>CAESWR010000484.1:343393-356994 GCA_903171835.1 Mullus surmuletus | reverse complement strand
AGTTCAGTAGGGAGATAGCTGATGGAAAAAAGCTGTTCCTGAACCTGCTGGTTTTCATCTTGAGGCTTCTGTAACGCCTATTGGAGGGGAGAAGCTAGAAAAGGGTATGGGCAGGGTGAGAGGAGTCCTTGAGGATGCAACGTTCCCGCCTTACGAAGTCCTAGTGATACGTTGGGTGGTTTTCACCACCCTCTGCAGTGACTTGCGGTCCGCTACAGAGCAATTCCTGTACCGCACTGTAATACAGTTTGTAAGGATGCTCTCCATCGCACAGCGGTAGAAGTTGCCTAGGATTTTTCCTTTTTCCTCAGCGTCCTCAAGAAGAAGAGGTGCTGATGGGCCTTCTTAATCACATTCCATGTTGCTATGGAGGTGAGTCGCCTTGAGGTCAGAAGCTGCTTCAAACTAACAGTCTCTTTGCGGTTTTCCTTGCACGTCGTCATAGTCTCTTTAGCAAGGGTCGGTCGCTGTAGAGGCTTCCTTCCCTAGGCTTGAGGATTTTCAGATTTTCATTGATGTTCCCGTAGTACTCGACTTTTACGGGGTGGAGTCGCTGGCCCCACGCCCAACCCTCGCCTATAGGGGAGTGATTTGGATGGTTAGTCCTCTTCCCTTAACCATTGTCTTCTTGATAGATTGCAGCCTCATACCACGTGAGGCCACACAGGTTTTGGGTCGTGCACCAGCTGTCTCGGCACATCAAGCCCGACCAACTCCTGCTACAGTGTATTGAAAGATGTCCTAGGCAAGCTATCCCTACCAGCAACGCGAGACAGCGTGTATATATGTGTATATGTACACATCTAGCATAACATTAGGCCCACCTAGCCAATAATTGTTTTGCTTCAGCTTTTGTTTTTGTCAAGGCATGGACTCCATTAGACCACTATGTCGGCGGTTTCGAGTTGGGATCTACATCCCGCAGATCCCACTGAATCAGCTTGAGGCCAAATTGATACCTCCAACCCATTGTTATGCTCCTCAAACCACCCCTGAGCCATTCCATGGGGTTAGGGGGTCAGCAGCTATACACTACTATACACCGCTTGGTTTGGAATAAAATTAAGCTGAAAATGGGTAGCAGCTCGCTATAAGTGCTCTTATTTGTCATTTTCAGGTTTGCTGCATAATCTAACCGTTTGCAGGCTTTTCATCTGCAACAGGTCCCTTTGTATGTTTTTTATTATTATTATAGATGATGACTTTGCGTGTAGTGCAGCTTGGGTAGCGTGCTTGTATTGGTGTCACTTTGAAATTAATTTAGCTAAAACTGGTACAAGGGACTCTTTACCTCTTACCTTAATAGTATACCTCAGTTGAAGTGGTTTTCTAAGGTCTTACAATAAATCTCTCTTACTCTCTCACTCAAAAGATCATAATTGTTATACAAAAACTTACTACAAAGTATTCTGCCATAGAAAAACCTCACAGTATAGGATTAAGTGCAGCCTTAAAGTGCAAATATTTTTTTGTCAAATAATGTTAACATTTTCTAAAGCTGGGCCAACCAGTTGTCATCTTTGAACAAACAGTCAAACAGACCCTGCAGAATGGCTGTATCGCTCTGGGTGCAATCACATCTCTTGGATTTGTGGCCTTCAAGGCACAAAGCAATCTGTTTCATTTTGACAAATAATTTAGATACATTGTTCTAAATCTTTTTCTCTCATGTGACAAAAAAGTGGCACGAATACCTGAAGCTATACAAATTTTAATGGGCTCGGTATATGGCTGTATAACTTCCTCACCTTACCTTTTTTCAAATCTGCAAGTAAAAAATACCTCGAAACATCCAACAGCTGTACTGATAAATAGACGCGTGCCTCATGAGCATGGAGATAACAAGGACTCAAACGTATCCCTGGGACGAGCAGCCACCGTGTAGTCGCAGTACCGTTTCATTTTAATTAAGCAGACGACAGGAGCATGAATTATAAAGGACCTTATTCATCTTTGCACACTCTTTGAAAGTTTCATGAGAATCGCACGCTTGCATGATATTGAAGCCCCCTCAGCGAAACACGTGCAGCTTTGGTGTCTTTGGTATAAATAATCTTGTCGTATTATCCAGTGTTTGAAATATGCATCATTAATTGAAGACCTGATTGAAATGAAACAGGTTTCATCGTGTCTGTATGCTTGTTTCTGTAATTATGTGTTGCATGACAACGAATGCTGATGAAAGCTTAAAATGTTGCTTCTCAGGCTCTGTAGCAGCATCAGTTGACGTATGCTACGCTTGTTTAAAATCACTCATGACAGCAGTAGCACAAAAATGCAGAGGGACAAATAGACTCCAGCAAAGATATGACACAGCATAACATTAAAACGATTACTGGTGTTCTCCTTTTCATCGATGAAGTGGAGCATTGTTTGCCCTCGCATTTAGCAATTCAAATTCAGAACAAATCGCACATGCACAAATATGGTTACGCAACTTTAAAATCAGATTCATATTGGCCAGATGTTTCGAAATCTAACAATGCTTTCTGCGTCTGTCACAAGCTGCTCTTGAACCTGCAATGTGATCTTCTCTTTCAGGAGAACTAAAATATTTTGTCAGGAAATAGCCTTGCCTAAGTCTTATTTCTTTTGTTTGTTTTGTTTTCTAAACTGAAATCTTGCCAACATATGTCCATAATCACTGTTTAAAAATCACTGAAAACATCATGATGATCATTACATAATACTGATTCATGTTTCTTCAGCTGGGCATCAAAAATGTTAGCTAGCAAGTGTCCTTGTGTCCCTGCAAGCTAAAGTGCGTAACAAGTAAAATCAATCAGCCGAGTAGGTCGCGGTAACCCTTAGCGCTTAGAATGAAATTTGCTTAAAACGCCTGTTTTGCACCCTTCCCCCTCCTCCAACCCTACCCCAGCCCCCAAAGCAGAATACTCTTCAGAAAAGGAGAAAAAAATTGTGTGGTGGACATCACATTATGGTTCTAGATCATTGAAGTCTTAATTTTTAATGTTGGTCATGGATTCCAAGATTCCATCCACCTGCTCCCGCGACTGAATGATTCACTGCAGTTGTGGTCATGGAAAATCAAGGTTGGAGCACTGATTATGTGAAGAATGAAAAAGGAGAAAAAACACAGCATGACTCTTCTCTATCAGCCGAGTGATTGCACCACGCTCGACAGACAAAGAAAAAAGCTTTTCACACCTTCTCCTTGACCCCTTGTGAGTTAATGTCAATTTCACTGAATATCAAGTATTGTGGAAAGCATGTAAAAAGTTGCAAAAAGTTTGCTTTGACACACTGCGCATGTTCATTTTGTTGTGGTTTTTTCCGATTGCCACACAGTTGTTAACAATATGACACAATCAATCTCTATAACTTTAGCCCATTTTAACAATTCAAATGAGCTATCATCGATTTTATCCATTTATTTCAAGCGTCAATAAAATTGAATGAAATCTTTAAGGTTATCTTGACATTTATGCTGTGTTGACTGATTCTCGACATAAATTCGAGCGCTAGAAGTGATGTGTGTCTCTCTATTAGTCTGCTTTTTGTCCAAAATGGGCTGTTCAGTGACACTTTGTTGTCACAACCCTCCACATAGTCAGAGCAAACAACCTGCTACTGCTTGATGCCGGCGGTTTGCCTCCCTCAGCCACCACACAACTGCTGCTTCACTCCAGGAGTTCAGTTTTGCTTGGCTATATTTGACTTTCTACTGTTCTAAATGTAAATATTCAGTGTTCGCCTGTTTGTTTGTTTTTTCTTCATTTCAAGTTGCAGAGTGGCAGCAATGAGTGAAACATATTTTGGCAGTGGTTCTTCCTATCATATTTGTAATATTGGAGAGCTGCAAAGATAACGTGATTTTGTAATTCAGAAGAAGGATCATGAATTGGACAGTCTGGTGTGTCTGATTTCAATTTAGCAAAATACAGAAAAAACATTTCCCCTAACCAGCTAGGTACAATTTAATCATCCATGCGACTTAATGTAAAGAACACACATTTAATTGTTTGCACTCTCCCTCTTTAAGACCACCAGGCACAGAAAGGAGCCTGCAGAACCCAAAAATTAGATAGCAAAAAGATGGCCACTCATTTTTGAATCCCCTGTATAGATGCAAGCTTTTTATGATGACGATCATGAAAAGCTTGCATTTACATCTACAATAGACTCTATTCACAAGCTTCGTGATGTACTTACATTTTTCACCAGAGAATGCAAAGGACTTTCCATTTACTTCCCACTCCAGTCACTTGGCCTTGAAATGAAGCATCTACATAGGAGCGTTCTAACTGTACGAAAAAAGGCGAAATATAAGGTATTAAAAAACGGTGAGTGGCTCTATTGACCACAGTTGTGTGACTATCTAGCAGCCTCCAGTGCATACATATGTGCCTCCATACATGTGTTTGGACAATCACATTTGGGCTGTATCTCCAGATTGCAAGGTCGTAGGACCTCAGAACCTTGGTTGTTGGAGTCAGGGTGCCCAACAAACTATATGTAGAACTTGGTCCCATGTCTCTACAACCTTCCGTTCTCTGAACTCTAACCCTAGTCTTGATTTGAAAAACCCTAACCCTAACCCTAGCTCGGGAATTGGGTTCATCTTTGACTGACTATAGCTCCTGACGAGAAAATGCTGGAGGCCTGGAGACATTGCCCCTCCCCAGGATTTAGGATGTGCTGAATGCGCTGCTATCAGTCCTGAGTCTCTATTGAACGGCCTTTGTGTCCCACAGCCTTCTGTCTGCTATACCTCCTTTTGGGGCAGCACAGGTAGGACACAAATCATGGCAACACAGCAACACAAGAGTTACGATGAGTAGGGTTTTATGGCAAATCAGGAACGTTTTGAGTGGCGCCACTGCCAGGCCCTTTGACCTCCAAACGTATTTTTTGGAAATTATTACCCTCAAGTTCTCAACTACTAGTTGGAGTAAAAATAACTTTCAAATTGTAAATTGTTTTTTTCAGAGGCAGCCATTTGTATATTGACTAATATTGGCACATTTTCCAAAACAAACCTTCTATTACAAAGTTGTACAGCAGTACAGTAGTACTTGTGACTGGAGTTCAGCTTGCCAGCATTAAGCATTTGCCAGAGGGAGTATGCTTTTGAAAAGACCTTAAAAAGCCAAGTTTTCAATTCAAAATGGCCGACCCATATGTCCAAGAGGCTTTTTTGTTTGTGCCTGTGTTCTACATTAGCCGACCAAATCTCATAGCTTTGGGTCAAACCAGTGGCGGAGTTATGGGGGGGCTGACGGGGCGAATGCCCCAGAGCCCCCCCATAACTCCGCCAAAACATCTTTTAATATATCCATTAAAATAACGCATTTTTCACAGAGGCCAACATCCATGCCAAATTTTACGCAAACGCTGACACGGTTAGGGGGTTGAAATTGCCAATTTCCTTCTTGCGGAATAGTAAGAATTCCAAGAGTTCCAATAGGGCTCTTGCCCGCTGCTTGGAAGCTGGCAGGCTCAGGCCCTAATCAGCAAAAAGCTTTTAAATTCAGTTATGTTTTCAGAGGGGACCAAAGACCACCAGGGGCAGCCATTTTTCAGCGGTAACCTTGAGGAGGGCAATAGTCGCTCAACTTGTGGTTGTGAAAACACAAAACTCAAAAAGGCCACTGAGAAACTGATTTGTAGCTTTGAGGATGGGAGGTCCCAGCAGCCTAAATTAGCTCTCATCAACGGAAAGAACAGATTACAATAGGTTTACATCACAATGGAAAACACTCTTAGGTGCTGTATCAAATTGCAGACTTCTCCACCGAATTATTTGTTTTTTGAGTACATATTGCATTAACTGCCACAAAACTAACAAAATCCAGTGCGTTGAAAAAACCCGGATGATGGCGTGCGTGCATCAGTCAACTCATTTCAACATCAAGGCCTGAGGGACCATATCTGGAGAATTTAATGGCAGGTTATTGCCCTACATATATACATATATAAAAATAGGAACATTAGGAAGTTTTCAGACTCAGCTTTTCAACTGTTAAGATAGCGAATGAAAAAATGGTTGTCTTTTTAAAGTAAAGAAAAGCTCATACACCTCATAAACAATATTGGTGCTTTTGTTTTAAAATGCACAGATGTAGGTAAAATTTAGATTTTTTCATTTAGTGCTGCTATATTTTAACATAAGCCATATCAAGTATTTGATTAATTGATTGTCTAATATCGTGGAATTAAGAGTGAAAGGGAAGAAGCTGTGGCGAGTTCTACTTCAGGTGTGTGCATAGTAGCATTGTGTGCCTCAGAATCGCACACTGTGCCAGTAAGTGGGCCGCCTGCTGGTAAGTGGGCTGCCAGTTGAGCGTGCTTACAGTGCGAACACTGACAGAAGTATCCAATGGGAAGCAGCAACAATTTTGTGTTACACGTGTCTTGTATAGGTGAGGGACATCATTGGTGGGTTAAGAGGCTCTGACTGATTTAACTTTGTGATTAGAAGAAGACAAATCCATTTCACAGTGTGACTCTGATCCAACTGGGACACAGTGGGAGGCCGGATCCAGCAGGTGATCCAAGGTCTTACTTATGGTGGGATGTGAATGGTTTCAGAAAAGTGGCGTGTTCTTGCATGCTTATGTTGAATTCCATCCTGCAACGTACAACCTTAGTAAATAAAAAAACAATTCACTTTACTCATTTTACTGATGTGAAGCACTTGGTAGAGCCATAAAAATAAGTGTAGATACATTTATTGATTGACTTAAAACGACTTGCAATTGTTAAAAAAATTACATTGTCATTCCTCCTTGTTTTAACTTTTTTTTTTATTTAAAGCAATTATGGAGCGTGGATTCGATGAAAAATAAATCTTGCTGTGATAAGCACCTCATCTCCCGCTCCATCTTTGACCATGTACCAGCTGAGGATGCTGTGATGGTCAAGGTCAGGGCTCAAAAGGGAAAAATGCACTCCTTCACTAGGAAAGAGAAAAAATAAAGCAGCCTGCAGAGAACAAGATGCCTTGCAGTAAAATAGTCCAACAGTGACGTTTTTATCAGCAGAGAAACTGATCAAAACAAAGACAAAACCTTTCTTCAACTGGTGCATGAAAGCTCAAGTATTTTATTTGGCGAGATGTCAGACATCATCTGAGACTTTGAGATGGAGGTAAACATGCAACATCTGTGAACATCTTGGTTAATAGATATTTATCTGATTACATTTACATGTCATTGACCAAGTATAACACAGAACAATTTAAAAAAATATTTAAATGACTACTCATCATCTGATAAGACCATTTGTAACATAAAGCTATCAAAAAAAACAAAAACACACAAGTAGCCTTGAAGGACTGTATGTACAGTGTGTGTATGTGTGTGTGTGTGTGTGTGCGTAGGTGCTAACGACCCCAATGACTCACCACAAAACCAGGTCAATATGACCTCAGAAGTCAACATGAGGGACTATTTCCAATTTTGCATGTTAAGAGTGTGGTTCTGTAAAGTGGGTGAAAAAAAGACTCATTTATGATAACAAACAATCTGACCCGAGGGTTAGAAACACCTCTCAGTATATGGCAGCACAACAGTGAACCACAACCTTCGCAACAAACACGTTACTGAAGACCACTCTGAATCCAATCTGATTTTTCTAATGGCAGAGCTGCCAAGTTGGCTTGTGTGTTCAAGAGCACTGAAGTGACCAGTGAGTTTGTTCTGGTGGAATACACTCCATCGCATATACACCACTATCATTTGGACACCATGCTTATGCATAGCGTATGTCCTCCTCAAAAGCCTCTTAGGACTTTTCACTTTCAGAAAATCTCGAGACACATGTGCTTCACCTGCAGTCTGACAGGCTCTTGAGGCTGATGTAGAGGGAGCTGACAGTGGTGGCCTCCTCCTGGATGGAGTCCCCCCGCGTGGGAGGGCCCCTGCCCATCAGGGCCGCCAGTCTCTTGGGCAGCTTCCCGCTGAACAGAAGATAGATGCAGGGGTTGGCACAGCTGTTAAGGCTGGCCAGCAGCATCAGGATGGTGAAAGTTGCAGCTGTAAACACAAGGAAGAAATGAAGTGAGTATTCCGCGTATTTTCCTTTTATGTGATCATACGCGTCCTTGGCCGGATATTTTTTTGCTGTTGCTGAATGGAGTGACAATGAATACAAGGTGCAACACGCAGAGAGTAAATGGAAACTGAAACACTTGCGTGCTTTCTACTTAATGGGGAATGAAAATGGAAGGTTGTAGTTTTGTACGGCACATAAGAGTGAGTGCTATTTGTTGGCCTGTAAACATGCACATTTCTGCTTTCCATTTCCAAATGTTTTTTTTCTTTATATCTATGGTGTTGCAGTGCTCAAGACTGTCTTGGTCTTGGCCTCGTCTCATGACCCCTTTTTGAAGATGCTGGTCTTAAAGCTCGTCTCAAGACCACTTGTGGAAGCTCTTGATCTCAAAGGCAGGTTTACGCTGTCTGGGATTTTTTTTTCTATCAAAAAAAAACCCCATTGAGACCACTACTGCAAGGCTTTTAGACCCTTCTTTGCCATTGGCAACTTGCAATCATTGGGAGAGTGATTATTTCCCCCAAAGTTTTCATCTGATTTTGGAGCCACACTGATCTGACAAATCCACATTCTTTTTTCAGTATGGAAACAAAAAAGCCTTAAATGCTTGAAATGAGTGGAAACAGCTGCATATGTACAAAGAATGTGTACTAAGGTTTATTAAATCAAGAAAAATACCTATTTTCAATCAAATGAACACAAAATGCCTTTGTTGATTTGTTGCATTGTGCTAATTACATTTTCTTTCTCCAAATAAGGCAGGAGCTGTTTTTTGCTGTCAAATGTATTCAAATGAATAAAGAAAATACTCTTTGGTGATGATCTTTCTTAATGTCTTAGTCTTGGTGCTCTGTGGATTGGATTGGATTGGCTTTCATGTGGGACTGCAGACCCTGGCGTCTTACAGTGGGTCGGTGCGTCCGCGTCCCACACGGACCACAGCTGCACGGTGAAGAAAGGCGTCCAGCAGACGATGTAGGCGAGCACGATGACCACGGTCATCTTCACCGTCTTCACCCTCGCTTTGGAGACCCCCGCCACGCTGCTGGCCCGGGAGGACAGCGGCTTGCTCACCGCCTCCCCGTGTCCGTGGCGCGTCTTCATGTGGAAGTTGCCGTGCACGGTGCGGCAGATGCGCACCTGGCACACGACGACGGTGAGGACGGGCAGCACGAAGATCACCAGAGTCGTCCACGTCACGTAGGCTCTCGGTCCCCACGGCGTGATGAACTTCGCCCAGCAGTCGTGCACGCCGGGCGCGACCTCCACGCGGGAGAAGATGAAGATCTGCGGGAGGCTGCCGATGAGGGAGACGCACCAGGCGGCGCACACCGGACCGTTCCAGCGCGCCCTGCGCTTCTGGAACGTCACCATGGGGTTGCAGATGGCTTGATAGCGGTCGATCGTCATGACCACGATCATGTAGGTGGAGGCGAACATCCCGACCACCTGCAGGTACTTCACCGCGCGGCACAGCAGATCGGGACCCACGAACCTGTCCGTGATGTCCCACATGAGCTGCGGGCAAACTTGGAAAAACGTCACCACTAAATCGGCGACGCACAAGTGGAAGACGTAGACTCTCATCCTGGAGACCTGCTTCCTCCGCTTCCACAGCACCAGCAGGAGACCGAAGTTGAGGATCCCGGCGGTGATGAAGATGATGGACAGAAGGGTGATCTCCACCTGCGCCAGGCGCTCATCCCGCGCTTCGTCCTCGGGCAGCGCGCTCTGCCAAGACATGTTGCTGGTGTTCACACTTGGCCAGTTCATCCTGCACCAAGGACTCCAACCCCAACCTCCAACGCCGTTATATAACCATTGCGGGTGACTCCAGACAAAGTGAAGGCGTTAAAAGAGTGGTGCAAACGGGGGAACTGAGGCAAATCTCATGGACTCAATTCCATCAAAAAGGTACAAATAAGAAAATATAAACCATCAAAGTATATTCATTGTGTCATCAGGAGCAGGAGTCTCGGCAGGAAAGTGAGGCTTTGGGGGAGAACAGAGCCATTTATGTGTCCTCTCTACAGGTGGGAGGAGCACTCCATCACTCCACCATCGAACAGATTCATGGATGACAGCCCGATGATTTCCCCTGTTTTATTTGAACAAAAATAACGAGCAGCTCAGCATATTTCATGATTATAAGAGTATTTTCCTTAAAGAAAATAGGCAAAGAAATGATAAATACGAGCGTCGAACAGGGGAAACAACCAAAAATACTTCTCTACCACTTCAATGAAAACAACCTTCTTTCCCCAACAATGTTTCTTGATTTGACAATTTCCATCACTAATTGCCAAACATTTATCCACTGAATGCAATGTTTGCAATCTCTTCCAATCAACAGTTTTGTTGATGCTTGAAAGTGGCGTAATTAGTGAATCAATCACCTTCATCAGTGGCTATGCATCTTCACAATATGCATTCATCTGCTTGGTCAGTGCCTGTGGGTGGTGTGACTGCAGGTCTGACTTAATAGTCCAACCTCGTCATCCTCTGACGGACACCCGTCGCGTCATTGAGACGTAACGTAACTGAGAAGTTCGTCTTTGTCCATCTGATAGCGACTTTTCTTCCAGATGTCGCGGAGCTTCTGCAAAGTGGCACCGATCTCCTTGCCAGAGGTGATGCCCATCTTCCTCAGGTCGTGGCCGCTGACAGGGAAGCGAGGGATGGACCATTTGAGGAGCTCGGCCAGCAGCTTGTCCTCGCCCTGATACTTCAGCAGCTCACACACTTTAGTCTGAGTGTCCAGCTCCCGACTCTGATGAGATAACAACACGTTCACATTTAAAGTCCAGATTAATGCAACAACAAAGCACTCCTAATGCGAAAAGATACGCCTCATTTGTTGACAGTTGAACAATTAAACAGTCTACTCATCCTGTTGATCAAAATTTTGCGGGGCAATGATGCTTTTAGGGAAGGTTGTGGATAGTTTGATCTGCCTAGTTATTTTTAGTTTAGTTTCATCTCAATGTTGTAGAAACAATTTCCCCACACATGAACTTTTGACATCTTTCAGCACAGACAGAAAAAGGCCAAAAATTACATCGATGATGAGATCCGTGAAGGGTTTGATGCTGTCCGGCTCGTCGCTGCTCTTGCAGAGCTCCCGTCTGTATTTGACCAGGAACAGAGCCAGGGTCTTCTCCTCCCTGGACACCTTCAGTCGAAGGTCCATCTTCTCCACCTCCTCCGGGCAGACCAAGAGAGCAGCCAATATGGTCATGGGCTTCGGAGAATGATCTTTGGCATTCTGCCACACCCGCTTCATCTCCTCAACATTGCCATCTGCAGGTAGACCTGAGCAGGAGCAGGGATGGGCAGGATGAGCACAACTGGCAATAGCAGAGCATTGTATTTTAGCAGGAGCAGAGAATACACCTAAAAACCTAAAACTAGAGTTTGGTTAAGAGATGTAGATTTGATTTGTGGCATTTAAGGGCAAGTAAAAACTGTATTTCTATAGCGCCATACAGAGCTTGTCTAGACCACACTCTTAGATACTTAGAGACCCACAAATTCCTCCAAGAGCAAGCACTTCCTGGCCAGGGACAGAGATTCCTTTTAATGAAAAGTTATTCATTATCATTATTAGTTATGATCCAGTATCAACATTTTAATTGTTGCCTTTTTAGTAGGGATGTAAGAAAATATCAATACACCAAAATATTGTTATATTTCACAACAGGATACAGTATAGATTTTTTTTTAAACTGCATCAATATTTTGTATTTGATATTTCAACAGCTGTTTGAAAGTGTAGTGAAAGTGGTTTTGTGTTTAATTTATGCCTCCAACTGCTAGATGGCAAAGGACTGCAATTTGGGTTTCCCCCTCCTTCCACTCTTCTCCTTTCACTAGACAAAATGATCTTGCGATGCCTCAGGTTTTGGGGGAAACAATCACAATTATATTATCCCAATATATCGCAATACATTGTATCACCACCCCTGTATCAGGATATATATTCTATCGCCAGATTCTTGCCAATACACCCCTAGTTCTTAGGCGGGTTGGCTTTAACAGGTTGCTTTTAACATCCAGGAGTCGCCAAGGCATTGTATAGTCCTACAGAAGTAAGCGGTGATACATCGGCTCTATTTCTGATGTGAATGGATTTTTTTCCCGTCACTCAGCTCCAATGTTCAGATTTTGACACTTGGCAGGATTGATTTCGATACTTGACGACTGAGTGACTTAGCGCACGGTACCTGCTCGCCTGGGTCAAAATAAACGTTACAATGAAAACCAAAGAGCTTGTCATATTTCATTTAAGCTTCTTTGATTGCCTTGTGGCCATTCCCTGGCTGCTTTTGTCGGGCTGTGTAATGACTTTCAAGACTTGAAATGTATTGAGAACCAAGGAGATTGGGATTGATTTTAGGAAGAAAAACATCATCCCCACTTCTAGCGTTATTCATGAAGAAAATATCAAAACTGTGGATTCTTCCAAGTACTTTGGCACAATGTGCGACTCCTGACTTAAATTTAACTGAAATACTGAATCGATTGTGAAGTGTGGTCGACAGAGTATTCATGTTACGTTACATAAAATACAGTTTCTTGATGTACGCCTGCCTTGTCCACTGTATAGCTCATGTATTGTGTTTGGGCACATTTTTATATCGTTGTGAGAACAGTCTGAGGTTGGTGGACTGTTGATTCCAAATTATCCTTTGAGAATAAATAAAGTTTTTGACTTACTATTCATTTAGATATGATTACTCCAACTCTACTACTATAGGGGTAGTAGAAGGTTTTCTAGTTAACAACAATAATAAATTCTTTATACGCACCCTCTCAGCTCCTATTATCTCCCATCAATTACAGCAATAGTTTGTGTGGGTAGAAGTTCAACAGTATCTGAAACTTAAACCTTTGGATAACAGCATGTTGGCTCCATCTCTTTGTTTCTTTTCTTTAAACTAAGATGATTTAATTGCCTTCTCGTATTAGCTTCCCAATCTCCCTCCAATGGGTGGAGTAGTGAGGTACCGAGTGTCTTGTCTCACTCTTTGCCCCACTCAAAAAAGAAAGTGGCAGACCATCGAGTTTCTTCCCTGAACACTGATACCCTGTCCAAAACTGAGAAAATAGGCCGTTGACTACCTGACTATTTTTTTTTTCAAAGTTTTCACGTGTCTAAAAGGATTGTCGTCCACTTCTCACCCATGAACTCTGCCAACTTCAGTCTGTACATCAGTTCCAGCAGATGATCAGCATGATTGCTGACCACCATCTTCTTCAGTTCCATCCAAATTCTTTCTCCCGATATACCAGCAAGTCCACGGCCATTTTCCTTTATGGCTACCAGCGTGTCAGAGTCGTGGTCATCAGGTTTCAAGGCTACCCTGCTGTAAAACCTGGTGGGAAATGTAAGGAGATGATATGAGTCACAGTTCTTTTTCCATTCTCTTTCTCACTTTCTGGTTGATTGTGTTATCCAGTCCACCTGAAATAGCGCAATATTCTGAGGTAGTCCTCTTGGATTCTTTGTTCAGCACTGCCAACAAACCGAACTTTCCGGTTCTGCAGGTCTTCATATCCTTTAAAGTAGTCATATAACGTGCCAT
>CAESWR010000484.1:326176-343124 GCA_903171835.1 Mullus surmuletus | reverse complement strand
GTGGCGAAATCCACATCCTCAGGCCGCTTTCCGGAAAGCAGGTCCCTCACAGCACCTCCAGCAATTCTCAACTCATGTTGGTGCTTCTCAAATACCTCTGACAAGATGAGAAGAAGTTAAAGAGGTTTGGTTTGAACTTATTAACATGATTATTTCTATACATACTAGAACATTTAAAAATAAATAAATAATATTTTGACTCGAACTTGGATATCTGTCTTTGGCAATGTTTCAAATGTATATACATGAGATAATTGCTCGTCTAATAGAGGGAAATGATATTCATCCTTTAAAATGAACAAATCATGTATCCTTTCAGCCATGTAACAGACTGGCCACCAAAAAACAATACATTATTTTAAAATCAGGATTTAATTGATATTCTAGACCCTTTTTTCACAAATGTGCCACAATAAAATGTCAGTGTGTCAAACAAGAATGTGAATGACAGGTAGGCTGCATAATGAACCAACCGAGGATTATAAAAAGGGTGAATGGATTTGCAGGGCTTTTCTTTGAAATCAACCACCTTCTTGGAATTTGGTGCTGGGGGATCATTTCAAGTAAACATCTACTGTATTTACAGTGCTGTCTCTGCACCAATCACACACAGGGAGCAGCTGGGTCAGTGTAAAAACATGTTGTTTGCTATGAAATTAATCAAAAAGAAACAATATGATCCAATACTATGCGATAAGAGTACTTGGGATCTACCAAGTAGCATGTGTCTGACCGTCCCACCTGCTAGTCCGTTCAGCCCCTCCGTGAACAGAGACTGGAAGTCGCTGGTCTTCAGCTGCATGGTGAACAGAGCCCTCCAACAGAAACCAGTCCTACCAACCACACCAGGCCTCAATATTCTGCTCCACATCTGTGCCAACAGGGGACATTGACATCTATCACTGGTCCTACTGGCTCACTGGGCTCGCGCTGCGCTACCTTCACACCACGGCCGTCCTTCTCCCGCCCTTTTGGCGGCGTGTCTCTGCCAAACACCGCCGACACATGTGCGAAGTATTCACCAAAGTACTCGGTTACTGCAAACAACACTGACCTGCGTCTAGAGGCGAGTGTTTGTTACAACACAGCGCAGTTGGACTTTCATGCTCCGCTTTGCTCGGCTGCCATGAAGCGTTGTCGGAAGTGTTCGGTGCGCTGACCAATGGCGCGCGACTACGTCACTCGGATTGGGCGGGCTTTCACCACGCACGTGGTCATCGCAGTCTGTCGCGAGATTCCGGCGCGGAGCTTCAGGTGATTTGTCTCTCCATCTGCCTCTGTCAAATTCCCGTCACCGGAGAGAAATGGCCAAAATGGAGTTGACGGCGTTGAGACCGTGGGACGACTTCTTCCCGGGGTCAGAGAGATTCGCCAAACCAGACGTGAAAGATCTGGCCAAATGGAATAACAGGGTTGTCAGCAACTTGCTTTATTACCAGACCAATTATTTGGTGTTGGCGGTGGTTGTTTTCCTTGTTGTCGGGTAAGTAACGCCGCGCACCTCCCGTGTTGTCAATAACACAGCTGTTTAATCCTGAATGCTTTTAA
Source organism: Mullus surmuletus (assembly GCA_903171835.1). Taxonomy (NCBI): domain Eukaryota; kingdom Metazoa; phylum Chordata; class Actinopteri; order Syngnathiformes; family Mullidae; genus Mullus; species Mullus surmuletus. The sequence goes on along the minus strand of CAESWR010000484.1, from coordinate 341,576 downwards.
TTCTTCGAGTCACTCGCCGTGTTTCCGTGTGTGTTTGCATGTAACCGTTTCTGTCTTTCTGCAAGCTGGCAGGAAGTGTGCTTTGAGAGACGTTGGCAGGATAGACGCGTCCGGATATGTTTTTACTCAGTACTTGAACGTGTCCCAATAGAATGAATGGAAAGACACCGTGCCAGCAACCCAGTGCTGCACTGTAGACACGTTGTGTTTGGGATACCAAAAGGTAAATTGGGTTTGCTTTTAGACAGTCTTTGAGAGGGATGAATAGAGCCAGCAGTCGAAAATAGTTCAAAGTTAAGACTTGGAACTCCTTTATTTATGGAATATAAGTGCCGACTTTGTCTCAATAAAGCCGAGCTCTCTAAAAATAGTGGTGCCCTGCCATGCAGGTCCACTGAGTTGTTTGATGACATGATGTTGGTCAGAAAGGCCTCATTGACCCACTGAGTCCAGTCAGCTGCTCCTCTGCAGATAGCACATTGGTGGGACAGCAGCAGCATAATCAGCTGCCACCGCTCCCTTGGGAAGAAAGTCCAAAATTGGATATTGGATATAACTCAGTGAGTCAGTGTTTGGCTTTCTGTATAACACAGCTGAACTTTGACACAGTCATGGGTGATGCTATCATGATGTTATAATGTCAAATCACAATGACTCCAGGATTCACAGAAGCTAGTGATCCAGGAATATCACACTACTCGATTGATATGTCAATATATAAATCATCTATAGTAGAGCAATTTGATATCCAGCAATGAATCGAGCGATGCATGCATCTGTGGATGCGTTATTGCTACAATATGAGAGTTGAAACCACATCTGTGTCTCAAATCGTCTCAAATGTTAGTATACTTTCATGTAATATACTATGCGCACTATGTACTTCCTGGTGTAGTGCACCAATTTTGACAGGGTAACTTCAAAGCCGCTCACTGAATTTCCAATGATCTCTGTTACAATTGACAGTTTTTTGTCTTCTTAGTAAGACAACATTGTTTCTGAATGACTGATTATGTACTGAGCAGATGTTTTGTTTGGCGTAGTCATGGAAAGTCCAAAACCAGACACTCTAACTGAGCACATGAGTTTGACACATGATGACATCACTGCAGAATGATCAGTCACACTGGTAGTTAACCTCAGGTCTGAAGTCACTCATCATTTTATTTTTATTTCTTTGCAAGCATTATGTCTATAAAATATCAGAACAGTATTAAAAAAAGATTATTATGTTTTTGTTCACAGACGTTATGAAATGTCTACATACTGTGTCTCCTAGTTCATCTGACCACAAGTATTTCCGTGTGTTGCCACATTGAAGAAAACCAGCATGTTTGTTCTTCTGTGACTTCCTTTAAACATATTTTTGAAGATTCAATTTATGAACAAACAATTTAGCTGTTTTTTAATAACCTTTTTGCTTAGTTTTTTATACACTTCCAAATTCCATTTAACAAAAAGTCGTTTGCGCACTCATTTATATGAGGTTGTCTTTTATCTCAAACCTTAAACATTTTTGTTTTTATTGCTTCTTGAGTGTGGCAAAGACAAAAATCATACTCATCTGACAACCCATCATTTTGTAAACATTCTGCACTCATGGGTGCATGTTGTTGTACTTACAGTGTGGAGCCACTTGATGGCGCCAGAGTCTACATCACAGTCTGCTTGCGTTCAGTCTATCCCAGAAGCTCCTCCTATGCTGATCCATTATCCTTTGTTGCTGTCCTGCAGGTTCCTGAATCCTCTGGGGATGTTTATAGCCATGGCTGTGGTTTCTGGGGTCTTCCTAGGGTCGGTGTGGGCCGGGGAGAACAGAGCCATCATCAACAACTTTAAGAGACAGAACCCCACAGCGTTTGTGATTGCTGTCATGGTCTCCAGCTACCTCGTAATATCCCTGCTGGGGAGCGTCATGGTGTTTATGACAGCAATCACTTTACCTCTGTCTTGTAAGTTCAAAATGAGAATATGGGACAACTATGCTATATTCTGTAATAACTGCTGTAATAATAGTATAATCTTTATAATTCATTGAAACGTGTTTTGGAACAAAGTCTTTCAGATTCTCGAGTGAGGTTATCATAGCTTGACTTGAGTAAAAGTTTATGAGGTTGTTTTTGCCAAATGCTCCAAACGTCATTGACAATAACCTAACCATCTGCCTTTCAGTGATATTTGCACACTCTTCATTTCGTCTCCGCAACATGAAGAATAAACTGGAGAACAAGATCGAGTGTGCTGGACTGAAGAGGTCACCAATGGGTATTTTGCTCGAAGCTCTGGGGCAACAAGAGGAGAACTTTCAAAAGATCCAGAGCTTCTTGGAGGGAAAACTGAAAGAGTGATTGACGTTGGATGGGACACTTAGGCACACCAGTCGATCTTATAACCCAAAATCTTGACTTGTAGCAAAAGTCTGTGTGGAAAAACCTCTTTGTGTTGTTTTCATATACAGTATTTGTTTTTGCGGCGTTTGAACAGGAGTGATTGATGCATTTGTCATGTGCCGCCCCCTTACCTTTACCTCAGGGTGTCTCAATCTCTCCAGAACTTGTCAGGGCACTTTTCTTCCATCAGTAAAGGGAGCATCTTTGCTATACAAACATGCCAGTATTTCTGTATGAGACAGCTGCAAACTCCTTCCAAGGTATGAAATCTGTGTTTAATCATTCTCAGAAACAGCCGTGAGTCCTGGCAACTTATTCTGCTTTAAAACTGAAACCGATGCAAGGGCTTCTCTGTAACAAATACTTTTTTTTGTGCACATTCAACATGCATTGCTGCCAAGATATTCAAAGGGCTAGTTTGTTTAAAATTTTTGAATAATAATGATATTGCAGAAAAAGTAACTATTCAATAAACCCATATGTGAATAGAAATCAACCAGCCAACCTTATTTTCTTGCAAATAAAAAGACCAAGACAAACCAGAGTGGCTTTGTTACGGGCTTTGGAATACGTGGTACTTCAAATACTGACTCAGTTTGCTCCGTCAATATGAGGACATCAAAGGCACAAGAGGTCTTAACCCACAGCCATCCGTATTCCTCCTACACCTCAAAGTGTTTAATCTTGACAGTGCCCCCTGGCTGATTGATTGGCCAACTTCGCTTTCCTCTCCACTTATCCCAGTGCTAATCAATGGGGTGCACTAGATTATAGTGTGGAGGGCCGAGCGCCGCACAGTGACAGAGTGGATTCATCTGCAGTCATTCACCTCCAAACTCCGGCTTGTCGCTGTGTCAGCGCCTTCTGCTGCTTTTTATTGGATTCCATTTGAAATTGACTGCAGATAACGAGAATCCATCTGGAGCATAATGTTCTATTATTTGGCTCTAAGTGGTGCCGTGTAAGCAGGAGGGGCAACATGAAGATAACAATGATGGGCATTAAAAAAAAAAAGTAATCACCCAGGGATTGCTAATTTTTTCGTTCAAAGTGCTTAACTTTGCCTTCAAAATTACTTTTCTTTAGCAGTTCAGGCTACAGGGTTTCTCTGTACAGAATGCAGACAACTCTAGAAATGAGCTCTTCCGATGACCTTTGCATACTCCACCGGGTAATAGTATTCCAGCAAGGTCTCTGGTTTAGCTTTGACTCATGCTGCAAAGCTATCGTTGTGATTTATTGCGCTCTCCCACCGTGCCTCGTCTCCATCCATATTGCGCAACTTTGAGGAATGAACACAAGCGCTGGTGGCAATACGCTCAAGTAAAGTCATGTCTCTGAAGCCACAGTGGAGGCCCTTGTTGTGCTTACAGCTGCTGCACCAACACGAGCGCAGTGCTGCACACTCAACAGGTGTCTTTGGTGTTTTCTTTGGAGAGGCAATCGTACTGCACCGCACAAAAAAGACAGCCTATCCTTTTGCAGTGTTTTTGTATAAATCACCAGCACTTATCCAACACAACATCTCAAATTTATGATTGTCTCCAAAGCTAGTCTTCGTTTATGGAGTAGAAGTAGACAGTAGACATACTAATCAAAACAAAACCATTAACTGTTTTGTAGACGCTGCTTGGTAACTGCTTGCAGAGGCCTTGCAACATCGTGGGATTCTGTTCAGTTTCCACAACACAAAAGCTCCTGACAGGAAGTAATCTTATCATAATAAAATACCTTGAAACCAACAGCAGGTTGACCCCTCCATCCCTTCCCCCTTTCCTTAGCTTGCTTGAGAGGCTTTTGGTTGCTAAGCTGGTTAGCCTGCTCTATAATTCAAACAGCCTGTCATTCAGGGGATCCGGCAGCTTCAGGCTACACAAGAGCCGCCCATGTGACACATTATTGGTGGCCACCCGTGACCTTTCTCAGTCTGCTCTATCCTCATGTGAGCTCAGCCTCTGCACAGGTTTTACGCACAACTACCACTTGATGGAGGGTTATCTCCATTAGTCCATGAACGGGACTTGAGGACATGTGACCGGTCAGCTAACCCGGCTGTTCCCCTTCCATAATTTCTAAAGGTTCTGGTTCTGGGATCACGGTATATGTGCTGATCCTGGGGAAACCCTTGCACAACATGACTTGTAGTCACTTTAATCTAAGCTTGTCTGAGCACCATGGTGGGGTTTAGCTGATCATATGACACCTATGTGCTAGGGGGTTCCAATTCAATTCTCAGTTGTACTAAATGAAACATTCTTCATAGTGCTGATTCAGCATCTTTATGAATATGAATAGTGTTTTTGACATATCTATTCACTGCTAGCGGGGGCAGTAGTATAAGAAAATGCAATATAACTGGTAAAAAAAAATTACTTCATTTCAATTTCATGTATGTAGCATCATTTCTTAACAGTTATTTCTGGGCACCTTAACAGAACTGGTCTGGACTGCACACAACAAATCCTCCAAGAGAAGGGGAGAAATAAACTCCCTTTAACAAAAGAAACCTAAGAGCAGAGCCTCTTCTAGGGATAGGCAAGGAGGGACCTAAACGGGGGAATTGATTATTGACATGGAAAACATACCTTTTGTGTTTATCTTTTGGCACAGTTTTGATCACAACAAACAACTCCACACTAATGGATAACTTAGCCTGCCTGCTGTTTGATAAGGAAAATGTACTTATTTTCTTATTGTGGCTCAGCAGTAGTGAAACCGAACCATAATAGGACATATAATGGGTCTGTACCAACATTATTCGAAACTGCTCAGTGGGCTCACAACTATAAATTCTCAGTGCACACTGAAATGGAATCATATGAAAAGGCAATCAGATTAAATTGTGGCATTTAGTGCAAAGTATTACTATTTTGTGCAAATGACACTTCGTGGTCGAGACCACAAAAATATACATGATGTTCCTTATCTGTTCTCTACATTAGGAGTTTCCTCTGAACTAAATGAGATGAGAAGAAAGTGCATAAGAGCCCATTGTTTATGCAGTCGAGTGTCGGCTGGAACAGCCTCCCCTGATGTCTGGCTGCAGCTGGTGTGAAGCAGCAGAGACAGAGGGAGACAGCTGGATACCAAACACTCCCCCTCTCACTGCCTTGGGTTAAAGCCGAGAAGCTGGAAGTGTCTGAGACCTCCCCTGCGCTCACTCACGAAGCAAAACACCGAGGGGCACTGCGAGCGAGAAAAGCTGCTCAACCGTGGCCCTCTCAAAGAGGTAACCAGTGGCAGGATACATGTAGTGGGTAAAAATATGGGCCGGCTAAGGAAGGAAAGGAGGGAAATGAGGTGAAGGGTTATAATGCGATGTAGGGGGAGAGGCACAATGCATGCGCACTGCAGACTTCTGTAGCGTGGATGCCTAGAGGGCGTGTTTGCTCTTATAAACACTGGCTTGTCATTCACAGGGAGGACGAAGAAGAGGTTATTGCTCACAGTGGGTGTGACAGGGTTTAAAGACTGGTTTGGTTGGTTTATGGTTTAAGGCCATGAGAAACCAGCCTGGCAACCCAGCGTAAGGATGAGAAAATACAAAAGGTTCAAAACTCTGTAGCAGGAGAGCAAGCCAAAGACCCGGTAGATCCTTTACTCACAAGCAGCACTAGTCAAGTCTGTTGTGTTCATCGAGATACTGTCTGTACTCCAGTTATCTTGCCAACCATAATCTGCCTCCTTGAATACAACCAATAAACAGTTCAACCACTCGTGTGTGGAGAATGCATTTATTTGTTCCAGGGGCCTATTATCTTGAGCATCTGTGAGAAAAGCATGTTCTTTTAAGATGTGAAAGAGACTTGTTTGTTGGAGCAGTTTCCCTCCACTTGTGCTGACAGTAATTCTGCTTTCTTCAAACTCCAATTTCATTAACTGAACGGGCTGAACAGCACTTACATTACCTAATTTAACGGATTTGGATGTAAATCCTTTACTTTTCTCCACTCAGACAGATCAGCTTTCCCCCCCCCTGATAAATTGTCCTTGGCTTTACTGAATAGATAAGCTATGAGCCAAACAGATGATTCAAATGCTGTTTTTTTTATTCAAACAAATGAAATTATACAAATTACTAAGAACCAGCTTAACATTTTTTTTTACTATATATTACATGCTTTTCAAATACATAAAAATGCTCTAAAAAAAAAAGAAAGAACGACAGAACCAGTGTATTAACAATACCAATATTTACATACAGCTTCATTCTCTTGAGATAAATTGAGAGCACCAGTCCATGATTTCCAGCATGGAAGAAATAACCATGTTTTTCTTTTTTAGAGAAAGTTCAATTTTCCTGCACTGACTGATTAGATGTGCCAGTAACCTTGGTCGCTTAATACTCAAACGGGGTTAAACAAAAAAAGCACAGGTACGTGGCTCTGTTGTGTTGTAAGTATTGACAGTCAGATAGATGTATATATGACAAACAAAAGTACAGGAAGCACTGTGGTAGTTACAAGCAATGCAAAGATAAAAAATAAGATCTTGAGGCTGCTGAACATTCCAGGAAGTAGCCATCTTTTTTTTTTTTTGACTCATTTGCAATTAGTTCAAATCCTTCATGTTTGAGAGGGCTCCATCAAGCCTCTTCTAATCCTTCATGCTTCATGTGTGAGTGACAAAACTGTATGTGTCATTCTAGCTGTGGGGTGGTATCCTCTGCTAGAGACAGCCCTGGTCCTTGTTTTGTGAGGCAGGATCTCTACAGAGCAAAACCAGGGTACATTGAAGGGGGAGTCTGTGATCCCCAGTCCCTTTGGTTGTTACCACACGATCCACACCAGCTCCTGGAAAAGTTGCAGTGCTCAAGTGCCATCACTACAAACACTCGCAATCCAGACATGGAGACAGCCTGTGAGGTTTTTGTCATGATTTGAACACAAGGATCCGGGTCCTTTGGCACATAGAACCAAAAGTTTTCACTTCCTTTCCAGTAAATACCACCAGAGTAAGTTCCTTCATTCTTTGGATCCCGTTGTACAGAGAGACAATAAGTGCAGTCTAAGGCACAGTGAAACTTGTCAAGGTGAAGATTCAGTCCATAATGAGAGGGAACTACACTATTGTTCCAGGTTTTGAGTTTTCGTGCCAGCAAATCTGGTCTTCTGGGTCCACGTCAGTGTGCATTTGGTTGTTCACGTGCAAGTCCATGTGGTTGACATCTATGTATGATCTGGAATAAACAGAGTAGGAAAAAAACAGCACATTAGGCTAGGGGCAAAATCCGACATGGGTGTGACTATATAGTGAGAAGTTTAGAATGCATAAAACCGCGGCTGTGATAGAACATTGTGGTGCAAATATCAAAACAAGGCCAACTCAAAGAAGAACTGTAAAAATCCTTCATGTTAGCTTAAATGGATGCTTTGGAATTGCATTTGTGTGACAAGAAACCCAGGCTTAGACATTCTCACCACAAAGAGCAGATGCACACTGACAATATGCATAGCGTTCAGATGCTGCAATATTCAGGGGTCACATTTTCTCTCTGCCCCACAAAAGCTTTCCCACCACCAAAAAATACCCACAAAAATTAGGTAAAGGACAACGGAGACTTAACAGAAATGATTGGGAGCTTTGTGTTAATGCCACCATCACCATTACCATTACCTTGATAACCATGTAGGGTAGTTTTACACTCATGTCTCACCCTTTAATGACTTTGATTATTGGGGGAGGGGATTAATTTTCCTTCACAGTAGTATAGGCACATCTCTCTAAAGGCCCTGCAGGGCGCGCCATCCTATCACAGCTCCGCCACTCAAAGTCTTGGAGACATCTGCACATATGAGAGGGGGGCAAAGGTCAAGGGTGAATGGCAGCATATGGGCAGGGGGCCTTGCAGCAGAGGAAAACCAATAAAAAACAATCTGAGCTGTATTCCTGCAGAGGAATGTGACCACTGGATGACAATGTGCCAGCTGGAAGAGAAAGTAAGGCAAGCATGTTGGGTGACGAAGCCATGCAGTTACCTTATCAGACATGACACGGAGCAATCAGTCAAACATCTCAAGAGTGCAAAGTTCACTTCAGAAACATCAACAAGCAGACTACGTAGCAACGCTGCGGACAAACTCGAAGAAGCAAACGCGCAGGCTCAGGCCGTGGCTGTTTACTTACTAGGAGCTACCTTTAGCAAAGGACACCTTACTGAGCCTGTGCCCTCTGGAGGATTGAGTCTGCACGGGGCTGGAGGCCACCGACCTGGCTCGGCAGCCAGGGGAGCGGGAGGCGGAGGGGAAGGGGGAGGAGGGCAGGGAGGAGGTGGAGGAAGAAGCTGAAGAGGAGGAACTAGCGGGGAAAAAGGCACAGCGCCTCCGGCCATCGGGGCTGTGCCAGGAGCCCTTAAAAAGCTGTGAGGTGCCATATCTATAAGAAAGCAGGGGCCGGTGGACAGTTAAGGAGGAGAGAACCATTCTTAAGCTCTGAGGAAGAACTGAGTGTTGGCTGCACAGATCCTTTAATCCTACTTCTGAACCAGACTTGCATGCTAAGTGGATGGAGGTCTATGCTTTCTGTTTGGTAACCCAAGTAAAAGAGACGGCAACTTCAAATATAAACTCGCTTGCAGTTGCGTGCAAGAGATAACAAAACCAAACATCAGCTTACATTTTCTACAGCCATTCATTTCAAGTAATTAAAAAACTAGCACTTAGCCCGGGGATAAGAAGGATAAGGGATTGGCTTATTGGATAAAGGTATGACTTCAGGCCAAGTTTTTTTTCTCACCTGTTGTGGGCGGAATGGCTGAAAGGGGCAGTGTTGTAGGAGTAGGACTGCGGCGCATGCACAGGCATGTCATAATCCATCATGCTACGACCACTGATGTGGCCATGCCAATTTCCACTGGAGGAGGCAGAGGACACTAGAAAAAAAGGGTAAAATTTAGTAAGGTGTGCCCCCTTCATATAAAACCAAGATCACCTGCATCAGCTGTGCAGTAGAACGATTTGTTGTGCCATGAACAAACCTGATGAGTAGGAGATGTTCCTGTTGTTGTGGCTAAAGGGTGCGGGCATGGTCTGGTAGCCCAGGCTCTGCTGGGAGCCTCTGTCATAATCAAAGTCATAGTTGTATGGGGCTTGTTTGTGTGCAGCATTGCGGTGGTACCAGCCTCTCAAGTGTTCCGCAACCAGGGCTTTCTGGATGTTCTTGGTGACCTGCTCGTTGCTTCGGGGCACAGGGCGGTTCCTGGGTGGCCGGAGTGTTGCGTAAGGGTTCTGCGACATGCCGTCCATTTCGTCGGTGCCGTAATGACCGTGCATGTCATGGCTGTGATACGCTGCTGGAGTGGCGTGGTACGAAGGGTTGACGTTATAATGTCCCTCCATCTCATTGTCACACATGTAGACACCATTGGAGTAAGGCTCTGGCTCCGCGTAGCTGGGGTAGCCTGTGACGTAGTAGGCTGTGGTAGTGGGTCGAGCCCGAGGCTGGGGTCCATGGCACCGTGTGTCTGGCTGAGCCAGGTTGGGCATGCTGCCTGTGTTGGCATACATGTCTTTCCTGTGCCTCCCCCGAGCCCTGCGCCGGTGGGCATGGTTTCCGGGGACGCTGTACTCAACGCTGGACTGGCTAGTGTAGGAAGAACCGTCATCCAGGACCTCGGTGCTGTTGCTGCGTCGGGCTGCCGGGAAGGTCAGCGTTGGCACAGGCGCTTCAGTCTCAGGGAGAAACTGAGACTGGGACTCCAGACTCCCGCTGCGCTGGCGGAAATGGTGTGGGGCATCATCAGATCTGCAAATGGAAAACACATGAGCAAAACCAATAAGTGAAAAGAATGACTGTCTCTATAATCTTAATTAGCAAATGGTTTCTTAACAAGAATTTCCATGTCTGCATTTATTTAAATAGAAATAGTAGTAGTAGAAATTCTAAAAAAAGGGATGAGATAAAAAAGATGCATGTACCTGAGCTGGGTGCTGCTGTAGGCGTTGCGGGTGAGGAGGGGGGTGGGAGGCATACTGCGGGCATCATGTGGCTGTCTGGAAGCTGGTTTGTACGGGCTGCTCTGGCTTGATAAGGCATCGCGGTGACTGTAGTGGAGTGATTCCTGGACTTGGTCGTAATTTAATCTGGAACACAGATAAGAATAGTGTTTTCAGGACGTGCGTCTCTTTGTGACAGAGCCTTCGCGGTGGTGATAAAAACACTGCGGCACTCTCTTCTTTTGCTTAACTGATGAAGTGAAGGAGAAGAAATTCCACCTTGGTTTTGCATGAAAGCAGACTTTAAGTAATCACTTCCACACAAATAACTGTCATTTCATAGTCATTGATTCTTTCATGCAACGTCGAGCACCATGACTGTTTAAAACAGGTTATAAAATTATGATGCTGAGGGCAACACAGCACCCGCGTTAGATTTTCTTAAGTAGCTGCCACGTAAACGAAGTCCAGAGCCACTTTCCCGTTTCCTCTCTCCTGAGTTTAGGAATTGTTGTCTGCCCCTTCACAGGTGGCGACATGTTCTTTTCCAGCTATTTTTAAAGCTGGTGCATTTTGGCTGATAAGAGGGAGATTTTTTAAGAGAGGTTGGAGAACGGGGGGGAGGAGAAGACTGGCAGGAATGCAGCTCTTGATCTACTCTACAGGTCTGTACTAGCTCCATCCACATAAAAACAGAGGTAGAAACCTACTGTAAATTACAAATAATAACATCCATTACACATGTCTGACTACATACCTGCTATCTGCGTGCTGGTCATTGGCAGAGGCCCGTCTGTCCTGGCTGTAGTGGATGTCCAGCGTGTCTGCGTGGTGGGGTCTTGGAGAGTACTGGACTGACCTTGACCTCTGCCTCTGGGAGCAGATCTCATCATCTGAAAGATACAAATAAGGGAAAATAATGTATACTGCAGAGAGAAGAGGAAAAAAGTAATCATTTGCATACTGGTTAATATTTCGAGGCCTTTACCATCATCCAGAGTAAGGCTGTCAGATAGGGAGCTGAGGTCAGATGGGTTGACATCATCTGATGACAGAAGAGAGAAACCCGTTCTGAGAAACGCCGACTTCTTTTGACATAAAATATTTTTGAATTGCTGCTTGAAGAAAGTCCACTTTGATACGCAAGCAAAGCACAACTTGGCTAACATTTCCTCTGCATCCATGTAGGCTGTTTACCTGCCAAGATCAGTGAGGCTCTTTGAGTAGGTTTCTGCCCTTTCTTGATTCTGTAGGCGTTTATCTCTTTCTCAATCTCCTCAAGTTTCCTCATTGCATCCAGACAGTTGTTTCGCCTCTTTTTCTTTACTGTCTTACAGAGGTCACTCTCGTTGGTCAGCTTCATGGCTGCTTCCACGATCTTCTGCTGCAAGGCAAACCTGCTCTCCAGATTCCGAAGATGAGGGTCCTGGGGGGTGGGGTGCACAACACATACTATAAATGTGAAACTCCTAGCTTCATTTTGAGAGACAGGTTTTCTGATGTTGTAACTGTAAAATAATTCAGTCAAATCAATGTAAGCCTAACAAAAGATGCTGTACTCTGAGACCTTGTTTCAAAAGGTCAAATATGAACTGCATGGTCTCCAGGTTAACTAGGACAGTGGTGCAATCGTGTTTACCCAAGGCATGGCATAGTAAATTAGATAACAGATCATACATCATAACAAAAAAGGCAACCCCCGATGTACTAACCTCATCGTAAGGGAAAAGGTCATCTAGCTTGAAGGCTGTCCCAACACGACGCCGAACATGGGGTGTTTTTTCGCCTGCAGCCAAGGGATACTCTTTAGGCAATCTGCCTGTAATCACCTGGAAATAAGAACGAGCCAGCAGTCAGACGGAAGTTCACACTTTAAACGGAATAAGATAAGATCGTGATGAGAGATACTCACTGCTTCTCTCATGCAGATCTTTTTTAGCTCTTCAATTTTCTGTGCCAGTGTGTCTTGAAGGTCCTTCTCTTTCTTTTTCAACTCGGAAATCTTCTCTTTTTTCTGCTCTTCACTGACTTCAGAGTCAGCAGAACCTGAAATAAGCACACGTCTGATTAATAGCAAATTATGGTCATAAATCACTGTTCATCAAGTAGATGAGGAACAGAGGTCATTAGAGGATTAACTCCATGCATACCAGCTGAAATGAGACTTCCATTACTGGCCATGATGAGCTGATCTTTGCTCTCAAGGCTGGAAAATTTACTAATACGCGGGGCGCAGATCTCTGTGAGGTCTACTGCAATGTCTCCTGAACTTCTGGTTGTGGTCATCTTTGACTGCTGTGTAGGAAAGAGATAGTAGGCAAAAGGGAGAGGAGGGAAGCAGGATGGGAAAAAGTCAAGGAGGGATTGTGAGTGTTTCATTTTAATGATAGCGCACTGCGATTGTCGTGCCTCCATTAGCATGCTGGGTACTCCAAGCACACTAGTCTCTCATCAATCAGTGTGGGCTCTATTCCTGGATGAACACTGACACACCATCTGCCTTTGAGAGACAGTAGCTGAATAACCTAATTTGACTGCTGCCACACACACACTTGATTTGCTCCGATTCAGAACGTACATCACACACACCATCAACTCTTTAACAGCCCAGTAGCTCAAAAAATGTGCTGCATAAAGCGTAAACTGTGGGCATCTTTGGAATCCACTGAGCATTTAGGTTTTTAACATCCACTAGGAGCTAGGCCGTGAAGATAGTGTAAAACTTTTGAAACGAGAAACTCCACATTTCGAGAATCTGTCGTTTCTTTTGAACCTCCTAAGAAAAACCCTATATGAGGATAAAATGGCCCTCGCAGCACAATGACGGTTAACAGATTAACTACAAATAAAAGCAAAACAACTGCAAAACAAGTACAATTCTGAAAACTGAAAAAATTCTGTTTTACACCAAAAAACACTTGTCATTTCTCAACAATAGACAAAAACCCTGCAGGCTTGTGATTTCTCTTTGTCAAGACATTTACACAAGAGACATGAGACACGAGTCAGGCAGTGCATCACATGATAAACAGTAACTCTTATCTTGCACAATAGATAATAACTACTTCAATGCTCATAATCAAAATAGAAGTGAGTCAAGCCACATGCTCATGAGTGCAGCTTATTTTGTAAAACTAGTGTAACCACTATTAGGTAAGGCTGAAATATGACATTTTATTACACAAAGCATGATGGGATACTTAAGAATAGGCGAATGTGTAGCAGTCAGTTAAGACAACGGAGACACTCACTTTACTTTGCTTCCTGTCCAGGTAGAACTGGTGCTGACTGATGGCCATCACCCAGATTGTTTTAATCAGAGAGTGGCTGGCATACCATGTGTGAATGACAAGGCCCGCCTGTCCGAAAGTTCTCTTGGTCACTGTTCGTCTGTAGAAGGTCGAGACCACAAACACTCATTACTTGCCCTGATCCAAAACATAAAACATGTTCAAAAGAAGCACATGTACAAGCTTAATGCTTGATGACAGATTTACTTTCTTTAATCTAAGTTCTAAATCTTTATTCAATTAAACTTGCGCGTGTTTGTGTATGACAGCGAGAACAGCTTGATGCTAGTCATTTTGAAAGAGACAGTAGGATTTAATAAAAGCTACACTGGCTGGGAGTGCCACATCTAAGGCCCATCTTGAGAGCAGAGGTCCACATAACAACCTCACAATAATAAAACGGCCCTTAAATGGCAGGAAAACACCCTTTTCACAGGCAGGTTACAGCAATTAACACACCGTCCTAAATGGACCGATGCCCTTCACGGTGCGCAAGGTGTGGGATAAGGGCATCTGAAGAAAGAGAGCTGCAGCTAAAAAGGGACCACTTGAAAAAGGAAAAAAAAAACAGGGAAAGGAACAAAGATAAATGAAGTGGTGTGCCTCCTCTGACCTGTGTGGGTCATTCACTTCCACGGCAAATTTCTTCTCACGGAAATACAAGTTCTCCAACTGCTTCCACTGAAACAACTGCAGAGAGAGACAGGTAGGTGGAAAGGGGGAGGGGCAGAGGTAAACAACACATCAGTAAGCACGCAATAGAATCATGGATTTACAGTGCATTTGACTGCAAAACCACTCGATACACAAAAACTGTGTCTTGATTTACCAGTGCAAGATAGAGGCTTCAAACATGATGAGGATCAAGCTCAACACAAGACACACAACCGAAAAACTCATTGGAAAACAACTCCTAACATTTCAGCCAGGGCAGGCTGCATTTTCACACATATTTTTGAAGCCCTTAATGTGGCTCTGCAGGCACATCGGCTACAAATTTCAGCTAATAATTATATTTCTGCTGCAACTGCAGGGAGCAAAGCTGTACCAGGCGCCGTGGGGCAGCCTCTCATTTCCCTCCGCAGTGGAGGAAGAGTGCTGAAAACACTAAGCGGGGCTGCTCTGTGTCAGAGTGGAACATCTGCTCCACGGTCGCTGACTCACCCCTGATTTCAAGCCACTTTCCCGTGAACAAAGCTTAAAAAACTCTGTGGTGGGGCCCAGGTTCATGCAGGAGCCAACAATCTTTGATCACGTTATTGTACCTATCAGCTAAAAAACGAATATTACACTAAAATGTAGCAATACAGAGAAATCACAACTAGCAAATCTCCACTTACATTAAAACAAAGACATTGGCCAGACTTTTTGCAATCGGATTCCCAAATACAGTGAAATACATGAGAAAAGTGAAGCATTCATGGCTGGCCTGACAGGTAATAGAAGGACCCGGTGGAAGGCTTACCGTGACTGCTGTGTTTTAGCTCACAAAGTCCCTGGTGTATTCTCCTGTGTTTGTATTGAATCCCTTTGACTTTGAGTTTCCCACAGGGCTAGAGCTTCCTCGAACAATGCTCTCTCTTGTCTGTTCTCAGGGAGCCAGATAGGTGTTGCAAGAGTTTCAGCTGAGCTGGCCACACCCCTTTGTCCACCCCCTCCTCTGACATCACAGACACCTCACGCTGTCTTTGAGACCTCTGCACTGCTCTCTCTCTCTCTCTCGCCTGTGCCGCTCTCCTCGATTTTTGTCAGACCTGACTAACAGGTTGTGCACGAGTAAAAAAAA
>CAESWR010000484.1:279994-296387 GCA_903171835.1 Mullus surmuletus | reverse complement strand
CCCCCCACATCCACGCTGCTTCCTCACCAAATCTCTGCTTGACCTCAGCTCCCACTAAGATTAGCCCGGCAGCTATTGTTGTGATGACACTCCATTTAAGATATATTCTCATTATGATAATGTGAAGCTACGGTTAGGTACTTGGGAATTTATGATGATAAAATGTTTGGTATTCTCCCAGGCTTTGCTTTCATTTACACAAGCAGCTTATATGATGAGCAGAGCACCTCATTGAAAGTCTTGTCATTTGCATATTCTAATGATGCTACAAATTTGACTTTGATTCTTCAAACGTGATTTGAACAAATGCCAGACAACTAAGATTTCCGTGCAAAGCAAAAGTCAGTACAAATACAAAGATGTGTTTAACAGCAAACTGTTGGTCGAGGGGGGGGGGGGGNNAGAAAGGAAATTATGAATTTAAAGGGGATTAGTTTATTATTTTGTGCTAACATAACAGATGTTAACATGGTGGGGTCTTACCTCCTGAGAGCCCCCTGACTGACAAACTGTCCCATACTTGGTGCTCCATTATCAATGTGCATTCCATCTTGTCTTTAGTTGCATATTTTCCCCCAACCCCCCTGAGGGGCAGATTAACTCTGCCCCCCCTTCTACCTCCATACAAGCCGTGACCTTGATGGACTGGTAGTCTTCTTTTGTGCTTTGATAGACATTGATTCCTGCCAATTTTTTGAGCTTCTAAAGCAAACTCCAGATGTCGTGAGCAGCTCCACACAAATAAAAGGCTGATAATAAGTGACACTGACCGCCCTCCCATCTCGTCTTCTCATCAGACCTCTAAGCAGGTCAGCCGTT
The DNA here is from genome assembly GCA_903171835.1 of Mullus surmuletus. NCBI lineage: Eukaryota > Metazoa > Chordata > Actinopteri > Syngnathiformes > Mullidae > Mullus > Mullus surmuletus. The sequence continues at coordinate 295,568 of CAESWR010000484.1, read as the reverse complement.
GTGCCTGCCACCAGCCGCCATTCTTCTTGGGTGCTTGGTCATTTCAGTCTGCCTTTAGTATTTTCCAGGTCAGGTGAATAAAAGTTCTTCAGTGTGTGTGTGCTACCCCTATCGCTCTTATTCTCTTTGCATTCTTGAAAACTGGATGTAAAAAAAAGATCATGGAGCCAACAATGTTACAGTTAGTGGCAGGTTCCTCAAAAGCAAAAAATAGAATGTGCAATAGCATCACAATGAAATCATGCTTTATTCAGGATTAATCAGATTTTGTTATTTTTATTATTTTCAACTCAATATGTTCACAATCAGTGCATGTGACTTAACGGATATGATAGATAAATCAGTTGACTAACTGACCAACTAAGAACAAATGCACCGATTCCTTTAGGTTCCATTGCAGTTAACACTATTAATGGTGTTTTTTTTTCTCTCAATATTATTTGACAAATTAAACACAAACACAGAAGAGCTGAAAGAAGCTGAAAATATTTCATAATTCAATAAATATAAACAGTATAGTAGTATATGCACCTGTTGACACATAAAAAGGTTCTGGGGTGAATAGGGATATATAGAATATATATTTATATGTTGTACACACAGACTGTATCAGATAGTGCCTGTTTTACAGTGATGGCCTTTGGGAAGGGGGAGGAGCTTGACAAATGTGCATCCTTTGTGTTGCCTGGCAGTTTCCACAAACAGAATCAATTTAAGGTTTGGGATCATCAGTCAGTTCAAACCAGTTTTTGCCAAACTAGAGGTCCACAGAACTCTGCAAATCCTGTCTGTGCACGACTATTATTGATGTCGAAGTGCGTCGTAATGTAATTGTTTTAAGTGTACGTACTCAAAGCAGCTTGGAATACCAACATGCTAAATACAACAACTTGGAGTGTCATAGTGAGACATTGAAATTCGCCTGCCCACCAGTGTCACCATGAGCCTCTAAAGCTTTGCAATTCAAAAAATATGGTTGAGCTGGATATCTCAGACACAAACTCTCAATCTTCACAGCATGGAGGACCTACTGTACAAGCTTTTTTTTTGATTACTTGAGCCCAGTCATAGTTTTATCACAGTGCTTTTCAATCAGCGCTGCCCTTCGTGTTTCAGAGGGTCACCTGCTCCGATGCAGCTGATTACAGCGAGCGGCTGATTATCAGGTTGGTTGTGCCGCTCCTCAGAATCAGGTGTGTTCAATGCACTGACCACTCAGAAAAGCTCCACTTCGTGGGACACCTTAATCAAACAACAACTTCTTTGCTGACTCTATGAATGTTAATAATCTTGCAGGAATGCATAGCGTGTAAAAATGTCATTCCAAAACAGATATCAGTGTATGATAGACATACAAAAGACATAAAAGTAATGCATGTAGAAATGAGCGATAGTGAGCAAGATGGAATCATGGTGATTAAGATTTTGGCATTTCTTCAAGTCTTTCTCTCACAGTCTCTCACATCTGCTTTATCAACATGATAATACAACTCATGACATGTTGTACCAGACAGGATATGAAGTTTAGAGTTTGACTAATGTCTCTGGAGGATTTACTGCATTAAAATGATTTGGTCGAGTCAGAGAAACACAATAAGTCCATCCTAATTATGTGTTTTTTGCTTTAACGCCTTGAAGTCGATCTCAGTGTGTCATCGTAAAGGACGCCCCAAATCCTAAAATGCGGAGTGAAGAGGTGATATATAAGCGAGGAAGCATGTCATGAACTCAATTAAAGCTTTTTCTTCCCTTATTTTTGTTGTTGTTTTTTTAATGTTTTTTTTTAAATAAAATGAGCAAACAAGTTGTCCTGAACATTGTTATGTTCATCGACAAGGATCATAAAATACCGCAGTAAGCAACAATAAAACTATGGACGGCTGATGCAGCTGTGCAGCACATCATGATGAATTATGGCACATTTAAAATGAGGCACTGACGTTTAAACTGAGGTATAATTTCCTCACTTCCTCTCTCCTCATGTCTCTTCCTACAGTCACATCTCTGATGAGCAAGGAGAGGAGGCAGGTGGTACAAACTAGGAGTCGAGACGGACCCAAATCCATCCATACAACTCAAGTTAACTTTAATTACCTCGTACTAAACCGCATCATCTTCCTGCTCTTTCACCCTGAATCAAAATAACAAAGCCCACAGTGTAAATCATTTTAAGTGTGTTCATGTGATCAGTATTTGGGAACTTCTGCATTGACCCACAATTCTTACTGCCGTGGATGCATTTTAAAACATCTAGAATCGGCTGTATCTTGAGGTGATGTGTCTCTGCGTTATGTCTCCCATGTAGATGCTCAGAGAATGCCCAGTGTGCATCTTGAAGTTCTCAAGGTGTCAGGATGTAATTGTGTTAGCGTGCAGATGCAGTTTCAGGGCAGCCTACCTGGGATGTGGAACTTTATTGTGCTGAGCGAGGTAGTTTTAGGCAATCAGGGCCCATGACATTGGCATTTTCTTGTCAAGGATCCAACAGGAATTATGTGTCACTCAGTAAAAGTAAAACCAACAGAAGTGGGTTGAACAGTCTAACATTTTCAAAATCATCTTCAAAAAATCTGTTTGGCATGTTTGGGTTTGAAGAAATATGGTATTTACTTTCATATTCTCATAATCATTTGTTCCAATATTTAGGAAATCATGACTGGTGGTTCCTTAAGATGTTCTTGATAAATTGCATTTATATCAGATGGTCACATATGGGGTGGCATCTCTCAATTTGATCCCCAAGAGCATGGACTTAAGTGTCCTTAAGCAAGGCACTGAACCTCGGTTCCTGAGGAGGTACAGAGGTACACTGGTCAAGGTGGATAGCCATGGTTATGTTGCAATTTATATTATATTATTATTATTATTATTATTATTATTATATTATATTATATCACATTATATTATATCATATTGTATTATATTATATTATATCATATTGTAATATATTATATTATATTATATTATGTTATATTAACTGTAACATCAGAGTTGCAGTTCCTCCTTTCCCCTCAAAATATAGGTCCTGGTTTCTCCTTTGCCTTTGTTGCCCCCTAGTGAACATTCTTGGCAGAGCAACATCTCCTTGAGACCAGTAGGCAATTGAATACCCACCAAACTGGCAATATTATTGCTCGTGACTGACAACATTTTATGAAAACGAACACAACAATATCAAGATGAACCCAGAACTGGCTTTACGTCCCATGTGTGTCATAGAGTGTAAAGCCGGAGTGGAAACACATGACTACAGCGTCGTGTATTCCACACTGTCATTCATTCAAAACAAAGCGAGCAGAGGAACACAGCACAGCAGCAAACATAAAAAAGCATCTGATGATTAAGTGCCTCTGCATTTGGATTTAAATCCAAACCATACTCTCAACTCATCCCAATTCATGAGGATTTTTTAAAACCCAAAGCAGCTGAGGCAGTTTGCAAAGGATGCTTTTCAACCAAACTCTTGATTTGATTTGATTTGATTTGACTTGATTAAACAAATGTAGAAGTTAGAAGATATATAATGAACATGCCAGTTTCTGAACTGTATCACTGAACCTTGACAAGCATGAATTAAGCTTCTCCCCCACTCCACTTGGCCCCTGCTCTGTGAAAAGCATGCAGACAGACACAGACAGACATGTACGGACATGAACACGGTATACAGTAGATGGAAAGATGCTCCTCCCGCTGAGACCGATCTTCACACTGAGTTCGTCTGCTCACGTGTATTTTTCACCCACCTGCGTAATATTGTGGTTTCACTTGCTTCCTCACCATACATGACGGCACAGTTTGAGGGCGTGGGGCCTCCCAACAACTGAGCACATTTTGAAAAACACTTTCTTCTTCTATGATGAAGTGCTTTGAGGGACATGCTTATCCGTGTCACTTGTGGATCACAGAGCAACATTCTTGAACCTAAAGGTCACAAAACAGCTTTTTAGAGTCGTTAGTGTCATCAGCCCCTTGCCCTACTTTTTCTTCCAAACCAAGTTAAATGCTATTCCCCCCAACTCAACCCCCGGACTGTAACAAATGAAAAGGAAAAGGAGATCTGGACTAACGTACTTCCCACGGTCTCTCATACATGAGTATAAATATTATTAGCAGTTACTTTTGTGGTAAGTGCTGTCAGTAACATTGCTTTGGTTTTGTGAACCCATCAAGAAAACGTATTGCCAGATTGTTGGGGACCTTTTTTCTCCTCCGAAATCGTGACGTAAATCGTGTTTGGCTATAGTCCAGATCAAATTTGGACTTATCAGAACTATCAGAAGAGTCTTATTTGCAGCCTGAACAGCAGCAAAGAAAACAATAATCTAAAGCTATCCAGGACAAAAATGTGAATGTACAATGGTATTTATTATTACCCCACCCCCCTTTTCTTTTTCAGGATTAGTTTCACACTTTACAACTTCATCTTTCAAAGCCTATGATTTGTATGTTACTTCTGTCGCTGTTCAGTAATTTCTAAAGAAACCTCCCATAAAAACAACACACACACGAAAAGGAGAAGAAAAAATTGGTTGGCTACGTGGGAAACATAAACAGCCACTTAAGTAGTATTTTTAGGTCTCAGCTGGTGGTGATATCAAGTCGTGGACAGCCGGAGGTTAGATAATCAGGAAAGGCGAACTTCAGCGGTGTCATTCAACATTTGCTCCTTTAAATAAGTTACCATCCTGGAGGGGAGAACACAACATGCCGCTTTGTACTTTTGTGTGCACACAACTGGCCTCATAACAAATTGCATCCTCACTTATCAACCGTCAGAATCGATTTCTACGGGGGGTGGGTGGTGAGTGGGCTGTCCTAAACATGTCCGACACGGCACGTCTTCCAGCTCCACGCAGTGTGTGTCAGGTGCAGTGTTAAATTGAGATTTTTTCGCACAGTGTGCCAAAGATCCTGGTTTTGGAATCCAGGGAGAAGACACCTTAACCTACAAATTTCAGTGTGTGTGTGTGTGTGTGTGTGTCTGTGTGTGTGTGTGGGGGGGGGGGGTCATGCTTTTTAAACGGATGTCAGAGTAATCATAAAAACTCCAACCTAAAAAAGATTGTGTGCGCGGTTGTTCGTGAAGCAGTTTCTAAACTCCGTGCAACAGAGGGAAGGTGATGAAAGAGTCTGGAAAAGCACCAATTTTAGAGCAAAGTTTTAGCATGGAAATGGTTGAATCACAGCCCCACGCTTCCTGTTTTCTGTGGCCGCAATAACTGTGAGACATTTACAGTCTCAGAGAGGACAGTCGGGGGTTGTTCCTCAGCTCTATTTGTCTGTTGGATTTCTGGAACTAACCAACTCTTCTTATTTCTTATTTTCTATGATTAGCTTTCCTCTCGTCGATACAAAAGGAGAATGATGTATATATATGTATCATGAAACATTTTATGGGTCGGTCGCACATGAATTACAAATGCAAAGTAAGGATCTTTCTGAGGTGCTTTTATGACTTTTGTTTAAGTTTGTTGCATTAATGGAAGTTTAAAAAGAAAGACTAAAATGGTAATATTGAATATCAGGCTGAAGAAAATGTCTAAAACCAACAAACCGCAATGACGCATGATAATGTGCCAATAACTGCTCTTGCAAAACTACGTTTGGGCGAACTGCTTCCCAAAAAACCAGCATGGTCAATCAAACCACAGAAAGAAGCTATCTGGGACACGTCATCGTGTCGCGTGATGCATTATTGTGTCACTGCAGGAAGTCCGGACGTCCTTAACATTTTAAAAAGACCTAATTCCTCAAACTGCAGCAATAGTGAAGTGGCCACTCTCCAATTAGTGTCTAACATGAAAATAAAAAGGTAAGAATCCTCCAATATTCTTCAAGTTTCTTCTCAGTGATTATGTATTTTTTGCTTTCTTCTTCGTGTGCAGGGTTTGATAAGGTCACGGATGCTGTTTCTCCCATGTGCGTTTCCCCACTCACAGTGCCGGGTGATAATATCCTGACGAGTATGTTATGCTTGAGCTTGTGTACTGTAACATCTCCACATCCCAACAATTGGCAACACATGAGCTGTTACACATGCATGCTAATCCTTTCAAGTGGCTCAAACGCTGTTAAATGCCGACTGTGGAAAATTGGCCTTCGTGGTTTTTATCTTTTTTATTTATTTATCTTTTTTGCAGAATAAACAGACCCTTGTGTCGAAACAGTAGGGTCATCCAGATTTTTTCTTTTGACTTAAGTTTTGGCATTGATTTTAGTGTTGACACAAAAGTAATTTTACGCCTTCAAACAAAAAGAAAAGTTGACGCTATTGACATCAAAGTTTGGTAAAATCGGGGAATATCATAATTCACCGTTAGACCTGATCTGGGAAAGCTAACGTGTTAATGTGGTGCATCATAATCAGTTTATTTTAGTTGATTTCTTTCTCCATATAATGATTGTTTTAAAATTCACCATTCACAATTTCCGACTCGCTGCCAGATGACATGGTTTAAATCTAATTGCCTTATATACTGGTAAAAACAAAGCAAAAACACAGTAAACAGACAAAGCAAAATCTACAAACATCTTTCGTCACCCCCCCCCCCCTCTCTGTTCTCATCAGACTCTTTTCTATCAAGTATGTTATCAAGTTTTTCCACATTTGTAAAGACAGTGCCTCCGTTCTGCAGTGGTTTGACACTTTTTTTGTTTGGTCTTTGTAAACAAGATAAGAATCTGTCATCCCATGGTTTTTTTTTCCTGACATGAATAATTGGTTTGGAAAATAGATATTTGTTTCAGCTGTAAAGACGGGACCAAAAGGCATTAGTCATGAGTCCGACAAACCTTATTCAATGTTACTACTGATAGTGTTGTTGTGGAGTGAATTATAAGGCACTGTCCTGTTACATTTGCACCTTTACTGTATATAATAAGATGCAGTAAATAATTACAAGTAGTATCAGTGTCGACAACATGGGTAACTGTGTCCCAAAGATCGAAATCAATTAATTAATTTCAATCAATCAATTTATTTCACGTCGCATCAAACAACACCTGCAATAATAAGTGAATAATACCTTAGTTAACATGCGCAACATTAGCAAATGGTCATCAAGCACATCAAGTGCCAGTTAGTTAGCTATCGGTTAATGCTAAATAAGTCCATTTCCTGTTTTACAGCCAGTAGGCCTGACTCATACTATTTCTTTCTCCTCTCTCTCAAGATCCTTTTGAGAATTCTCACCACTCCATATATTCAGTAAAACTGAAACTCACTGGTCCTGTCTTCATGTATTTCATGTATCCATTCATTGGTTCGGCGGTGAATATTAATTTCAATAGAAAATTTGAATAGAAAATACTATAAAAGTTCGATGACAAATAACCATTGAATGACCATTTTACATCTTGCTTGACAGGGACACAGAAGATGGGGTTAAACAAGGTATACTGAAGAGAAATGCAACCAAAAGATAGACATCTAAAATTTAATGGCTGAAATTTGCTTTATATGCATGGTTCATGACTGTGACCATACTGTGAAATCAGCTGGACATGGAATGCGGCATTGGATGTTTGTTTCAAAGTCGGATCATTAGGATTATTACTTTGCTGGAGGTTTTTGTTTTTTTGTTTTTGCAGGTTTTTTATTTTCATTGAAATAAATTTGGACATTTTTTAGTGCTATTTATTTGGAAAACTGTAAATACAATAGACAAAGCAAAGAAAAAACAAAGCAAGAGCTATATAAGAGAAAAAACAAAAGCATAAAACTATAAGAAACATATCATTTGCACTTTTTTTTTTTAAACATATAACCTTTCAACCTTTTTAAAAAATAGTATAGTTTTTTACTTTTGCTTGTTATATCAGACCCCCACCCCCCCGGCGGCCTGAGACGTTATGGAATCGACAAAGCACGAGTCATAAACAAGATGTGAACAAGACTCTTCACACCACTGAGACACGATCCTGAGACGTTATTCTTGGCCCACAAATGATCATTGAGTTTCACTGTTGGCCCTGAAGCAGTGCCACCGGTGATGTTCAAGCTCTTCGGCTGCAGACTGGAGCCAGATTTGACATGACAACCTAATTAGTGCGATTATCACACAGCTGCAATGGGCTCGCCATATTTGAAGTGGATTTATCAAAAGGATCATTTTCTTGGAGAATGCCTCATTTTGACAGTGTGTGCCGGGCCCGATCCTTTTGCGTTTGGGATATGCAGGCGCTGTCCGCTTGCATAGAGATCAGGCGAAACTGAACGTGATAACGGTGGAAGCACAGCTGAGTGAGTTTTTGAGAAGATATTTCTTCTTACAACCTACTTAGGACGTTTTCAAGATTTTGGCATTCACCACTGATTTATTATTTGGGAGTTATTCTTACAAACGAGCAAAATCCACACACACTCAAGATACTTCTTTAATATATTTCTTCAATACTGTGGTTTCATAATGGTATGATTCAACTTACAATAATGTTTTAAACCCCTTTAGATTTCCGTTTGGTCATTTCATATTTCTTTCTCGACTTAGCTTCTCTGCGCAGTATCTGTGGGTTCTGTGTTGCACACAGCCCTGCAGTCCAATGCTCTTTTATGGGAAGACATGGTGTTTACATTTGCTAATCCAATGTAAATCAGGATCACCTGGCACTTGAGGTAAGGGGAAGTTCATCAATTTATTTTAACACTGCTAGACAAATTTCTGTAGTTTCAAAACGGTTCATGAATCAGATTTGACTTTCTTAATAACAACTAAAGAACAAAAAGAGAAAAAACTTGGTCAACGAGGCCCACTGTTCTTCTAAAGAGGACATAGTGGTTGTTATTGGTCACCTGGTTGTACATAATTCTCATCAGTTGCTGTCTAATCCTCCTGCAAGGAGGGGGCTAACGATCATACCAAGATGGGACCAAACTAAAGGGATTATTGTCAAACCTCCTAGTCCACCTAATGCTCAAATACATCACCTTTCAGCTCTTTCTGGTCATTATTTTGGTTCACAGCGTGTATGTATTTGGATCAGCCTCATGGCTTTGGGCCTCTTTTCATTTTTTCCGCAACTGGTGTTGGTTGTGTCCTCTGAATATGGAAATAAGCTGCTTGTCATATCTGCTTCAAAAGTGATATAATGTCACTGTTGTGCTTGTAGTTTCTGTGGCCAAAATAAATCAAAAGAAGCATGAAATCTGCATAATGTTGAACACAATTACAAGAGTTCAGATATTCAAAATGTACCAAATGATACTAGAGTTACCTCTCTCTCCTATTGCATAAAATCCCAGAAACTTTCACCCCCTTTATGAGAACAACAGCGCGTTCTCAGTAAAAGAATCTCTGGCCTCTCTCCCATTCAGTCGTTATATTGTACTCCACGACAATACCTCTTATTGCTCAGGATGGCTCAGAAAAATGCCATTGCCTGCGCTGGTACACACCAGCCTGTTATTTAGCCTGGTCTGATGAACTGCTCCCTCCTCTCTTTGCCCTTGTGTGGGCTGGGGTCTTCAGTGCTCCCCTGGATCGACGTGGACTCCACAAGTGCCTCCAGAGTTCCCCTCCTCTACTGGCCGTGACGTCATTGGTCCAGCCTGGTGAGACGCCGGTGTTTGGCCGATGCCAGGGTCAAGAGCCCCGTGAGGACCAGGAAAGGCATGGCAGCACCCGCCACACCTCTACCATCCATGTCTCAACTCTCCCCAGCTGGCCCCCTGTGAGTTTGGCATCTATGGAAATCCTCAAGGTAAGGTGACACTCTCCTGAACCTGCTCATTTCTAGAATGATCTGACACCAGCTGATTCTGTGTATTTCAAACTAAATGAGAATTCACATGTAAGTGCACTAAAGGTAGCAATATTGGGGACTTTTGCTTTAAAAATTGATACATCTGAAAACTCCTCAGAGACAAGTAGAGTTCTTTGAGACCAGCGTGTAAATCCAAAGCGGGGATTATTTTCTTGACAGAATTCCTTTTACCAGACATTTGGCATTCAACACACTTAATCCTATTTGCTCCACTACACTGACATATTTTCATTCATTTGGTTGCTGGTCCAACCAAGTGGACAGCAAAAAAAGTAAGAATACAAAGGGAGAAGGTTTTTAGGCCATAAAAAGTGTCAACTCTGGATATGGACGAGTTAAAAACAAAGTTTGACTTCTCGTTTTAGCTTTGGTCTCAACTCCCTCTGGTTACCACAGTTAGAGGCAGGTGAACAGGTGTCAGTTTTCACCCTGCGGGAATCTGGAAAGCTGTGAAAGGGAATTCCTTCTGTCAGATACTTGATATGTAGTCGTTTGTGACAGGTTTATTGATTTTCTGCACCTATGAGTGAAAAAGCATTCTCTATCATTTCAGCCATTTATCACAGATATGCATGTGATAGCACAGATAAGTTCTACGAGATAAAGTGGGATTTTACTGCCGATGGGTGATGGAGACATTCCTCTATAAGGTCATGTGTGACATCAGCTGTCAATATGAGGATTTTCAAGTTTTTGTTGTTGATGTATGACAGCAGAGTAACATTATCTTGTATTATTACCAATGTCATTATTCAACAACTTGAGTTATTTAAGTGTGAAAATCAGGTTTTTCTTCCATAAGACTCGGCACGTCTCCATTCTCACTTGTTTTGCAACTATGTCCAAAATAGAAGGGAAGGTTGCTATGTATCTAAACATCGTTTTTTTTCTCTGAAAGATGTCCATGGGAACATGGGAACCCCCAACCCCTTTCTTGGACAAACACTTTTTGACAGTTTAGTCCTAACCTGTCTATGGATTATCAAAGATGCCTCCTCCCACACCGACAAAGGCAAGGCAAAATTAGCTTATAGGTACCAGGCACAGCCGCTGAACCATGAAAGTGAAAACATAAAGCTCAGATGGGGTTGTGCAAAAAGGGGAGTGGGGCCCTAATTAGCCAGGTTACCTCTGACCTCTGTATGAATCAAGTGAACAACTGGTGCAGGGATTAAGGCTAAGGCACCTTTATCACACGCTCAACTCACGAGTCAACAGCGAATACTCAAAATCAGGATTCAGACTTCCTTTCATGGAAGATGCTTCCTTTGCACCTTCCTACATGGAGTATGATTGCAACATGTTTGATACACTTGTAAAATCATTTCGACAAATTGGGAGATTTTACCCTTACTGTTGTCATTGACTCAATAAGGTTGCATTCAAACAACAAGAGTTTAAATTTTAAGTTTTGAATAGTAGTGAGGTCACACAACATTGGCTTGCTCTGGTTTAGCTATTTACAAAGCATGACTATGAATATTTGCCCAATTATATGTTATACTTCTTTTTGGAATTATTCATGATGCAAATAAGGATAAGAGGAACATGAAATTATACATATTCACAGTCTAGTGTGTCAAAGTTTAACTGGGATATAGTTTTTTAAACCTTTAAAATGGTAGCCTATGATAACCTTGCATGACTTTGAAGGTGTGTGTGTGGCTATGAGGTCAAAATCAGTTGGTGTGTTTGTTGTAGTTACATACAATGGATTTTCAGAACTCAATGGTAAGTTTGGCATTGCTCTTTAGCCAGAATGTGCAGAATTGGCACCTCTCTGGTGGGCCATGTAAGTTGGTATGAAAACAGGTTCACACAGGTAGCTTTCAAGTTGTGTTTGCATTAATACATTTATTTAGTTTTGTCTGGAATCTCTGGGAATTTGTGACAAAAACGTGTGTGTGTGCGTGTGTGCGCATGTGTTGTCTAGTCACATTCTGGACTTGCTGGAGTGGCTTCACATACTTACTCTTGCAGCCCTGGAGTAAACATTGCCATAATCCAGTAGCATAAACATGCACTAATGTTTCAGCATTCTTTTTATATATCAACTGGATTCACAGATCAGAGTTTTCCTTGAGGCTTGTTTTATGTGAGCACCAATGGACAGGACCTAGTCAAATATTAAAGGTTCATAACTGCCATGCTAGAGGCCATGTTGAAGCCATTTTTTTTAGCTATATAATTTGATAATGTACTTCTGAGATGGAATTAACACAATAACTTCAGTCTTGTCAAAGTTCAGGAACAGAAAGTTCCTGGTGATCCAGCTCTTAATGTTGCTGATGCATGTGCAGAATTTATTAAGTTGATCAGTTTTGTTTGGCTGAATTTGGGTGTCATCTGTGAAAAAGCTAAAGTTCAATGAATGTCAATTCCACCCAAAGGATGCATATATAGGGTGAATAACCTTGGTCCTAGTACAGACCCTTGCGGTACCTCTAGAGTAATGTAAGTGTGGGTAGAAGATTCATCATAGACACTCACAAATTGTTATTGTTATTGGTTTTAGTGTTTATCAATGATAGTTTACCCAAGCTACCCCTCTTCTTGGGTTCTGGCTCTGTTTATATAATCAGCATCATATATTTTGTCATCATACATAAACAATTTAATTACTTTGAGACCTCATGGGTCGTGGCACTCGAGCAGTCCAGTGGACCTGCGCTGCATTGTGCACCACAAATGCAGCCGGTGGAGCATGATCATGTCTTTCTGCCAAATATTTTTGAGAAAACATTTTCATATCTTAGCTTACTAATATCTTATGCATTTTTTAATGTATTTTTTTGCAGTTTCAGGAGAAGACCATATAAGATGCAGAATATAATGATTTGAAAATAATTTAATGCAATTGAGTACATAACAGACAGATATATATTTAATCTTTCTATAGTTAAAGGTCACATATTATACATTTTTTCAACAATTTCATATGGTGTCAGAGGTCCAACAATATTGTATTCAAAGTGTATTACCCCAAATCCTGAATGGAGTGGCGAAGTCCTGGCCTTCCGTTTCCAGTCCATCGGTCCTCAAAACCGAATTTCTATGAATGAGAGTCAATGAGGAGATAATTATTTTCTGGTCCCCTTCGAATTGTGAAATGGATTTCACATATGTTGTTTGTTGTTTTTAGAGATAATTTTCCATGCAAAGAAGACTACAATTTAGGGCGAAAAAACGTTTGATAGTATTAGGTTTTGTGTGAAGCTGCTCTATATACTACAACTACAACAGACATGGCGATCAGTCTGCTCCACTTCATCGCCTTTTCCTGCATCGAAAGAGGTGAAAATCATACGTTGGAGCCATAGACTGTATGTAAAGATGGACAGAGCCAGGTGTGACGTCACCCATTGGTTTGCGAACAGCCGTTTTGAAGCAACACTGGATGCAGCCATCTTGCTTGGAGGGACGTACGCGACCCCCTGTGCGCGCACACCTCAAATTTTACATCCGCACAAGTGGTGTCACACCAAACACTGCTCAGCGTGTATGTTTCACCTCGACCCACATTTAGTGAGACACCAGAGATTTGTGGCAAGTTTTGAGGAAAGACTGTATGAAAATGTAAAAAACACGCAAGGACTGTTGGAAATGTAGGATTCACAACATGCAAGTATTATGGGAAATTTAGGATTTCATGGAAATTTCACAGGAAACTGCTGCGCAGCAGTGCGCTCAGTGATGAAAGCGCTGATGAGTGTGGACCATCCGCGCGGAGTCCACTCTGCGCACAGTACGCGCTAGTATGTGAGCACCATAACAAGCTAGTGCGTGTCTGCTAGTATCGAGTAGCTAGCCGAACAGCGTCGTCTCAGGCCCTGGAGCGAGTCGGTGGTGGTGGTTTTGAAGAATGAGCTGTGTTATGTCACTGACTGCAGTGTCAAAGCTGATATCTGCGGCTAACTAACACTTAGCTCAAACCCATTAAAACATTCACTTTATTCTGCTGTTACCAAACGTACTGGCTCGTTATTAACAATCATCGCGATTAAAACACGGTCAGAATTACTGGAGTATAAACTCTAACGTGGTGGATATCCTCCCTGCTAGCATCCCGCATTCTGCCATTAGCATTGGAGCTAACTAGTAATCAGTTGCACAATAAATGCTCAAACTCGTGACATGAAAAATGATCATTTAAATCCACTAACAACATATGTGTAATATAACCACTGGGACCAGAAAATAATTACTTTCTCTCAATTGAAACCCATGAATTTTTTACGATCTCATAGGATTCATTGGAGTCTACCAGAAGGGACAGGACTTCTAAACTTCATTTCAGCCTTTTTCAAAGTCGCTCTTGAGCTCTACTGAAAACAGGCTATTTTTGTGCCTGTACCTTTAAATCATCATGAGCGGTGTCTGGCTACACCCACTCCACACTCCTCTCAGGGAGAGGATGCGGCTCTCGCTTGCAATACCATGCGCTAATGTTTGCGGTGGATTTATGGTGATGGCTATTGTATTGCTGCAGCCTTTATCAGCTCAGCTTTGCAGCCATGAACAACATCTCAATAAACAAACCAACCAACCAACACTCAAGGTACACCAACAGCTCTCATCAGCCTGAGCTGCTGCAGCTACGATCAGCTATGATCAAATAACCAGCCTGCTTACAACAAAAGTTAACGTTAACACAAGCAAAGCAAATCAGAATTACTGCATATGACTCAGATAATGTTTGAGAAGCACAGGGGAGATCGATCTATCATCGGTAACGACTGCAGACCACATGTTCATCAAAGCAACAGAGGCTAATGTTACTCTGCAGCGCACAGACAGCACCATGAACAGCAGTCACAGCCATCCAAATGACAAATAATGTCTAACACTGGCTTCAAATGAGGCTTGCGCTCACAGATCTGATGTTGAATGTCTCCAGATATCATTGACTCTTGCATATGATTCAAGGACACAATTGTAAGCAGCAGTGACTGAGCTAGGTTGGACAGGCTGTCAGGCTAAGCAGACATACACAGTAAAACAACACAACATGAAATGACTTCCAACTTCCACCTTTGAAGTTGTATCACAGTTGGTGCCGATCCATGCTTTAGCTTCAGCTGTTTAGCGAAGCCTGCTTTGTATGCACCCATGTTTAGAAAGCAGTCCTCTGTGAAATGCTGGGCACACACATGCAAAACATTGGGAAGTTTTGTTGATACATCCAGCAAAAATAAAATGGATCCACTGGGTCTTCAGAGGCTCGCTGATGCAGCCAACAACAGAGCAGCTGCCATGCTTTGCTCGTAGCTTCGCTGTGTGTGTTTGCGCCGCTCGCTCTGTAAATTTAGAGGATGCATCCACTACCGGAGGGAGTGTGTGAATGTGTGTGTGTGGGGGGGTTATTTCCCTTCTTGACGTCAAAAAGGGAAAAATCTCAGGCTCGCCTGTTTCAGCACACATTTGCTAAAAAGTGGAGCAAGCAAGTGAAGAAGGGGACAGAATTTTTTCACTTCTGTTGCCTCATTGACAGGCTATGGGGACACACATTATTGTTAGAAAACCTTTATAAAGTCAATTTTGCATAAAATGGGACCTTTAATGGCAGAGAAATTTAAAATTGTAATACATGATGTTTTCAGTTAGCAACATTCAATAAGTATTTGGGAGGCAGAATTCTGTCCATTCCTGCTTGACTTCAGGGGCTCAACAATTCAAGTTATGTGCAATATTTCGCACGTCATAATTCACCACATATTTTCAAGAGACAGGTCTTGGCTGCAGGTCCTTTCCTCACATGTTGTTATTTCAATAAAATGTATTTCATTTATGGACAGCATACAAACCATATTCT
>CAESWR010000484.1:269299-279629 GCA_903171835.1 Mullus surmuletus | reverse complement strand
GCAATTAAACTGTGCGATTGCAGTGAGGGTGGATGTTCAGCAACATTCAAACTCCTTGCCTCTTCACACCCAATCATGATACTACCTGCTTCCAGCAAACCCTGGAATGTCCAATCAGGTGTTTTTGGCCATTCCCCAATAATGCCAAATCTTTTTTTTTTTTTTTTAGAAGTTGGTTCAGAATAAGTGTCCACATACACACGCAGATGACGTTTCAGTGTTAAAAAAACAAAATGAAAAAACATTTACAGCAGGAAATGAAGAAACATCTTTTAACTGATTACTGAGGAGATTGTATGTTAGATGGTATTATCGTATAAGATTTGTCTTTTGGTGTGTCTATAATATTTCATTGGGAAAAACCCATTAACTCCAAAAGGAACAATAACAATAACAATCATTTACCTTTACTCTTTAAACTACCCGAGCAATTGACTTTAGATTTGGGATCAAAGACATGGTATCTGATAGCTTTAATTATCCCTGACTTTTGAAAATCATCAGATTCCGCTCCACGTGCAGACATCCATGGTTAAACGCTGACCTTTTCCTCAAACTCCAGGCACATTGAGCTGCATAATGCAATATCTTTGTGCTCTTTGAATTTCGGAGTAAACTCTGAGGTCTGAAGCCAAGCTGAGGCTGAGCTAAGAGAGCCTTTTGTGTGTTGAACTCATCAGACGATACCTACAGCTCTCACAGTCAACAGAATCCCTTCAATTTTCCAGATATAATTTTTGGGGATCGGGTCATGTCTGCACAAGTTTGGATGTACATAATGAGATGTCTTTTATCTAGCAAATCTATTTAATTTATAATTGCTACTGCTCATCTGTTAAATAGTATAATCATGATGCATTCTGTGAGCTTCTGCTTGTTGGAAACATACCATGGCTGTATGAAGTGCTGGGACTGTTATCGCAAGGTTTAGCTTGCTGACCGCACAACTCCATACTGAGCATGTTAACAGAACTGTATATTTAGCTGCTAAATCAAGCTCTATTGTTTGTTACTTAAGCAAGTCTATGTTCATGATCCCACACAGACTGGACAGAAGGGATGTGTCTTCTTCTTGGAAGAGGATGTTCCATTCTTGTGAATGTTACCCTCTAGCCATGAGGAGCAAAGATGTCTCTTTGTTCCAAGCCCCTCCCCTGGATGAAGTTTCTTGTTTCTGCAGTAGTTGCTATGCTGTAGAGAATTATTACCAAGGGCATAAGGCAAGAGAACAAACTCAACCTCCTAAAAGATAGCAGTACAACTCAAAATCCCACTTACTACCACTTTGAGCCAATGCATGTTTGCTGCTGTGAGGCTACACGCGGGTTTACCTGTTTATTTTTCCATGGGTATTGTATGTACCCAGTTTCTTCTACAGACTGTAAAATGTTGTACTACACAAGCCTGTTCTTTTTGTCCCCAGGTTCACAAAGGCATGATCCAACATTACTTAAGAGGATGTAAATGTAGCTGACAATACACTGGTCACATGATAGCATCCAGTAATAGTCTCATGCCAGAGTGCTGCTGGGCATACCTGCAATCGAGTTATCAGTGTATTAAATTGTAGATCGTGAGCGAAACATTAGACCTGCAGGCCAACAGACGCGCAGTACCATTGTTTCAATGGCTTGGTCTCTGACTGCTTGTAAAAATTGGTTCCATGATGTTAGATTGACTTTGAGGGAGAAACATTTCTTGAAATGTAGTGGGCCACATACCAGAGTCAAAGTAATTTTTACTTCTCTTTGTGCACGTGTTTTGACAGCTGAATAGTAGCTGTTTGGCTCCTAACTAATTGCTAGAAGCAGTTATGTAGTTATATCGATTTAAAATATGAGCATCCTCTGAGACTAAGATGAATTACATTGTGTCATATATATTAATGGAATTATCATCTGCTAACCGGAAGACATTACTGTACGCAAACAAAATGTGTGCCATTTCTCACCATAGAGATAGACAATTATTGGGAGGAAATATATTTTTTAAAAATCAGCGGAAAGAGAATTTGTTATATACGAAGTTTCAACCTGGATTTTTTGGGAGATCAGAACTGAAGTTTACCCCACAAATAAAATCCACACTACAGTTACGTTTATTATAAAAGTAAAAATGAGTAGTCTGGTTTCTTTGGACAGAACACTTTTAGTAGAAGTGAAACTGGGTAGCTTGCAACCACTTAAAAATTTGATTTGCAACAACAATAGCTGGATAAGATATCAGGCACTGTATGTTATCACTCATCATTTCTGCCCCTTAACAATGGGGATGTTCTATACTAGATTAGTTATATATTGTGGCGGCATGGACTACCCATGTTACTATAACACTACATAAATATTTGTAGAACTTTCATTGAAATTTGTAACAAACATATGCAAATGTAATAACTGAATAATTCATACAAAAGTAAATCATCTCCAGCAGCTGAGAAGAAAGCAGTTGGGTAAACATCACTTAGTTTGTTTCTTGTTAACACAACAGCATGATTGAGATAAAATATCTATTTATTCATAAATCACCAAACAGTAGAATCATTTCTATGATAATTTTCAATCTCATGGCACAAGCAGTAAATATACTTATCATATGCAAAAAAAACCCTCACATTTAGTCAATGAAAATGTAAATTCAAAGCACAACCCAGACATGATCTTCTTTTGGTGAGTGAATCTAAAAACTTTCTGTCATTTTGTCTAAATAACCCTGGTAATAGTAAAATGTGCTATGCATTTCATGGAAATGTTGTGTTCATTAATTCTTTGCCGTAGGGGATGGGATGTTAAAACAACTTAAAACACATAACACCCCAACAGGTGTCCCACCTCTGATGACTCATCTTTGTGGAATTTTGGTCCCTTGGAGGTTGACTCCAAGACAGCTATGAATCTGCAATACAGGGCCATAGGACACCTGTCAGTATGCACTCACTCTGACCTTTAAATGGTTTCTGCAAGAATATGCTTTCCAGGACTTTACCAGATTTTCTGGATCAGTTTAATCACAATAACTGAGATTTAGAGGTAAAGAGCAGATAGAAGCCAAACGATTTTAATGTTAACCACAAGAAGCATTGCAAGAACAGGATTTTCAAGTTTGCCTTTTTAGAAAAGTATCACTCAGGATGCTCCAACCCTTTCAAGTCCTAAGTGTCTGGCAACAACTACCACTAAAAATGGAAACTATTTAATTTAAATTGTAGGTATTTCATTTGGAGCTATTTTTCTGATATATCCTTTTATGAGCTGTGCACTTTTTTTCGAAAGACGTGAAAATCCCTGTTGTTTCTTAAATTCTAAAAGACATTAAATGTTTAGCATCTTCCTGTGACAAAATGCCCTGGAGTGTGGCTGGTTGCCAGAGGAGTAAGAAGCAGAGCAGAGGGACATGAATGGATCTGTTTCTTTTCGGGGGTCAAGGAGTGACGACTATCTCTAGAAATGTTTTTGCTCCTGGAGACATAAGTCTAAAACACAGACCCATGTGCTCTCCTTGAGAAGGTAATAAACCCGTCTCACAAAGAATCTATGAATAAAGGCAGAGCTTTGCTTGCTGTAGAGATAAATGAAACGCATCCTTTGTTGATAGTTCCTCTCAACCCAAAGGTTTGGCTGAAGGAAAAGGCCACACTGCACACGGAAGACAAAGAAACACTCTACTATGAGTTTACAAAGAATGCTTTCTCTGTGTTATAAGATCAGGGCCCGTCCAGCCAGGGGGCACTTCCACTGTGTTTGTATTCACCTCTCCTGGCTCATAGTGAGTTTTCAATATTCCAGACAAAGAGATGATGCTCCGTGTTCTAGCAGCCTTACATGGGATACTACATGTAGACCTTGTAATTAGCTGCACGACTGCTGCTGCTGCTTCATTACACACGAGGATTCTGCCGAGCAGCTTGGAGAAATGTTCCAGGGATAGTTTGCCATTCAACGGATTAAAGTAGCTTGAAATCAGTTTACAGTCCGACACATTCTCTCTCTCTTTCTGCACAAAGTGAGTCATATCATTAATAGTGACCCAGTAAAAATGAAATAGTGTAAATAATCAGCACATCAGTTTTCCACAATCCAAACTCTTTGATGTTGATCTTATTAATGAGTGGAAGCGCTGTGACGATACATCTAATGGTTTATTTATATAGATTGGGCGTAACATTGATGTTTTCCCTGGGTGAAGTATTAAGTACAGCCCAAAAGTGACTGACAAAAAGCATGCACACAGATTCGCCAATGTCGCTGTGAGGATTCCAACAAATCACTCATTATGAATAATTATTTCTATATTTCCTCACATAGTCGCTGGGTTATCTCAAGTGTATAGGCTACAGACTTTGAAGAGAGAAAACATTTTACAATTCCCTCTGCTTGAATGAAATATTTTGTTGTATTTATTCAGAATTTTCTTGTTGTGCTATCATGCTGTCATGTTCAACATACAATGATTTTAACACTTGCTCTCGGACTGAAGAACTAGAGGAGCCGGATAAGCTTGAACATTAATATCATATTAGAAAATATCTGTAGAGTTACTACTGAAAATCAGCTGTTGGAAAGATGTTTATGAAATGACTTCTTGAACACATAAGTATTTGTAAGTCCTTGAAGAGGGTGAATTACATTTAGACTTTATATTTTCTCCAAGGCATAGGCATCACCAAAAAATACACATACTATTATGGCTATTAGAGCCCAAGACCCTACAGAAGTCCTCAAATGTAAGTGCACTTTTCCTCCTGTTAGCTAAATACCCCTCTACCATTTTCCAATACAGTAGTGACATTTCTCTGAATAGAGCAAATGGTTTTGGATCTTGCAATTGGTATTGTTTGGTAATCAACCTCAACAGTTGATTAAAATGATTATTTTTTCACATTTCATCTAACTGGGTTGAACCAACTCTTCAAGAGATATTGGAATGGAAAATCTGCTCATTATTTCCTCATGATAGCATTGGAGTGTGGGTTTTGGATCTCAACAATGTCCCTCACCCCATAGTGAGTAGACGATGGGTGAGTTTTTCATCAGTTTTCAATCCTTTAAAAGCGTGAAGATTATATGATTTTTGTACACCTACAAAACATTAGCTGAGGGGTAATGGACAGCTTTGGTGAGTGTTTCCTCTCATATCGTGAACTCCCTTTTGGATATAAGATTTGATGTGTTTAATTCAGCTGCATAAATGCCATTGGCAACAATGACTCAGCTATATATGATAGTCTGTGAAAGTACAAGCTTTAAGTTAACAAGGACATATGGGCCGGGGCAAAAGAGGTTAACAAATCCCGCAAACAACAACATCAATAATCATCCCAGCACGTCCCCCTCTGCTCTTGTTCATGCCAACTATGAATCAATGTATTCAGAAAGATGCTGATCGTACAGCATGTGAGCAGAAATGAATAAGGGAAGAATCTGAACTTTAAGTCCTGTTATTTAATGTCTGTGATGAGGAAACAGCAACATTAACAATAATTACTGCTTCAGTCTGAAGCAGGGAGAAAGTCAAACCTCTCTCGTGGTCACTTGAGCAAAGCTTAGCACGTGTGGAGATCCAGGAGCAAGTATACAACAAGGCAGTGTCCCTTTGGCGTTAAGTTTGTGGCTTTTCTCTCCTTCTTTTCTTGTGCACCGGATGATTCTGCTCGAGAGCATACGCAGCTCTTTCCATCGCTGTGTTATGTTCAGATCATTATCATTATCCTCTTAGCACCATGTGCACACTGTATGTGTTAAAGTAGACAGGCGTGGCTATTGCTTTCAATTAAGGTCTATAATTCAAGTTATTTTGTAAAACCAACCATTACGTTTTTTTTGCCAATTGAACACATCAAAAACACATTTTGAATACAATGTTAATATTTTATTTGCAACTGGAACAATAGCCTTCATTTTGAACTTACTATAACTTGTATTTGAACAGTATCTCTATCTGGAATGTATGAATAATACATTGATTTAGTCATGTTTCAGGGTTTTAGACCACACTGTAGTAAAGCAAACCATCACAATTTAACAAAGCATCCCACTTTGCAACATGAAAACATAGATGATTTCCTGTTTCCAGCGGAAAAAGCTGCACATTACCATCAGGAAGTTTTGTGTTTTTTCCCCCACAATGTATCACAATTTACCCAGAGGTAACGTCTAATTGCTTCTTTTACCAACCTAGCACTGATAATTACCTTTCAATTGATGCATTCCGCCGCTTTTTAAACGACGATTGGATTCTAATAGATGACAGTCCCATCTTTGTTAGAATAAGACTGCACCAACAGCATGCGTCTCTGGTCACAAACATTTTTTAAAGTCAGTCACCATACCCTCTGGGCCCCTCGCAGTGCGTTACTGACTGTGATTCACAAAAATAAACCTATAAAAAGATTTGGCAGTGATACGATACAAACTCCCATTGACTGTGTTCTATAAATACGGTGACTCATGTCAAACGCTGTCAGTCACAAAGAGCCGACCTTGGCTCGACTAAACAATTCCTAAATAATTGGATTCAAAGTGTTTCTCGCATCCCCGACGGCGGCCCATTCAAGACAAGCTGTTTCCCTTCTTTTTCCAACAAATGTGACCGTCTTAACAATTGATTGTTGGCATAATACATCTCTAAAAATCCCCCCAAAATGGGTGGGGTTGTTAAACACTCCAACATACATTTGGGTTTTCATCTGACTAGTTTTAGAGTTGAACACTAGACTCAATTGTGTTCCTTGAGCTCAGAACAAATAATGTTTTATACTAGATGAGCAGAACTAAAGAATAAACGTTAGTTGGCCTTAAGCAAGCTTTAGTCCGCAGACTACTGGTCAATCAGTAGAAAGACTTCTTTGTGAGCGAAAAGCGGTGACGTCAAAAGGGCTCGATGAAGACACAAATTCATAGTTAAACAGGGACAACAGATCAGTGGGAGGATGAGTCTCTGTGTCCTCCTCCATTTCTTAACTTGCATAACTAATGAGGCTTAAACCCTTGATAAAGTAAGGAGCATTGGCGACCGCTTTCAGATTTGCACATGCTAGCTCTTTGTCTGCAGATTTACGAAGGGATTATACAGTGTATGTAGACACCGTGTGCTGTTTTTAAAGATATATAATGTTGGAGATGCTTGAATACAGCCACTATCAGGTGAGACGGGATCATCTTCTTGTGTTTTTATATCTATTCATTAATAGAGTTTTCATATTGATTTTTACCACCAGTCATCAAGAAAAACAAATTCTTTTTTGTAACTGAAATTGTATTTTTGCAATGTTTTTATCCATCAATCTAGTGTATCATTCTCTACGACCGCTAAGCACAGTGTGCAAATGTTGATGCAATCTGAAAAAGGCGACAGCTAATAAAAGAGAAAAATATATAACTAAGTGCACCATACAACCAAGCTTGATTGAGTGGCTGTATATGATGTTAGCTAAAGTTTTCAGATGTGGAAATGTCTTTACTTGTTTGAATTAACTCTCACCATCGAATTAGAACAGGTATGAAGCACTGTTCAAATTTAAATCCATATGTCCATATGCCTTTTTCAGTTTCAGAGGAAGAAGTTGTTGATGTACAGTTCGGTCACATTGTCTCATGTCCTCTTCTGATGCAGGTGCAGTCCCATCTTGACAGTCCCACCAAATACCACCTGCAGCAGGCTCAAAGGCAGCAGGTGAGACAATATCTGTCCACCACTCTGGGTGGTAAAGCAGGCAACCAGTGCCCCAGCCAGCCCCCTGAACACGGCATGCCGCCCGGGCCCGCCAGCAGCGCCCCCAACAGTCCCATGGCCTTACTCACCCTGAGCTCCAACTGTGAGAAAGAGGTACTTCTGACCCGGCTCCTGTCTGATCACCGCCACCACAGATTTGATGCTTTATTCATCTATAAATAAACTGCATTTCCCTCAAACAGATGGATGATGTCATTGATGATATCATTAGCTTGGAGTCGAGTTACAATGAAGATGTTCTCGGACTCATGGATCCAGGACTCCAGATGAACAACCCGGTAATTTTTCAAGATCTACTCTTCTTTAGAATTATTTAGAATGTGTAACGATACACAAAATGCATTTGGGATCGGATACAAATTGAAAGACTGACACTTCGGATCATTTTCATCCTCTGTAGCTGCCAGTGTCAGGTAACCTTCTTGACGTGTATGGCAATCAGGGACTTCCACTCCCAGGCCTTGCCATCAGCAACTCCTGTCCACCCAACATTAAAAGGGAATATACAGGTAAAAAAGTCACACACAGATTGACATTAATTCCACACTATTTTAATGTTGGTTTGATGTGTCTAGGCATGAACTGAGTATAGGTTAGTTAGATAAGATCAATGTCGTTTCACTTGTTCAGTCAAAATACACCCTGATGTAGTATTGATGTCTGTCTGTGAGGTTGCCTGTTTCTGTATGCACAGTAGGAACTAACATGATTGTAGGTGAGTGTATCCTATTGTGTGCAATTTGGAAATGCACAAATAATTTGCGAAATAATTACCCCAGCTCCTGGCATGAAGCAAGCACTGGACAAGCCTGGATCCAGTGGCCAGTATGAAAACTATCAAAGGCCAGATGGCTTTCCAGTAGGTAAGCGAAGAAAAACAAAGTGGAATGAAAAAGAGGAAGTTTTCTGTCAATTGTGTATTACTAATTTGCACACAATATTATAATAGAATAAAATAATGTAGAAATGATATACTACTGTACTTTAATTTGATTTGATGTTAGACTTTCTAATTGCCGGGGATCATGCTGCATAATAGATTCACTCAATTCTATTGGCGAAAAATGTTAATGACTCATTCTACAATTACTGATGGATGTAACATGTAGTTTTATTATTTTTATGGTGTTGTGTTACACATTTAATTGAATTACCGGGCTTTGACAACATGCTGATGTTGGTGTTTCTCTATTCATAGAGGCTGAGGTCCGTGCTCTTGCTAAAGAGAGACAGAAGAAGGACAATCACAATTTAAGTGAGTCCATACAAATTAATGTACAGTGTGTTTTTAGTATGATAATAGCCTTAATTTTACAATATACGCTTTTATGTCATATTTTAGTTATAAGAAAACTGATCAAAATTGAAATAGCAAAGTTATAATACATTTGGTTCGATTTGACTGTTGGCTGTAGGCTCCTGAGCTCATATTATATTACATTTCAAAATCTAGTTGAACGAAGACGGAGATTCAACATCAACGATCGCATCAAGGAGCTTGGAACCTTAATACCGAAGTCAAATGATCCGTAAGTATATTTTTCACCTGCTAATCCATCTTGTTTATTTCAGCACACAAATCTATCAAAGTCATTCAATCATCAACATTACTTTATTCATTTTAATCTTGACACATCTTGATATACTTTAAGTGTAATTTTCTCAGAGGGGCCGTAAAGAATCGTCTGTTGTTCCCATCAGCTGCTCAGCTGACTCTGATTTTAGACCTTTGTCTCCTGTATACCCCAGAGACATGCGCTGGAATAAGGGCACCATTCTGAAAGCCTCAGTGGACTACATCAGGAAGCTGCAGCGCGAGCAGCAACGGACCAAAGAGCTGGAGTGCAGACAAAGGAAGCTGGAGCACACCAACCGCCATCTGATGCTTCGCATTCAGGTGGGTCAAGATGCATCAAGCAATACTGCAAACTTAGACAAACTCCTCATGAAGACAGTTTTAAATGTCCAAAATACTAAGGCCAGAGAGACATGATTCGTGATATAATTTTGGGTCCAAACTTAGAGGCAGGATTTTGCATTAGCATCAATGTTTACATGCCCTTTTGGTCTGTTTATTTAATCTGACTTGTTCTTCAACATTTTGGGATATATGCTTATTAACTTTATCTCTATGAGTTTGGTAAAAGGATTGATACGTGTTTTAAATCTTGTAGGCGTACGATCCCAGCGGCTTGTTGGCTTTCTCTGTAGAAGAAATAAAAGAAGGATAAAGTAGGCTAAATGTGGATACTTTTTTTATTATCCAAAATGAATAAATGTCTTTGTTTTGTTTGTTCAGTCTTTGGGCTGAGCAACACCGCCATAGGCTTCATATTTAGTTTGCATAAAAGCACATGCAAATCTTACCAGATTCAGATGCACTAACAGATTGATAGATCAACCTATCATAGCTTTAAAAGCTCATAGGCTGCTAACAAATAAACTTTTTACTGTGGCTGCTGTTTCATCTGTTGTGAAAAAGTATATGTTCACGTCTGTGATTCATTTCAGAATTATACAACAATTCTGTACAATATTCATCATTTTAAAAATGGCTGTGTGATTTTAAAAGGGCTATATCCGATACATTATCAGTACATCC
>CAESWR010000484.1:233388-243856 GCA_903171835.1 Mullus surmuletus | reverse complement strand
GCAGGACCATTCAAAAACCACCCGCACAATTTTTTTGTTTGATTTTGAGCCAGATAAAGGCAGATTTTTTTTTATACACTGACCTTGCTGGTGAACCTCAAGAAGTATTTCACTGCTTGAAAAATGGCGCACATATTTTTGAAATTGGTGCTTTATCACTAGAGGAATTTACAAAACAGAAAATGCACTGAACTAGACTTGTAACCTTTCGGGGTTTCTGCATGGCTTTTCCCACCGGCTGGCAATATTTGACTGAGCTGTTGGCATTGTCCCCAAAATGTCGTAGTTCCTCCATGCTGCATATGGAGGTGAGGAGCTGCTCCTGCCTCAGTTCAGCTTACCACAGAGGCAGGCAGGCTTAAAAAAATGCATGGGCAATGTACAGCAGCAGTCGGTTCAAACAAAAGTTCACCTGCTGACACATCTTTGGGGGAGGGAGGGGAGTTAAATATTGCTAATTTGCGTTTGATAGTCAGATTTTAATGATAAAACGTTGTTTGAAAATCAGCAAAGCTTCCCTTCCAACCCCATACTTTTATTCATCCCGTTTCTTGGCTTTAAAACAAAGGATCTTTTATAATCAAATCAAATATTTCATAATCAAATCAAACCAACCTGACGTGTTTTTCTCTCATAATATGTCACGACTGCAAAAACACAGATGTGTTTGCTGCTGGCAAGGAGGGATTAGCGTTGGATCTGTTTTTCTTTTGTTCTTTTCCTTTCCCTTACTTGCGTTTTGCATCAGGTGTGATACTGCAGCATTTAACCAAAAATAACACAACCGCTGGCTCCTGTGACATCCGAAGAGGTGTTGAAAAAAACAATCCAAATGTCCACATCCTGTATCCACATTGTAAATGTATCAGGCTTTTATTCAACATTAATACTGAGCCGAAGAAACATTGCACTCCGAGTTCTCTAATTACAATGCAGCTAATGTATTATTTCCTCCCCATGTGGGATTACTTTCATCTTTCCCATTAAGATGCACATTTTGTTTGGATACTCAAATTACAGACCCCATATTAAATCTGACTGTGCAAAAGGCATTGATCATAGCCCCGATTGCTGCACTCCAACTTTGATTTAATTTGCACTTCCATTAATATCTATGAGACGTCCGATTGTCGTCTTGGGCATATTGATGGTATTGTAAGCCCTGCCTTCATATAATGTTCCCCAGCGGCAATGAGGAAATGTTACAGAGAATTAGGCCGAGAAGCAGGCTCAGTGGAACTGGCACTGCAGTCGGAAATTCATTACCCTAATAAATAGAGGGGGGGAGAAAAAACGAGAATCTTAAGAGAAATTTCTCTTCCTCTCTCGCATGCTCTCGCCACAAAAAAAAAATACAAAAAAGCTCTCACTTTGGGGCGAGAGGAAGACTGTAGGCAGCACTTATGTGCCTCTCATTGTTGCAGCCGTGCACTGAGGGGTCTTCTTGGGACCCTGAGAAGTCTTTAAAACGTGCGTAATGATTCAATAGAATCAGGGTCACTTACTTACTGTCTGTCACGAGGTTTTACATCTACATAGTGAGCTAGAGGGATATATGTGGCTGCATCTCTTTGATTATTACACTGATGAAAATGCATAGAATCGAATGGACATCATTAAAAGAGAATACAATGCAACTTCAGGAGCAGTCCCAGCGAGTGTCAAGCCATTCTGATTTCTTACGTTGATTAATGAAGTGCCAACTGAGTATATGTACTGTTTCATTCCTTTGTTGAAGCCTTGACATGCTGTTTTCTATGGGGAAAACACCAGTGGAGCCAAGAGACATGAGTTATGCTGTAATTAATGCAATCATGAAGATGAAAATAGCTGTTGTTGCAACTAGAAAACGACGACGAGGAGCATGTGAAATGAGGGGGACGAAGATTCATTGTGAGGTGACTGCATTCTGCGAGTGCCCCGTCCTCTGAGACGGTGTATCTTTCAGTGAGCAGCATCTCGGAAACAAATGTGTTTTTATGCGTCTCTCAGCAGCGGAGCTTTTATTCCAGGCATCTGCAAGCTTTCTCGGCGGATGGCACAATTTCCCCTTTTTGTTTTTAAAATGGGGGAGGGCTCGGCATCTCTTACGAGTCTGCCAGAGTGATTCATTTGCAGGTCATTAAAATAGTCGTCTTTTGAAAGCGTTGGGCTGCTCAGGTGGCGAAGCCTGTGCAGGGGAGACACGTCGTAAATAAAGGCAGCTACATTTCAAATGCCATAAATAGGGGACACCTAAGGACCTTGCATGATTGCAGACATCTAATCATTTAATTTATGCGTGTCTAAAGGAGCCCTCATTAACATTCAAGTAGCACTCATCTGTCTAGCGGGAACATTCTGAAGGCTGCATCACTCTCAGATGGAACGTATCTATTTGGGCAACACAGCATGGCTACACAGTCAGCAAGCACCTTCTCGCTTTCTCCCTCAATGTCATGAGAGACACAGCATGTAACTCTCATAATTTGTGTGTGATTTGTGACCCAGTGATTGTGTTGCTGTTAATGTGGGGAACCTTTGACAAAGTTAAAGTCATATTCTCGAGGTCGCAGTGCAGTTCCGAGGGGGGGCGGGTGAACACTTCTGACTGTATTGCGGTTCAAACCCTTTGTCAAAGAGCTGTGGACAAAAGATTCGGATTGGACAACATTTGTGGGTCATCTGAGAGAATTTTATGAGGATAACTGAAGTCTGTGATGTTTATTTTTGAAGGCTGTCTGAAATCTTTGTTAGCACTGCGATACGGTAACACACCTCAGTATCTGCACAACAGATGTATGCATGACAGAACCTCAATAATAATTGGCGTGGTTTGCTTTTGACACGTGTTGGTTGCTGACAGCTGCTTTGTTCTATGGTCAGGTTTCATATTTAACACATCAAAGAGTCGGGATACTTCACACTCCACGATGGACCGATAGCAAGTCTGACACTGTGTTGTTAGGAGAGGAGTGAGTTGGTCCCTCTGGCAGAGAATAAAGTCGAGGTGCATTTATACTACTTTTTTTTTCACTTTCCTGTCAGATGAATGAAGTTCTACACAGGCAGTCATTTACGAGGAACAGTAAACATCACAGAGGAAGTGCCATGTTTACAATGATAATGAAAGAATTATTGGCAGGAAATTCCTGCATCATGAAAGCATATCTGAGCATATCGCTTGCATGAGTGATCAACGGTAAGCATGTGGATTTCATAAGTGTTTTGAGCGTGACACGGTCCAGGGGTGACACTGTCGAAACATCTGTACAAGAATAACTTTATAGTTAGATCATATACAACTACGTGGGGTATTAAAGAGGCTTTTTAGAAAATTATCTCTCACTCAATCATAGCTTACATTCTTATAATAATAATAATACTAATACTAATGCTACTACTACTACTACTACTACTACTAATAATAATAATAATAATGATAATAATCATCACCATCATCATCGTGTGTTATTGATTGCTTTACAATAATGAATATGGTTTAAAATGTTGCCAATGTTTTTAATAAAGACAAAGAAACAAGACTTTTACATTTCTGATAAATCTTAGCATACAATACAGTAAAAACAGGAGTTCATTTGAGACAAGTATAAGGACACATTTGTGCAATAGTCATACAACCAACCATCTTCTTCAATATCCCTTAGCGGTGGTTCTCAAACTCAAACCATGGAGTGCCACTGGTGGCATGTGGGGGAAATTGCTGATTTATTAGCACAAAATACTACCATGAATGAAAATAGCCTATATATTAGTATCCCCTGTGATATCTGTTTAAAAGCAGAGAATGTATGCGCCACATTATCCTCGTCTATGCAGCTGTTGTAAGTTAGCTCGTGCCCACGCACATGACTCAGGCTACAGGATAAACTGAGTCGCCTCATTGTACAATACAGCCCTGGCTGATAAATATGCTCATATTCTAGCGAGGAATAAAGTGTTTTCGTCGTGTACTGTGCTTAACTGGTAGGCCTCTGCTGCTGTAGTTTAATATTGGTCATACTGATGCTTGGAGGGTTGAATATTTTAACCTTTAATAATTTGAACCTCTGTTTTATAGCATTATAAAGAGTTGCTGCCTTTTATTGTGAAGGACAGACATGTAATGTGGTTCCACATGAAAGACACACTGTTTTCTTCACCAACTCCCCCTGAAAAGTCACCAACTCAGGGCAGTTGTGCAGCCAAATGATTTTCAGCTGTTTTATTGTCAGTCAATACAATCTGTTGCAGGGTTAGTTATAAATATCATCAAGGCAGTACCCAAGAGATGTTATTCAGCACTTTCGGATAGACCTGAAAGTACAAAACATCTTAAACAACACGTTAACCAACAAAATCGCAAATGATTAACTTAAGAATGAAATGGTTTCATCATTCATTGACACAGTTTCAAGTATTCAGTCTAAAAAGGGCTCACAGTCACGGCCACAGCTGTCACTCACAGCTCTGACATCACCTGTAGGACGAGCCCTGACACCAGAAGGCAAGTCTCATTAGGATTTATACTCAGGGCTCCGAGGAAAGTGGAAGTAGGAAAGTGTGATGGGCTCATCAGCATCCGCACACACACACACACACACACTTTTTGAGGTAAGGCGTAGCCGGGTGGGGGATTTCAATGACTTAAAAGCCACACTTTAACCACCGCAAAAAGCAGCGCTCGTTCTTCTCTATAGGCAATATCTCGCAGCATTTTGATGTCTCTAACAAGAACACAATAAATTGTTCCTCATTATTCAGTAATTAACTCCAATGCGCCGGGTCCCCATCCCCCTGCGCCACGCTCTAAATCACCACCCTCCTCCCCTCTTCTCCTCCTGCTACACAGCTCTTTAATTTCCTCTATGCTGTGGGGGGTGGGGGCAAAGGAGGGTGGAAGGGGGGGGCACAGCGTGATGCACTCCATCATCCCCTTGCCACCCTCTTGTCACCCCCATGCCCTCTCCGAGCCACACCCATCTCCTTCCCCTCTTTCTCTCCTGTCCTCATGCCAGCTCCCAAAATAAAGCCAGGCTTCTGTAGAGCAAATGCATGTCTACAAAATTTGTAGTAAAAAAAAAAAACAAAAAAAACTACAACAACAACAAATCTAATCAAATGGGGAGTTTTCCACAAGCTGTCATGATACAAAATTTAGGGTTGTTTTGCGTAGACAGCAGCTGGTTGCGCTAATTTTTCCTGTCAGTGCCATTAAGCTGTTGCAAAAAGAGGTCGCAACAAGATGATGTAATTATCATTCATTTATTAACCTGAGGAAAATCACCGTGTCCTCATTGCTCCGCACACTTCTGATATTTTCATTTCCCTTGTTTTTTCATCCCCTCTATGAAATGACCCCATCCAAATCACATGTTCTTCATAATTTATTGGCCGGGCCCCTCGCATGAAGTTATATTTTGATTGTCGAATATTTCTGCCCTCGCCAAGTTTAAAAATGTTTATATATAGTGGTGGGCGGGGGGGGGGCAGTTTTTCCACACAGCGTTTTAAAAGTGTAAATAAAAAATGTGACTAAAAGCAGGTGGCTGCAAATGCACCAAACATGTGCTCACCCCTCAGGAAACCACTTGGGTGAAGGAGTGTGAGGTCATATCAACCGGGAGATCGGGATCCGGTCTTGCGCTATCAAAAATGCCCGTTCGGCGCCACTCTTTCGTTACCTCTTCGCGGGGCTTTCCCCTTCCTCTACTGATCTTAATTGTTAAAATGAGGTCATTAATTGGAGGCTGAGTCAAATCACCTGTCATTTCAGATGGGAATCGTCCGCTGATTGAAAGGTATCATAAAAACCTGCCCAGGGCCTGGTTTTTGCGGTGCCTGCTGGGAGTTCCCTTTGTGCCTTGACAATCTCCGCCCATGGGCACACAACTCACTTTACATTCTCTAGCTGAGATTAGACTGGTAGTCTTGGGTGACACACATCCACACATGTGGCCCAAATATAGATTCAAGAGAGTCAGTAGTGTCAGGCGCAATTCCTGGAGGATGTTGTGGGGAGTGTTCGTTTTCCACTGTACTATTAACGCCCCTGACCTAATTGAGGATGATGCTCAGACACACCACATCCCTACATGGGAGTGAGGTCAGGTTCATTTGAGGGGGTAATTGTGAAATTGGCATGTAAACTAGGACAATAGAACAAATGATGAAAAATTAGGACAGATGACAAATTTCTAGATTTAGACGTATCCCACTGATGTGGTGTGGCAGGCCGGTAATACAAGTAAATGGTATGAACTAAATTAAATTGAGGATGCGTGTGTTGTAATGTTTTCTCCTCTCTCCTCTCTGTCATATTTTGGCACAAGTGAATGTTATTTCCTGCGACATCATGGTGTTTTGGTCAAATGCAGCTCTGCATCATGGGTGTAACTGCAAAGTGGGCTTATGAGAAACACATGCATCAAATATGTGAAGTTACGTCAAAGCGAATGCACCCAAACATTCTTCAACTCGTGACAGCCGCGCCACACGCTGCAAGGTGCAAGAGGGAAGCAGCACTCTGGCGCTTTAAACGTTAAGAAAATCACAGAGAAAATGTTAGAGATATTAACACAGAAAGGCCATTAGAAAAACAGACATAAATTATTCTGAAGGCGCAATGCCACATAAAGCTTTGGGATCCCCATTTTCCACATGGACTTAATCTTGAGGAACACTACATAAGATGCTGACAAACCCGCTGTTTGAAATAAAAACCCTCTAAACACATGGCATTAATATTTAATGGTGCTGCTTCCTCGGGAGGCCACTCTGGGCTGCAGCACAGAGTCTGAAGGGAGATGGTATTAGCACAGTGTTCTCGAAGGAAGAGCAGCTTCACACTAATGAAGCGATCAGGGCCTGAACTCTGAAGAAACCTCATATCTGATTAGTGACACGAGATGCATGTAAACATGGAACAGCGGCGCACGATAAGATCACTTTTGTTAATGCAAGTCTTGTGTCTCAAAACACAACAGAGGGTCAGTGCGCGGTGTTGTGAAGCATTTTGCAAGTAAAAACACACTTCATATTTAATTGTTTCAGCATTTCCTTTTGTCCTCCTGCACAAGTGTTTTGAGTTACGACGGGAAGCGGAGGGAGCAAACGAACGGGTTAACGTCGCCATTAAGGTGTGTGTGTCATACAGCAGTGAAAACCACCTGACCTTGTCCACATCCGCCCGGGCCGGGATGGGACAGCGTTTGAACCTGGCCAGTAAAGGACAGGCCATTTGGATGTTATTAAAAACATTAGCGTTCCTGAAGCCAGCGCGAGTCCCAGAGCCATCAGGTAATTTGAAAGAGATCCAGTGAATTTAAGATGTGCAGATGTTTTCACTTTAAAACTGGCATCTGTTTATGCAGACACGCTTTATGTTCGTAAAACCACAAAGGACCTCCAATAGGTTTTATGGAGCAGTATCAGCCAGAGCACTCAGCTTTGTAATTGTGCTGCACCAGGTAATGAGAAAATTGGTCACAAGCAGTGTTCCCTGTAGATGTAACCCACAACATTCAATTTTGCACAGCATGTGCAGTATCTACATTGTAGTATCCACAGGGTCGAACATGGGCACCGTTAATTCATATCAGAGGACTGCTTCTCTCCAAAAATACATTTGCAAATTCAACAGTTTTCAGTAAATTATATACCGTGCCTATAAAATAAACACTCTACTGAAAGTTAACTTCTTTCTTTTTCAGGAGAGGCACGTGATATATTTTTGTGTTCAACGTCAACACTTTCACACTATTTCAAAGAGGCTTCCACACGGGCAGTCAAGCAATTCAACCAGATGTAAATAAGTGTCTTTTTCAGTGTTTCCTCTTCATATGGACACCATTCCAAAAATATTCAATGTGCCATCCAGTGAGTGAAAGCAACTTTACCCAACATGCATCATGTCTGTAAATCTTTAGAAAAAAGTCTGACATGTAATAACAAAGCTTGAGTCACCATAATGTTGGTCCCAACACAAGTTAACAACACATCATCTTTAGGTCTTTTCAGAAAAGAATAGTCAGTGTTTTGCTGTCTTCTGCAGTGACTTTATAGAAACAGTCTCTATATATTTTGTGCAGAAATGTCAGTAAATGAAGGTATATAAGTGCGTAAAGGCTCTATTGGGATTCTATGTTTGCTCACTTAATCATTTATCAAGAATTTGGAAGTTGCCTTGGCTCAATGTGGAAGCAAAGCCATTCATGTAAGAGCTTCAGAAAATCCCTGCCGTCCCTGCAATGTGATATTCATTGTGATGATCTGCTAATAAAAAGAGGAACTCACTCACTCACATAACAAATGTTCAGGCACAACTTGCTCTAATCGTTAACAGAGCTGACATGTGGCCGCGGTGTGTTTGGGGAGGAAGGCAGAGCTGCTGTCATTCTCATACTACATACTTCAGGATTAATAATAAAGATCTGCCAAATACAGCAACTGATTTGGTGCAGTTTTAGACAATTCCTCCTCAGTGAGTAAGCAATTGCAATACATTAGAAGAAGACATTTTGATCATCCCTTGACTGTACTTCTTCACAGCTGCAGAGCAAAGGCAGCAAATAGTGACACACAGTCACAACAGGCAGCAGCAGTACCTCTGACAACTCAACTATAATAGTATTCGCTTTTTGAAGAGTGAGATTATTCTCTCGGGCTACGTAAACAAATATTTGGTCATTGAACACAATACAGCAAGTCTGTGTTGTGCAACTCCACACTCGCACTGACCTCTCTGGGAAACACACGGCGCTTAAGAACAATGTTGTCCTGTGTACTGTCTCGCACTGACACAGCAGCCGTGCTCCTGTGTTCTTTTCCCATTATGTGACAAGGACATATTTCAGACTCAAGTGATCCAAACAGCGATCTACCACTCGAGAGAACTGTCTTTGAGAACAGAGGTCGAGGGGAGGGACAAGGACAAGTGTCCTACAAATGCCATATCCAACAGCTCCTGTGTTTCCAGTGGCACTCTAACTGAAATAGGCACGCTCAACAGGGGACAGGCTTCAAGATTCCCCCCTGCCCCCCCCCTCAATACTTCACAAAGACTATCATGTTTAAGCCCAGGCGCTTGTTGCTGTGTGGCTTGTTAGTGTGTGTGTGTGTGTGTGCATCAACATTGGGAGAGCTGGAATTTGCCAGCCTAATCGCCACAGTATTGTTTGTGTGTGACGCCGCAAAAACTGCCCGACTCAAATTCCACACACCATCGGTCAGTCAATGAAGGTATTCATTCGTTATTATTCACTCTCATCACAAATACGGTAAGTTTTATTGATAAGAACATTTTGGACTCATTTTGCATCAATAACCCATTGGCTGCTGATCCCATAAACTACAATATGGAAGAGTTGGATTCAGAATGATATCACATTTTTAAAGAGCATTTCAAATTAAAATGTATAACTTCACATGTTGCATTCGATGCAAGTCCAGTAAACAGTTAAACATTGAAAGCAATCCTGCTCTTCCTTAAACTCATTAGCACTTATATCTAAAGCTCATCATTATTAACTTGATTTCATTTCTTATTTCATACTTTACTTATTTATCTTATCTACCTTTATTTATTCAGTACACACTGTAAGAAGGTACTTTTAAAATCTCTCTCTCACACACGCAAACATACTCATCATACACAATGTCATCTGTACTGAGCATGTAGAGATGTTGGAAACAGAGATATTGTGGTTTACCAAACAGCCGGGCTGCAGTTTTGAGGAATTTGCTGACCATAAACAGCTGGCTTAAGGTTAAACCCATGGCCTGTGCGCAGCTCTGCAAAAAATCCCTAACACATCCTCCCGCCCTGAACAACACCGGAGGCCAGAGAAATGAAACTCTACAGGTTTATGACTAAACATTTTTTCCTATACATTTTACCTGCAAGACAAAAGCTTTAGACCAGTCTGTAAAAACTGTATTCCTGGGAAGTTCTGCCACAGCAGTAGAGCAACTGTACATGAACTCCATGGTATTTCTTTCTTCTCACTAAGAAAATATGTGATCAATACAATGTTGTTTACTTTTAAAACCCTCGTATGTCTTCTCCTCCCACTGTGCCAGTCCATTCTCACTGTCTTTGACTGATTTTCATACAAGCAGTAAGAAACTTCCACTGAAAAAACAACCTTGGGGTGTCAAACTCCTTTCTTATCATTCACAGTAAAGCTCAAAGTTCCAATTTTAGAAAAGAGAACATAATGAAATCAGTTCACTAAGCATATCACCCTGCTCCGTATATTATTCATTTATATTTTAGATATTGCATTCTGGTTTCTATACACTCTCTACACTATATTCTCTCTCTATTGAGGTGGTCACATGCAGGCACAAACATGACACATATACAGTGTTTTTGCAGTATCAGAAATTAGTGCATATTCAATTTGACATGTTGTACTCTACAATCCTTTCAGTTCTTTGCCGTCGTTGTCCCACTAGTGATAACAGAGTTCAGAGATCTCCATGGCCA
>CAESWR010000484.1:212721-231635 GCA_903171835.1 Mullus surmuletus | reverse complement strand
AAATCAAAGTGCTGCATTCTCAGGGACTTCAGTGTCAATCTTTATGACCTAATGAAAAGCCATAAAGATTGCCATAAAAAACCCCATAAACAACAGGTTTTCTCAGTATTTAGAGCGAAAGTACACTAAAAGAAATCAATTATGATTTGATTTTTCTACAGTAATGATCATTCTTTGAAAGTGTTGCACAAATACATTACATAAATATCCATATAAACGAATGTGGGGTGTGTGGGTTTGTGTGTAACTGACTACAGGAGAAAATTCACAACTAGTTCAAAAATTCAAAATGTGCACATTCCAACACAGTGCATTGTTTCTTAAAGTCTTCGAAAAAGCTTTGAGATCAGAACATCATTTATGGCCTCAAAATGCATCAATCCTCTCCATGACACCAGACTGCTCTTGGAGACTCCAATGGTGAATCACTGTACTTTAACAGCCAAACTGGGAGATGAATCACTGCAATGAACAACTGGAAACAAAATAAAATTGCCAAAATGTCACAGAAATATGAAATCATATTCTTATCTTCATTCAAAGGGTGTTTGTGGCTTGAACGTTTCTCACATGTAAAAACTACAGCATCTTTTCTAGCGAGTGCAGGCTGATAAAGATTGCAACCAATCACTGTTATTCTGGCCAAAAAGGTAAGTCTGTCTGCTACATCATGACGCAGAGCAGTACTGCAATCACATTAAATACCACAGGCGGCAAACCGGATATCACTTTAGTGGAAGTGAGACAGATGATAAAGTTAGGTGAAGTCGGCAGAGAATACCGTTGACGTTAAAGCTGTGTGTGTCATTTTGTCATTGTGCCGTTCCTGCCAGACTCCCTGCGATGCTGCGCGTCATTTCATAGACTTGAAGATATAGGAGGAGGGGGCAGATGAGAGGAGAGAGAAGAACGTGATTGGTTGTCTTCTTCACTTGCCTGCAGCCACAAGAGGAAGCAGAATTTTTTGGATTCTTATGTATTTTAGTATGTTGCAGGTACCCTTTTCAGCCATGAACTGCATCAAAATGAAGGTAACAATTATGATTCGTGTGACAAATCGCAGACCCCATCTTTATGTAGTAGCAGTAATTTCACTATTATATCTGCAAACTAGCAGGACACAGACTGTTGTGTTTGTGGTCATCATTAGGGCGGCACACAGAGGAGACATGAGTCACTATTGTGCAGAACTAGTTGGAGATGCCCAAAGCCCCTGCTGCTCATTTTAACACTCACAATTTTGTGTCCCCCATACATGTAAATTCAAAATATGGCATTTTAAGAGACTTTTCCAATCAAATCAGTGGAATATACTGATTGACAGACACCTGACATGATCCATTATCTCCGGTCTGCTCCCCTGCTTGCTGAGGTCCTCACTAGTAGCCAAAAGCACAGACGCCCAGTTGAGCTTGTGCGGCTTCACACTGTGCAGACATCGTGTAATGACAAAGATGAGACATCCAACCGCTCTGTCTCTCGCTTTTATGGCCTGTGGAGCATCTTATGCGAGGCAACCACACTGCCACCGATGAACACGTTTGAAACCCTCGCAGAACTGAAGAGCCGTACTTTCATTTTCAGGCCGAGTTTCAGCTGAGATTTCTGCAGTTCTGCCTGGAGTGGATCTGTTTGTTAATAGATATTAATGAATTATTGGACTGGCTGTAGATATGGCTGTTTACTTTTTCACGACCTTTTGGGGTTGAATTATTAAAAATTCCTTTCTCCATATAATTTAACATTTTATGCCCAATGATTAATTCACACTCTGGACACATTTTTGAAAGTAGAATACAACTGTATTTGTCTTACCTAAACTGTTGGAAGAGTGATACAAATGGACATCGCTCAGGGCTGTTGGGTCATTTTTCATTAGCTGTTTTTCATATTCATGAAATTATCAACCTCGGTATCGACTCCCTTTCTATCACCCTTTCTTTCTTCTGTTATTAGTCTCGTCCTTATTCTCTATCAGAAATTGATTTGTGTGTGAATGAAGGAAATGTGAGGAAGATAGAGGTCTGTATTTGAGGTACAACAAGTTGAAAGAAACTTTACTCACTTGTGTCATCTGCATGTATGTTTGGAGCATAAAAACAGGTTGATGCTCCTGGGTTATCTAATGAATTAAATAATAAGTGCAGCTGGTCCGTGCCCATGACCATTAGCTGATAAAGAAATAAGGCCTGCAGGCATACTATGCATTTTTCAGGTTTTGTTCCAGTGTTACAACAAGCCGCTCACACTCATTAAACCCCAGAGTTTCTCCCAGCGAAGGATCTGAAGATAAATTACTTTCATGTTTAACATCAAATTGGAAAATCAAACTTGCTGCACACAAGGAGCATCATGGGGAAAACACGGACACAATATGAATGTAAGCAAGCAAAGAGCATCTGTTCTGTTTGTTTAAAATGTTGCCTTTTCAGGTAAATGTTGGTAAAAATGCACAATAACTCAAGTTCTCTCCGGAACTCATGAAATAGCTTTAGCATCATAAACAATTGCCATGGAAGTGATCACAACAGCAATTTTCAAGGAGCAGAATGATTCCCATGCTCATTTAATTCCCACAAACCTGAATCACAATAGAAGAACCTACCTCCTGAGCTCTCCTCAGCTGCGTTCCCCCTTCCTCTGTCTTGCCCATCGGCTCTCACCGTCACTTCATCTGCCATCTAGTCCACTGGTACACATAAATAAATGCACTTATGGTCGTCTCAAGCCAAACAGTGGTAGCTAACACACAGCTGATGTGACTCATTGCCCAACACATTGTTACCACAGCTCGATGTCCTCGCACACTCGATTCTCTTCTCACACGGCGAGCTTCCACATGCTGTTGTCCTCTTCTCCCGACTGTGGAGGCAACTGTTTACCTCGGCACAGCAGAGAGCATCCAGGACAAATTATCCTTTACATTGCACAGGGTCCATTTGGCCTGCTGCCTGCTGTTAGCCTCTCCAATGTTCCAGTGACGTTGGCAAAAATATCCGAGATCCGCTCCTATCAAAACACCACAGAGACAAAGTCAGCAACATTTTTATTATTTTGAGTAGATTCCCTCCATAGAGTGAGAATGAAGCCAAAGGTAAAAGCAAGACCACCATAATGCATGATAAAATCAATCTTTTCCTATTGAAATTCATTACTAAGCAATCAGCCCATCATTAGGGGATAGGGGGATTGTGATATTGAAATAATGACAAAACGCAATATTCGCTCCGAAATGTTTGCTTCCAGCAATTTTTAGGGAAACAAAACAATAGTTGTACTTTAGTAATGCTGCAGCATGGAATCATGGGAATTGTTCATTGTCTAAAACCCACCACTGAGTCACCTTCAACTAAAATAATTATACATAATTAACTCACCATTAGCAACTTACCAAGCAAACATACCATTTCAAATCATAATATTTATGTCCACCACATGAAAACACATAAAAATACTGTGGTATATTCCACTCTCTCCACCTCCTCCTAATATTCTTCAGTGTAGTGTGCTTTCAGTGCTTCGACCAGTGTTTTGCAAGCAACTATTTGGTAAGTTATGATGTAACCAGTGAGTGTATAGCAGTGAATATGAAGACGAGGAATGTATTTCTCTTAGAATAAATGCTATAATTATGCATGCACCAAACCACACTCTTATCCTTGTTTGTTTACAGTCCATTGATTGAAATGAGGCACACTGTCCTAGAAATTAGCAATGACCTCACTAACGGTGTCATGCCCTAAAAGAAACAGTGATGAGCTTCATCATAATTTCATTCAGTTTATTAGTCCACTATTGTCATTCATGACCAAATCAGTTATGCTAAAGATTACATCATGTGCACATTACACATTGTTTCAGTGTTGCAACACTTAAAATTGGCTTGGTGTGCAGGTAATGGTACTAAGTGGCATACTACAGTAGGATCAATACTAAAACATAATTTTGCTTAAAATGTTTTTGAGCTGGATTAATGCTTTAGCAGTGATAATGCTGCATAATAGAAACAAGCCATAAAACAGATTTGAGTGGATTTGAGCCATTTTTCACAAACACTGATGATGTAATTGCATAACTCAACAAAATTTAGTATGCAGGTGGTTTGTTTCTTTGGACATTTTAATACAGAGATGTTCCTTTTTATACCTTGATACCTTATGTTCCTTTGTGCTAGATTATCCTTAAATATTCCTCAAATACTAATTATTGGTAAGGAAACACAGGGAGACACTTGGACACACACACTCATCCCTCTCTCTTACACACACACACGCACGCACATACTCCTCAAGGCTGCTGAACATATGCATGAGGCAGCCAGTGCCAGTTTGTTTATTGGGGTGAAACATGCGGTGAAACATGGATAGTGAGCCGCATTCAAATTTCTCCGAATACAAGCCAACCAATTTAGTCTAATTAGGCTCAACACTAGAGTTGCATTTTAATAGATGCCCTGCTGTGTTTGCATATGTTTAGAGAACAAGAGCCATGCTAATTGAAAAATTAAGATGTGAGAGTATTTGTCTACTGTGTTCCCACCATGCAGCACTCAGTGTAAATATGACTCCTGAAGAGAACTTCCACAGAGTTTCTTATGCGTTTCCTCCTCCCTTCTCCTCTCTTCTTCTGCTTTATGTTGTGATGATGATAATAATACAATGCGATGGATTGAAAAAAAAAAAGGAACATTGCACTCCTGTGTTCTTCAAAAAGGCGCACCATGACATGAATGCTCGCTATTTTCGCTCTCTGGCTGCAATGTTTCTCAGTGACACCGCAGGTTTTGTTTCATTGGTCAGTGTCAATCACATTGTCAGCGAGGTTCAGCGGGTTATGTGCTTAATTTGGCTCCCATGGAAATGCGCTTTCTATGAAATGAGTTGTGTGGCCCCGCGTCTGCAGACAAGTCACGGCAGCTGACATGCCACACCATTAGAGCTTTCCTTAATGTAGAGCAAAGTGACAGCTCAAGATCAAGTTCAGGTACAAATTACACTACATCCAAGTGACAGCTTTCTGCCCCCCCTTTCCCGTCCCTACACTTACAGTCCACTCTATTATTTACAGCTGAAAACAGGCACCCATACAAGCCCCCCCCCGCCCCTCCCTCGCCCCCACAGCCTCCTTGTTTATGCTCTGTCGGTAGCACGGGAGTGACAGTGCTGCTCAGGGGTCTCAGCCTCAATTTCTCTTCAAAGGAATCTTCCAATTTCCGTAGAGCTTTCCCGCTGAATGCTCAGACCTCAAATAAAACCAATGATAACATTAATTGGTAATCAAAACGTTTGTTAATCTTTTCCAGGGATGAAATAGAAAAAAAATTGGAAGACTGTGTTTTAGAAATGAAGAGAAGGCTACAAGTGCTTTTTGGGGGGA
The DNA here is from genome assembly GCA_903171835.1 of Mullus surmuletus. NCBI lineage: Eukaryota > Metazoa > Chordata > Actinopteri > Syngnathiformes > Mullidae > Mullus > Mullus surmuletus. The sequence continues at coordinate 226,259 of CAESWR010000484.1, read as the reverse complement.
CAGCAGCTAGTGCGTGGTGTCACTACTGATGCAAGTAATGAAAGTGGAATTGCAATGATTTATTAATGCGTCCTTTTGGAAAACAACAGCAACAATGATTTTACTTCCTTTTAGCCTCTAAGCCTACCACAAGTCCTTTGGGACAATTAATTCTTGACTATCCAACCGCCTCTGGTCACTGGATCATATTTATGTTGAGAAGCCATCATAAACCACAAGAACGCCTCACTGAAAGTAGTGCGCTGATACTGTGCCTCCACAGTTTGTTCTTTCTTTTTAGGCTTGAAGTAATAATAAGGTCAAATTTCCCATCAAAAAGCTTCTTGTGCCTAAACAAAATCTTATGTGTCCAGTTTTCACGTAGTTTTGGGTGCACCTCGCTCACCTTGACAGGCCAATTAGATATTAAACATGTGTGGTCTTGGCAAGTGTTTCATGGAAGTCAACTGAAATGGTAATTTCTCTCTTTTTTTCTTTTTTTAGGTGAGGTTTTAGTGAAATGTCTCAGTTTGTTGAACATGCTGCTGGTGCACAGATCCCCCTTTGCCCTTTAATGAGTTCCACAGAGAATAAGTGTCACCGTTGGCTCGGGTGATGGGACCAGACTCCCGTGTCACCTTGAGCCCGGCTGAGACAAAGGTGAGATGACACTTGATGTCATATTCGCTCTCTGAATTTACAAATGTTGAACCCCACTGAGCAGACTTTACGCATACAGACAGATGTGCCTGTACTCCTGTAAAGGTACAAATGTGGAAAATGATTAAACAAATGATTCTGTTTTTGTAAATATCCAACAGCTGCAAAAAATATTATCAGTCTAATCACATGCTGACTGCATTCTTCTTTATTCCTCACACTCCAAAATACACTTTTTTTTGCCAACACTCACAACCCAAATATTTGTTGTTAGTTGTTATAAATTAAAATTAACTGATGAGTGACTCACATCACGTAAATTAGTTAATTTGGCACAAATATTTTTGCTACGAGGCAACATTTAAGGACGCCTACGGTTGGTTAGGAATAAAAGATGCAGGAAAATATGACTCTAATAGCACATCTACTCTCTGGATTAGGTGAAAATCCCACCAAATCACCTATAATCATAAATGAGCCATACTTGAGATGGGATTAAACAAAATTACAGATGAATTAGCCCTTGGAAGAACTGAGGGCTTTGCTCTGGGTGATCCAGATTTGGAGAAATCTTTCAGAGTTTACATTTCCTTCGAAAGTCAATCTTCATTAACTCTGCAGAATGAACTGCAGTTAGTTCTGATCCACTTAAGGTGGTACAATGCCACCTTAAAGCAGAATTCTCCTTGCATGCCTCGGGGAGTGTTTCTGCTCAACCCATTAAGAACAGAATACCTCATTTTCTAGATCTTTTTGTACTAATTGAACATGTCTTCCTTATACATTTTTTCAACATGTTTGAGGACACCTGCCTACCTTTATGACAGCTGGGGGGAGGTGGGGTGGGGAGGGGGGCTGGCTACTGCTGACTGTCACTGAGGGAAGAAATCACAGTTTCCAAATTAAGATTGCAGATAAATGACCTTACAAAGCAAAGGAAATCAAAGAAGTAAGGGAATGGGGTAAATTGGATTCTTTGCCGTCTAACAGTATATGACTTAAACCAACTGGGGATTCTCTCCATGGTGGAGGAAGTCAGAGTTTCCTTAAGGCAACAGTCCCACCTGGGACCCCCTGATGATCCATGGGGTGTTCATAAAAGGCCTTGAAGTTATTCAACCCACTAAAAGGCTAAATAGATTTTTTTTCTATTAACATTTAGGCGATATTGCTCTGATTTCAGAGCTCCTGCACTGGTTTCAGGCAGTCTGTCAAATATTAGTCAATATTCTGTATTTAATTTGCATTGCTGATAAGTTTGTTATCTGAAGATTGTATTGTGTGGCACCGAATAACAAAAATGATTGAATAGTGTCTGGTCAAAGGCTCTGCTCAAAAAGTTTAGAGTATTCTTGACTTGGAAAAGACTTGTGGCAGTTTGCATTGCTTCTTAACTAACTTCTAAGACAGTGCTTTGCACAGTCCCATTTTACGTGTTTGTGGCTGATTTTTGGCCACATCTGGGAAGTGCAACAAATTGGAAGCAAGCGTGCTAAGATGCTGTCAGCCGTCTGCCAACTATCAACTAAATGGTTTTGTGTGAATCATAACCGGGGCGAGGTTTGCATGGATTACATGAGTGTAAATCCTCCTCGTCAACAAAATAATGATGTTTTACAACGTGTGAACACTGTGGTAAGGTGTGGTTCGATTTACAGAAAACATCATCATTAGCGTCAGGGATTAAAGTAAGGCTCACTTGTTGTCATGTTTACACTCATACAGCGCGATTTAAGTTAGGGGCTTTGATCATGAGACACAGCCTTGAATCTCACAGCTGGAAACATGAATCAAATCCTGTTGCGAAATTAGCAGTTTTTTGACCACTGCCCCGGCCTGCATCTTCACAGAGATTCATTATATAATCTGACCCGTGGCTTTGCTCTTGAGCAAGGGAAAAATAAAATGATAACTGAAAATTCTGTTTTATTGTATCAGTACATAACTTGTAGGAGGCAGGGCCGCTTCTTCCGATCTGACGGACACGGAGCAACATGAGCCGAACATGGAGCTTACAATCACATTTCTGTACGCCTGTCAAGAGTAAATCAAATATTCACTCTCCTTTCAGGTCTTATCTGAGTCCCGCCAACGCAGAAAATATCAATTTCTTTAGATAATGATTAGTCCAGCTTTAACAAAGAATTAATCTTGGAGATATTTATAAACCAGACATTATAAATCAATGCCCCCCCTCCCTTGATTCGTGCATTCTAAATATACAATGTTATTATGAAATATGAAGTTTTGGCCATTATGAGATGCAAACCAAGCTTTAGTTTTATGCTGAAATAGAATAGAACTGTGCATTGTACAGGCACAGCTTCACATGGCCATCATGAGAAATCCCCATTATTACACACCAATTTGCACCTCAAGATAATCAATGTTGGCGGCGGCTCAAGCCATGCTCCATAGGCTAAATGCTTGAATTGATCATTGATGCTTTCTCACCAATAAGCAGTTTAAAATGACTAATTGGGTGGGGCTAAGAGTTGCCCGGGCTTTTGCTATTAGTGTAATGATGATATGACACCAGACGTTTTCTGTAAAGCATTGTCTTGTTGTTATTGGGCAAGACGGATTATGATTGGGTTTAGTCAGTGCACATTATGAGATGCTCCTTAAGTAGCATTCATAAAGCAAAGCTCCCCGCTCTGTCAGGATGATAATAACGGTAGTGATTCATATATACTTTAGCAGTCAAGGGGTGTGAGACCTGTATTTTCTTTTATTTGTCCTTGCTGTTGGGGGATCGTGGCTCTTTCGCTTCCTTTGTCCCCCGAATACATCAGACGGAGAGCGGCGTCTGGCACAGAGCGGGCGAGTCATTGATATGCCGGCTCTGTTTTTACACATTGTCATTTTATCTTTCTCATTACTGTCATAACTACAGAGTCAGATACATCTCATTACAAGGGTAATTGGGACAAACATAAAATCCGTGCCCCCTCTCTTTAAGTTGGATATCTTTCAAATGCCCAAAGTAGATAAGCACCGTGTTAGGTCCACAACAGATTTGAATATTTCATGATAATATAGCTTTATTCCAAATGATATCTTTCTCTCTTTGGGGTTCTTTTGATGGCACGTTAGAATGGAAAAATTAATGCAATTTCAAATGGATCCACTTTATCTGCACATTGTCTCCAGAAACTTGCACCTGTACAGCTAAACTCTCTCACATGTGCACAGAAAGCGAGCGGACGAGGGCTCACGCTGAAATCCAGCGTGCCAGCACACACATACACACATATCTGAGCGCGCACATGTGGGATCTTTAATATGCAGTTGGCTCCAAGTTCTGATGTCATTTTATTTTTAGCTGGCCCTCTCTCATGTTAAAGCCCCATGAAGTCTTTCCCATCTATGACTTAGTTCCTACGCCAAATATTGACTTCGGGATCTGATTATTAAGCAATTTCCACAAAACTTCAAATTACTATCTGAACAATTATTTTAAAGACGTTACAAGACCCAGTAGACCCCCAAGGTCTTGAAACTGATTATGCAAAAAGATAATTGCTATGAAGATTTAAAAAGAATTAAATTGGTTTGACAAACCTATATGTTGTTAACTACTGCTCAGTGCAAAAGAATACATTTGCTGACGAGGCCACAAAGAACCGGAGGAGTGGAGGCTTTTCCCGTGTGCCCAGGTGGGTGGGAGGTATCGCTCTCTTTATTATCGCAGCTAATGGCATTCCAGATCTGTCCCCAATTATACAGAATGAGATGAACTATTAATTAATAATTCTACTGATAGATAAATAGTGCAGCGTTCAGCAGATGTGCACCTCTCAGAGATGAGAGGGGACGCAGATTGAGGGTATTGACCAGCGTTGCCCCCGTCTCCATGTGACTTTATAGATGTGCGAGCGTTATCTCAGCGTGACACGTTGATACGCTCCTCGCCCCCCCCCCCCACCCACCCCCGTCCAGTGTTAACTGCCCGCGCGCCATCAGCAGGCGTCCAAAGTTGCCTGATTTACTGTGTATAAAACCAATGTTGCATAATTTGTGTTTTAAGCAAAGATATTAATCCTGCAAGATTGCAAAAATGGTTATTTTTTCCCCTCACGGGTTAAAAGTACACTGCTTGAAAAATGACACATCCTCAGAGTACTTTTGAGCAAACGCTGAGTTGTATAATTTTCCCATAAGCTTGGAGCGTTTAAGTGTAGAAAGGGGGAATTATATGGCTATGAATGGCTTCCTTAATAGTGATATCACTTCCTAGAACAAAAGAAGGTGGCTCGGCAATGAGCAGGGGAGTGCGGACACTTGCTCGATTGGCCATTTCCGCGGCTTCCATTAGGGTCACGCACTGCGCCACCGTGCCGGAGAGTGCATGAGTGACAACACGGCCAAGACGAATGGAGCACTCTCCCACAAACCTCGTTAAGGATGAAATCGCAGGAAAAAAATAATAGTTATTAAATTAATTGCAGTCATAATCTCGTAAAATATGTGTCAAAAAATTATATGCGGTTCGATTAACACATAACATGGGTGTCAAATCTGTAATAAAACCCTGATCAATAAAACAATAACCATGTTGTTAAAAGCAGTCATTGAAAGGTGTTGCTGGCTGTGGGCTCCAGGGGTGAGCAACCCTTTTAATATAAACGGATTTCATCTTTCCACCATGTCACCTAAATCACCTCAATGTTTGTGTATACAATTAAAATAAGATAATAAATTGCAGCAATGGATGGATTACGAACGCTCCCTTCGACCCCATACATCAGGCTTTGTCAGTGGCCCAGAAAATGCATGTCTAACAATCTGTTGATTACAATGTGGTGCGAGCGGCAGCCCCCGTCGAGGGAGGATGATGACTGTTGCAGGATACATTATTTTAACATATTGTTATGTTTAAATCGATAAGTTTTAAACGAGCGGTAACGACTGCTATTAATTAAACTTTCAGAATCTTTTATTAGAAAAGTTACCACTTGTGTGCCTGATTTAATGAATGGTTTATTATTTCATTTCGTTGGCCCTGACCATTATGCCCAAACGACTGGTCTTTTATCTTGAAAAGAAATGAGGCAAGGCGTAGTTTATTTGCAGTGCTCAGACGATGATAACGCGTCAGCTGAAGGGCATATTTGTTTTAAAGCTTCGGAGGAGTAACTGTGACTGGTTCTTGATACAATTTCCCCTGCCTCTAAAGCACACTGAAATCATTTTCCTCCCCCCTCACTCTTGTTATGTGGCCCTTGAGATATTATTATTTTTTATCAGTGTGTTTATATGAAATCATTTGAGTGGGGATGTCAATTTGGAAATGAAATTGTCTGTGTAAGGAAATCATTCTGATTGGAAATTAATGGTATTGCAATTAAAACTTGGGAGTTACAGTATTTGGTAACAATTATGATAATGACTCTAGCTGGAGGTGTGAATTTCACAAGTGGAGATGGAGGACGAGGGGTGGTGGAGTTGGGGAGGAAGAGGGGGGGACGCGAGCGCCATGCTGGAAAGCTAGCACTGCTGAGCTTCTTTCTACCAGTGCAAAAAAAAAAAAGGTTTCTACCTCTCCCATCTAATAGAGTAATGTCAGTGAAAAAAAAATCTTGGCTTGTGCTCGGTGGAAAGCGTGGTATTCCATTACTGAGCACAGATAAACTGCCTTTTGTGATATTGCTGCAGGAGGCTCTTTGCTCTCAAGCTGCCATTGACGGGATGTGTCCTACATTGTGCCGCAGTAATAGAGTGGTTTATCAGCTCATGTTGAGAGTAGCTATAGGCTAAGTATGGTTGAGAGTCACAATTACCAACAGACACAACACGCTGTTTGTCTGCTCATGATTAATGCGCCGGATCAATGTGGGCTGCTACAAAGAAGCTGGGTGATGGAAGATTCCAGTGAGATTTTTTTCCCCCTCTCTCTCTCCTGTTTCCTTTTTTTCCCACACACTGCTATCAGCCAAATTGGATGATCAGTAGGGGAATTCTCCCACTCTCTTGGGATTTTGCTGTGGTTTGTAGATTTTGCCTTCAGGTTTGAAATTCACTCAAACTGGAGAAATCCTTTATCCAGAGACTGGCTTTTTTCAATTGAGCATTAAGCAGGGGGCCAGATGGAGAGGGGGGTGGATGGGATGGTGGGGCACCTTTTTTTAAGCCAGGGAACAGTGTTTACTCTGCTACTTGCAGTCCCGTGGCAGCAAGGGTAAACCATAAATACCTGTCTGAAGAAGTTACCGTAGGCCCGCATTCGATCTGCGCTCCTCTCTCCGGATGTGCAGTGTGGAAGGAAGATCATTTTCCTTCTCCACAGCCCCAGAATGTGAAATATGTTAGCTGGAAAATGTTTCTCAGATTTCTGTTATAATCAGTTAGAGACATCAAAGATGTCACTGAACACTAATTTAGGGGCAAAAAAGACGTCAGATTTGAACATGGGCAGATCTCATATTTTCTCTTTAAATGAAAATCACATTGATCAGTAATGGATGTAAAACCAACCAAATATAAGGTTTAGAAGATGATGGGTTTTGGACACAGTATGACTAAATGTTGGTGTTCTGTGTCAAGCAGCATTGCCATTGGGAAGACAAACACAACTTAAAACCAACAAAATATTGACTCTTGACGTTGGCATCAGACATTTTCCAGACATTGAATTTTGGTCACAAACTGCATTCGACCAAACTGCAGCGTCTCACGGTGTTGGGGATGTTCCTCATCATTGGAAATATCCTCAACCGCCTTCTTGCCAAGACGTGAGGATCAATACCAGTTTCTTGTCAGCACTTTAAAAGACTGGAAAAATAGGGAAACAGCTTGCCTGGCCCCGTGGAAAGATTTTTTATTTCTTTTAATCCATCTACCAGCATTGCTTTTTTTGTCGTTGTTGTAAATGCAATTCAGCAGTCTACCAGACATGGGGGGGCTCAGAGAGGCCACTCATCCAGCCACGTTAACCCTGTCAAACAATGTTATGCTGTTTTTCCCCCCATTTTATCTCAATAAACAATCTATAAAGTCTTAATTATCCACAGGCAGTGCCAGGATAGCTGCTAAGATACTAGCCTATCAGTCTAGTCATCAAACCCCTCGGCAAGACCAACACCTTATTATGAACATTTAATGCCATTCCAGAGGACATTGTGAATGCAGCCAATTGCCAGATTTGGAGCAGACCATTAAAACCTCTAGTACACACTCATCTCCGGTTTCAATGGCTTTCAAACAAAAGCCGATCGCTCTGCGTTGCACGTCTCCTACTGCAAAACGGCGATATGCGCTGTGAGGCCAGCAGTGCGCACCCAGAGGTCACTTTTAGCAAGATTTTACGGATCAGCCTCCCGCACAATAATCAGATCCAAGCCTTTCATGGTTTAAACATATTACAATGAAACATTTTTTGAGCAGGGCCCAAAAATGCATTTTAATAAGATACAACCAGAGGGAGTGTTTTTTATTATTATCATTACCAGGATGCTGAATACAGAGCCCGGGAGCTACTGTAGGACTGGATGAGAATTACCCATCAACTCTTGAGCAGATTCAGTGGTCAATAATTGAATGAGTGAATCCCATTGTCCAATTACCCGCATTATCTGTGGATACTCCTCTCATTAAAAGGCTGGGGAGGAAGGAGAATAATTAAAAAGATTTGCAGCATGGACATTTAATGATCACACTGCTTTTCCCTGATATACTCCTCATGACCACTGAGATCATGTGGGATTGAAGGCAGGGAACGAGCCCCCATCGCTCCAACCCACAACCCCCCCCCTCCACATCCACACCCACCCACCTCCTCCTCCGTGCCATTCCTGCAGCGCCAACTGGCTTCGCTCTGCCAGTGAGTGGGCTTCAGCCACACATCTGCAGGGACAAGCTTCACGCTGTGGCCCCAGAGGGCTTCAACACACACGCGCGCGCACACACACACACACACAAACACGTGTTACATCCCACTTGCAACTTCTAATTTAGCCTTTTCATGTAAATAGACGCTGAATAAAAAAAGTCTAATATAGCAGCAAGGTACATTTTCAAAAGTCGCAGTGCCAAAGTGCAGTGTAAACATTTGCAGTTGAGTGTTAAATTGCTGTTAGGCCGGCTGTGCTGCTGGCGCCCAGGACACATACCTGTGGAAGGAATGCTGTCAGGTAGAAATTCTTTGCACCATTAAGCTTGTGAGTGCTTGGAGGGTAGCACCCCCCCCCCTCCACCCCTCCAACCCCCCGCCCATCCCTCCACTTCTCATTGCACGGTGAAACACGCCGTTAATTAGCACTGTCTCAGTGAATAACGGCGGTGCAATTTGGTGGAGATCTTTCGCTGGAGGGGGCCTGTTTAGTTCAAGATGTTTTCTACCTCATTCTCACAGGGCGCATCACACGGTCAAGTGTGCTCCTGCACAGTGTGTCAGGGGGGCCCTGCGTGGACTGTAAGCATGCTTCAAGTGTTGCTTGGAAAAAAGAAGAAAAAAAAGCTGAGCGGAATAGCAGAATATTTTGTAGCAGATGTCCAGAAATGTGGGTTTATCAGCTGATTGGTACAGTTTGGAACATTTTTCGTCATTACCAACAATGGTGATGCTTTGTTCATCGTGCTAGGTGAGGTATTAGTTAGTGCTAGGTGAGGTATTAAAGTTTATTGAACCTCCTTAACCAAGATTAATTTTAGTTTCCAGGAAGTGCGCACTTGTCCAGAGGCTGTTAGATAGGAAGTTTGTGTAAAAACAACTTTTGCTTCTGTGATATAGTGGAGCAGCAACAGAAGATGGGCTTCACATGACAAACATTTGAGAGCCTGTCAAGAATATTCAAATTACTTTATGGTTTGTAAATGCATTTTCAAGCAGAATTTAAAATAAAAGTTTATTTCACTCACTGAAAGCCAGAAAAACACACAACAAGCAGCATTTGTCCTGTTTCACCCAGGATTCTAGAATTTTTTACTGAATGAAAAAAAATCCATTATGAATATCAGTGAGATCTGTGGGATATCCAGAGATGAAAGAAAAGATGAAAATGTTAGATGTTTTAATGCTCCAAATGTCACAAGTTATATCTGATTCATCCTCAGTAGTTATCTCAGCAAATAAAACCTGAACTACATCTATGACTTCATCTGTACCATGAGAGGGCTATGGGGAAAACTGTACTCTTTAAAATACTTACATGAATAGTATCAGTATGTTATGGTAGTGTGCCTTATATAAGATATATATATATATACATAGGACACATATATATATGTGTATACATATGTATATATATATATATATTACATATTTATACATATATATATACATGTGTGTATATATATATAGACGTGTCTATATATATGTTTACATATGCTACACACAATACATTTTTTTTTATATTTGTCTTTTATGGAAATGCAGACTCCTGTGACAACTTGAGAGGAAGATGAATGAAGAGAAAGTTATCGGGACGATGACCTACCTTTGGATCCATTTACAACATCACCCGGACCCAGTTTACACTCTGTTTGTAATTGCCAGAGCAAATGCCATAGTAGCCATTATGCATAATGTAAACATTCAATCAGCTGGCTCCCAACATCCAGCGAGGATATTAGCGCTAACTATAACCAGAGCAAACCTTGGGTAACCACATAAATAGCACAAAGAGTAAATGAGCAGATCGTGCAGTTATTCACTAGGCAGATTTTTACTGTCATTAGAGATATATTGTTTCCCACACATCTGTCCTGTGCAGCCTCAAGATGAAATGCTGTGCAAAATGTGCCATAAGAATGTCAGAGGAAATTAATCACACTTATGCATGATCTGTGGTGACATTCGTAACCGGGTCACCTGTAAAAAGAAGACTTTAGAGCTGAAATAGTCCAACCCACTCTCAAAGCGAGATCCAGCTCCGAGAAATAACCCTCAATCAAAAGACTGCAGCCGAAGGAACGTGCAAGAACGACGGCTGCATCACCGAGGAGGAGAACAATTGATCTTTGTGACAGCGTTATGACGGCATTGGTTGTTTTTCTGATGAGTGATGTGTGTGTCCGATGATTTTGTATGTGTGTGTGTGTGTGTGTGTGTGCGTGTGTATGTTTGTGTGTGTGTGTGTTACTGCACAGAAGAAGAAACTGAAGCAGTGTCAGCGGTTAACCTCAGACATTTATGTTTATCCTTTTCAAATTTTAGGTTCAGCCTCCCAAAACTGACACTAAGTAAACACTTGCGTGGAGATGGGGGCTGTATTTTAGTTTCCAGCAATTAGGTTTGCTGGTTTCTGGTAATTTCCGAAGTATAAGTTCTCTCTTCTTCTTCACCTATGTTCCTATTTGTAATGGCAGCAAAGCGCATAATTTGGAGGTCAAGCACTTCATACAGAGGATGGCAGTGAGGTCTTTGCCATTTGGGCCCGGACTAACAGTTAGCCATTGTGGAGGGGTTTGGCGTGGAGCCCCCTTCCAGGACCTCTTACTTCGCTTTCTCCGGGCCTCTTAACTTTTCAAAGAACATAGTTCCGTCTCAAAGTTGAACAGCTCAGGCCAAGGATTTTCCTTAACCTCTTTTGAGAAATGGACCGCGGGGTGAATTCATAAAAGAGCAGTCTGTTGGACAATTTGTCTTTTGACAGGAGGGAACATTGGAAGCCACCAGAGGGTGGTCAGTGGTGAGTGGCACAGGCGTGCCTGGGGCGGTACCTGCAGGAAATTCTTCCTCATGATTTGTCCTGGACGAAGAGAGGAGGGAGCAGCGGTGTGGGTCGCCATCTGGCCCCAGACGGGGAATTGGGTGGTGAGGTGCGGGTGGCGGGTGTGCGTTCTGTGTCAGTACGGCTCCATCAGGGCTGTTTGCGAACAGATGTTCTGTGGTGTGTTCGCTCCAGCACGGCTCAGGAGGGAAGACGTGTCTATCAGTGGTTAGAGGCTTTCATGGGAGCAGCAGACTCTGACCTTGAGGCTGCTGCATGTCAATCCATGTCTCCTGCAGCCCCGCGGGACCTCCAAACATTACCCTATTTGGGTATCAAAAGCACTGAAAATTGTACAAACACAATCGAGACGCATTCATTAGAGTTTCTGTTGAGGGAATAAGCTCAAATTCTGATCAGTCTTGACAAAACTCCCAATGTAACGGCAACCAGGGGTTTTATTTTGTCCATGTTCTCTTTTTTCATTTAGCGTGTATGCTGCATCATGAACATAGTACAGAGTAAAAGGCAAGGGCGAGAGTATCCATATCCTCTGCCTCCATCATCCGGACTTCAGCAATCAATAAGCATTTAATCAGTCAATTATATGGCACTAATTTAACAGCCTGCAGGTAGAGCCATCTCCGAGCAATTCCTCATGAAAATGCGGGCCATAGGAAATTTATCTTTTGGAAAATGTCACAGCAGAAAATGAAGTTTTCGTGGGGGTTGGGGTGGCGACGTAGTAGAGGGAGGACAAACCGGTTTGGGGTGGGAAAGGGTTAAAGGAGGAGATAAGTACTGCATGAGGAGGAGAGATTGCAGCTCGGAGTCATCGGAATCATGTCGAGCGCTGGCAGAGGAGCGAGATGCCCCATGGTAGGAGTGATCTGCAAATAACAGATCTGCAGTCCTTTTTATCAGTCGATGTGAGAGAAAAGGGGGAAAAAAGCTATGGTTTTGATAGCGGAGTGAATATTCAAAAATGATTTTGACCAAACATTCCCTGATAGATGAGTGAGTCGCTTCTATCAACCCAAATATTCCTGCCCTCTAACCGTCAGCCACGATTGCTAATTTGAAGCAACAGCAACAAAACATATTTATTTGCGCACCAACCAATGCTTTCTGCACAGCCGCGCAGTTTTTTGTTTGGCTCAGATAAGATGAAGTCCAGCGTAAAGGTGTAATTTGGGCTTGTAATTTCCACTGTCAATATTTGAATTGGTGAGTGGAGGGTTATGGACACAGGCTGGTGTTGGGAGTTCAGTTCGGCCCCTCACCTATAAAAACCAACATCTGTTGAAGCATACATTAAGTTTAAAAATAACTGTACAGAGATCACCGGGTATAGTACAGTCAACCAGATGTCGTTTTAAAAGTGCCAGATGGAACAATGAAAGCGGGATTGGAAATTAGAAAAGTGCTGTGAAAGGTCAGATCAATTAAGAAAGCGGCTTCGGCTGCCATACGACAATTAAGGCAAGTTTAAAGCACTCGAGCCGACGGGCGGCGGAGCGAGGGGCCGATCGCGGGGAGGAACTTCTCGCGGGCATGGAGACGCGTCCACGCAGGACGGGGGAGCTTCCTGGACTGAAGTGCATTTGCACCAGGTCAAGGTTAATGACCCACACAGATAAACCTGATAGAACGCCTCACAGCGCTGCTCACGACCTTTGTCCGTCAGTATTAAGGAGCCAATAAATTAAAGCTGTGACTTTAAGTGACATTGAAATTTACTCTGCTCTAATGAGAGGGAGAGGGAGGGAGAGGCGGGATGGACGCAGATGTATGAGAGAGGGGACGCGGCTCACTCTTGGGAGGGGGCGGGGGTTGGTTGTTGGAGTATTATTGTTGTTTGTCACACTATATAATCGCAAAGCTGATAATGTCTTTGTCAGCTCGGGAATAAGACACGACAACAGGTACGTGGGCCCCCCGTGGTCCCGGGCGGCTGCGAGCTCCCCTCACCACCTCTGAGTGCACATGAACCACAAGGGGGCAATATTTGCATTGTTTGTCCGCACCCTCCCCAGGCACTCGCTGATTTACATTTATGTTTTGCATTTGCACATTTGGATCAAGTACAGTTCAGCTGTTCATTTACATTGCGACATGTTAACAGAAACCACGATAAGCTGTTTCCTGTGGCAGCAGCAGCTCGCACCGCCCGACTTAGGGGACCACAGGCTTTTTTTTTCTCTTTAAAAAAAAGGATATGTTTACAGTTTAGAGACAATAATAATT
>CAESWR010000484.1:188780-200089 GCA_903171835.1 Mullus surmuletus | reverse complement strand
GTGTGTGCCTGTGTGGTGGAGGGGGGGGGGGGTTGACTGAGTCAACATTTGAAGTACGGGTTGTAGAAGAGAGAGCATGTGGCACTGTCTTCTGCAGAATAAGGCACCAGGAAAGCACAGACAGAACAAACCTCACTAATACCAATTAATACTAATAAAGAATTTCACTTTAACCTGATGTTAGTCAGTGTTGCTGGTGTGCTGAATAAGTCAATGTATTGTATTTGGAGATTCTTGCAATGTTTACTCAATTCTACAAGCAAAAAACAGTATTAAATTTTAATTTTGAGTAATACATGGGGAAAAAACTGATATTGCTATCTTATTGAATTTGCGATCTTATTGAGGTATTGCAATTGCACTCCTTTTCTCTCTAAATACGCAGGTTATTTTCTTTGCCGATTCTACTTGTCTGCTAAATATAAAAAATTCACAGTCTGCTTCCAATTGCCTGGTAACCTTGATGATGCCAATGTGTCTTGAGTTTAACAAATGTAGAAAGAGGAACATAAAAAATTGCAATAGTAGAATAGAAATCCCACGGGGAAGGGGGGGGGGGTTCAAGAGGTCAGTACAGTATCAAGAAATTGTTCTGACTGTTTTAGAATATTTCTTTAGACATTAAAGGAAAATTCAACGAGCATAGAATCATCACGGTATGGGTCGTTTATCAAGACCTCAAATGTTCGCCTCCATGTCACCTAGAGCTCCATCTTCATTTGTTTTCCCATTTCGGCTTTTTTTTGTTGCATTCATAGCGGAAAATTCCATGCAGGCGACCTTAACTGTGTGTGATAGCAATTTTTTCTCAGCAGTTTGAGAAAGGAAGGCACAGGTTCCAGTTGTCACTGCACCAGTGCATCCTGGTCGTTGATGCTTTATCTTTTCATCAAAAAGGCATCATTAGCTGCATGCAAACAACAACTTCCTTTCTTACTTTTATGTGCGTAGCTTATAAGTAGAGTAGCTCCACTTTCAAACATATTTCATTCTTTTTGACTGCATTAACATCCAAGGGTCGTAAAAAGTCTCACTCTCTAAAAAGTCTTTCTATAATACTTTGGCACATTTGAATTTGAGCCCTTTAATGTTGACTGAATATTTTTTAGAATGACAAAAACATTCATTTTACTAAATAAGTTGTGTATTTTTGTGCAAAACAGCACAAATTGGAATGGAGGCACAACAGAAGCCGCACATGTCAGATAATTTGACTATGTAAAACTAAAGCAGTTTGCATGGCTGGACCTCATCAGAGGAAAGTGTGAAACACACACTGTTTTAATGGGTGATTTCAGTGAAGCAGCCCTTTAATCTTTTGTATTTGCGGTATAGATGCATAACAAAGATTTAATGGGGCACTTGTTTTTATTTTTCAATCTGATTCTTCATCCTTCGTAGTTTTCCTCATCAAAGGCTGCGCCGTGTTCAGGTGTCCAACACACTCCGGCAGCAGCAGCCGAGCAGGATTCCACAGTTGCCTCTCTATCTCTACTCTCTGCACTTTGTGCTGAAATAATTAACTGCGCGCATGTTTGAAGGCGGGATTACAGTTGCCTAATTGTAGCGAGCGTTGTCATGGAGACTATCAGGCCATCAGTGAATAAACAGCCTTACTTGGCAGTGTTTGACTAAAATGGGGCTTTGTGCAGATGTCAGACACAGATTTATGATGGTGAAACAGATTATATTTGGCAGCAAAATCAATAGGCTGACCACTCTGGACTGGCTGCTTATTTTGATAAACAGCTCTGTGGATGTAACCTGCCCAGAAGCTTGTCTGCTCATCTGATAACTCTGAGAGAGTAAATTCATGCAAAAGTTTATTTTTACCGCAGTACAGCTGCAATTAAGTTTGCTACACATATAGCTCTCCAAAAATTACAGCTACTTTCTTTTGTTTTTGTGTTAGTACTTGCAATGCTTTTTATTTTTAAATGTAGATCAAAAGAGTAAAATGAATGTATTCAGTTCTGTTTGCTTATTTCAATAGAAGGAAAGGTCATCAGTCATTGGAACATCTCGGTGGATTTGCAAACTTCTGGAAAATGACAAATTATTCTTCAGTCAAAGCGAAAAAAAGGGCTCATGATCAAAACTGTAACTGTGATACATTTGTGGTGAAGAGTTGGGGACAGTGGAAAGTGCAGCGAGTGGGCTGTGATGCATGTTACTTAGTTGTGCCGCAACCATCGAAGTGCTCTGTCTGAGATAGAAATTGTTGGGTTTGGGAGATATTTTTGCTCAGGAGCATTCATTACGTTTTACATACGAAATTACGTTTTCTTGGCGAAAATAAATGGTAAAAACAACAATAACAAAAACACAAGGATCTCATATCTCTCTCATGTGACCACACGAGCTGATGAATCCTGTTTTGGGAGGGGGTGTCTGATTGAGTTTTGAAATTGGATATTATTTGATTTGTGTTTTACTGATATATAATCAAAATGTCTCCAGTTCCTTTTGATATTTCAAATAATTTTCCGTATAGAAGTGGACTCTTAAACATGCTGGCTCCATCCATTCACTGAGGCAGCGTCGTGATGGATCAGTTCAGCTTGATCGACAGACAAAAGCTGTGATAATGAACATCATTATGAGATAAAATATCAATTAAAAAAGAATGTTATGCATTATGAATAATATTGACATGAGCACAAAAATACATTTTGAAATATAAAGCGCTACTTCGAAATTGACTTTTTGCAAGGTCCATTTTTATTTTATGAAAGCAGTACTGTTTTGAAAAAGAAGCTGGGTTTACGTGGGTATATTTCACAATTAAAAGCGGGATTTCAAAAATTAATAGAGTAATTTTACAAATTAATTCAAAACACAAGTGTATTTTCATTTCTACACGGATTGCCAATTTTAATATCCAGGCAGTGTAGCCTGTTAGTGCATCCCAGGATCTCTCAGGTGGAAGGTTGATGGAGCTCTGATGGAACGACATGAACAGACACACTCACACACTCCCCAGAGAAAGTAAAACACCTGTGTGTGTGTGTGTGGGCCATTAAGTGTGTGTGGGCATGCACGCTGCGCCTAGATCTTAACCTCAATACTTTGTCCATAAAGGTTTTTCGATTAACGACATAAACAGCAACTGAAATGCAACCATTTGAACGCAGACGGCAGATGCAGAGTGCTTGCTCTTGTTGGATTTCTCCAGTCTCCATAGATATACAACAATTGCAGAGGTTGGTCTGCTCTTTAAATCGGTGCTAATCAATTTTTGCTATATAAAGAAAATTAAATTAAATTTGAACTTAATAAAAAAAATACAAAATATACAAGGCAGGTTACAGGTTCAACATTCATTCAAGTGAGTCTTGTGCCATTATTTGCTGACATATTCTATAGCACAATAGTGTGTGTGCTGTGTGTGTACTGTACCTCTGAGTATATTTAAAACATGTCACATCCATCATACTCTATTTTAGTTTTAACAAACCCCTACGTGAGGAGATGCTCAGTCACCAGTTTCTGTTTCTGCTGCTTAACAATTTCCAAAGTCAACCTGCGGCAGCTTCCAGAGAGAACGGAAAACTTTCATCATTTGAAAAGACAATAGGTCTTTAGTTAGGGTGCGTCACTCGAGGAGTCGGGAAACTAAAGGTGATCCCTGTTCTTCTCCCGTTTCACCTCAGATATCGACTGAACCTCCGGGGCAAAGTGTTTCCGAGGCTCATCCACTGCTCAGCCCTCCTGCCTGCAATCAGGAATAAATCCATATTTACATTTAAACAGCAGGTTAGGCTTCTAACATATTCATTTTTTTGTGCCTGCAAAAAGATGTTCAGTTAACAATCAGGAGAAAAACATTCTTGGAACAGGAAGTCAATAGTGCCGGTATCCCCCTCAGGGTGCACATTACCATTGTTGAGAGCCAGGTTAATGTACTTCAAACAAGGTTTATTACACACTGCGGCGCACAATGGTGAGGTGAGCGCGAAGCCGAGCGTGCGCTGAGCAAGACAGGAAACAAACCTTGCTGGTTGTTGTTGTTGTAATTACTCGTCTGTGCGACAGAAAAGCGTCCCTGTGTGACACATTCAGCCACGCTTCCCTCCCTCACCTGGAGATAAATGCAAAATGCTTACACACGTCTTTTTATTATTTTTTTTTATCATATCGGGTTGATACGAGTAGGCAAACTGAAATAAATGGCCGCCGCATAACAAGATCATGTTCCCCCTGTTTTTCTCTATCATATTAAAGCCCATTTTTTTGTTATGCTATTCTTATGAGTGGCCAATAGATGTTTATTTCTCATTTTTCAACAAAGAGACACATCGTCATATTACAAGAGCAAAGGAAACAGTATGTTACTTTTCTTTTATGAATAGCAAAGTCATGTTGGTGGACGATCTGTCCACTGAAGAGCACAAAAATCACCAAAGCACTCTATAAAATCATTTTAGTATTCAGTGGGGCTTTCGGTTGTCTTGTTTTTCCTAACGATTATTTTATTGTTGCCGAGAAAACCCCCACTGGGATCAATTACGTCTTAGCTTAACTCTTTTAAAGGAGATTGCCGTGGAAACCAACAACTGCCTCTAAACTGCAAACGCTCAAATAAATGTCTTTAAACTCTCTCGCGCTGCGCTGTATAGGAAACTTCCATGGAAATTGTTCGGCAATTACAGACGTGTAAAATGAAATGTTGCTGTTTTATTTCCCGATTTGAGGGTCTAAATGTAAAAGGTTTCCACCACCTGGAAGAAAATGTCTGAGTCTATTTTTTTTACCAGCTTACCAGCTGTCAGATAGAGTGTAGAGAAAGTGGAGTGCCTTTAAACACTTCAAAATAAAAGCATATTGAAAAATAAAGTAACAGCTGATTATTTTTTAGAGCCGATTTATTTTCGAAAGTTATCCGTCCTGCTTGTTGCATCGTCCCCGTCCCCAAAAACGTGTTTGATGGCGACGCCCCGGCGTGATCTGCAGACATTTGGCATGATCTCGATTTTATTTTTCTGGCCTTGTTACCAATTTTCTTTAGTGTAATCTGGCCATAGCCCAAGTAGAGACCACAGCAGTGTGTGGGGTGGGCCGGAGTCCCCCTCCCTGCTCAAAGCGGGGCCCGGGGTCCGTAAGAAGTGGGGGTGAGGGGGTTTGGGGGGGCTTTTTAGGCCACTCCGCTGACAGAACTGCGGATCATCAATATTGCAAAGGAATAAAGTAGGCTGGTGGTGACGGACAGCGGTTCTGGGCGAGGCCTAATCAAGCGCCAGCGCGCTCGGGACGTGGCGCGGAACAGGAATATAGATTTTAGGGATAGATACACTTTGCCACGACGTTTAATAAATGATGAGGGAATGTACGGTTTATTGCACATCTTACAGAATATCCAGCGGAGATAAATACGTGCGATAATGTGTCACCGCCGGCCTCCAAGAGCCGGAGACGCGCGTTGGCGAGGAATTCTCCAACACTGGGGAGGGAGGGAGGGAGGGAGGGAGGGAGGGGTCGGAAGGCCACTCGAGCCACTTGGTGCCCTCTCTTCTTTAATTTACAGCAATCACCACCTGGTCATCGCGCTTGCCAAGAAAACAACCAAGATCGCGAGTTGCAGCTCAAAGGGATGGAGGAATTACCTTTATTTCAATTTTAAATTACACTGTATATGACCGACTTTGAACACAGCAGGGGAGCAGAAGCCCTGCGCAGTTTTTGTTCGTTATGCCGCGGCCTCTCTCCGATGGCCCACGGTGCCGCGATAAAAGACCAATGAACGATGCACATCCTGTATTGATTTGTTTGCTGAATATCAGAGTGAATTTTCAGATGTATTTATAATGGCCTTATTAAAGCCCCTTTTGATCTGAAGAATACAACAACAGAATCGGCCTGTGTTGTTTGCAACAAAGATCTTTACTGGTGAAAAATGTCAATTTTAATGAGAGGTCGTCAGGGGTATTCAATTATTTTTCCTTTTAATCATGAAATATAATCGCTTTCACAGGTGGGGTGGGCGGGAAGGGCTTGGGATGCTGCGGTTCTGGTGCGATCACTGCTGAAAAGTTGTCCATCACAGCCACATCGCTCCGCATCTGATTCTGAAATGAAATATTCCATTTGAAATACAAACAGCTTTAATTATTGACGCTGACAGTATACTTGACTTTGAGAGACTGTCAGCTGTTGACATCCAACAATGGAAACAAGGAATAGTGGGGATTCTCGGCACCATGAAGACACCGTTCGGGGGGTGGCGCTCATCTGTTGTAAGAGTTACTGAAGCGTGCGAACAAAAAGACGTGTGATCTTCGAATTCCCGATTAATCCGAGAGGGTCTCGCGTAAAAGCGGCGGCATCGTCTCTCTCCCTCTCTTTGTGCTTGTTTTTGAAATGATGCTCAAGTGGAGTCAAATGAAACAACAAATAGGAACAATATCAAGTGAAGCTCGAGGGACACTCAGTGCAGCATTATTCATCGGAAAACCCGCGAGCAAATTGCCACTTCAAGCATTGGCAAATTCAAACGGGCCAAATCAAAGAGAGGCTGTAATACTGCGGAAGATTCGCAGGACAATGGGCGCATGAGGACACTAAATGGCAGTTACGCACTATTATGCATAGCGGGCCGGAATCCTCGAAGAAGAAGATGTTGATTCGTGAATTCATTTTGCGCCGCGCTTCTGTGAGCGAGGGCGTGGAGCCATTCCGGCTGATGCCTCAAGAAGAGCCGCAACCTTTTTCAAAATCCTAAAGTTCAATGCCAACATATTAGTCGCTGGAATTCGCCGCACTTACTATAACACATCCCACTTTAACGTCAGCTTTCTTAAATGGCTTTATTTGACTCTGTTCCAAGATGCTGTGACACAAAAATGTTCAAATAATCAAAATGTGTAATGAACTTCACAGCCTAATGATCAGGTCATTAGAATAAAAAAAAAAATGGCTTCACTACTTCAATGATGTGTAACTGCAGCAGTGACCTGAGGAGAGGTGGGTCAAGGTGTTCTTGGGAAAAATAAAAAGCCGGCCTATAACGAAGGTCAGACACTGTTTGTTGCCAGTTCAGACTGATGGAATTTTTTCCTTTTGTTTGCTCAGACAAAACAAACAGAACTTTGGCGCGAGAGGTGAGTGTTTGCTTCCTGTTTGCTGCTGTGATTGTACACAGTTGACAACTTTTACAATGACCATTCCAAAGTTTGATTTTCCAATGTGACAGTCTGATTAAGATCTAATCATGATCAGTTATATAATTAACAACATATAGGTTAATCTATATGTTGTTATAGCTGTGTGTGTGTGTGTGTGTTTCTGTCTCTTTTTTTCTCCCTTTTTTTGAGGCAAAAAGGTGTGTGCCGGGATCAAGCCCTCGTTGTGTGGCTTGGTGACTGCAGGGTGACCTGAGACTGTGACCTTTTAAGAAGACAAGATGGCCGCAAATCTTCCGCTCATCCTCCTCACCTTCCAACCTGTAAACTTTTGGTTTCCCTCGTAAAGTAGAATCAGGCTTTAGTGAGTTCTGTTGTTTTCATGTCTCCTGTTTTTGTTTGATCAGGTCAGTCAGATTTGTGTCATTTTGTTACTCACAGCAGGGAAGCATTTTGGTTACTTTCTAGATAGAAATGTTTCGTTTCTTCTTTGGCCTTGTTTCACTCTGAAGCTTTATTAGAGGTTTTTTTTGCAATATCATGTTTTCTTTGTTAATAAAACTTCACTTGGGGAAAACGGGGGACATTATGTTGCATCTCAGCGCTGTACAACTGGGCGTAAACACATAGTAATGAGCATTATAACGTTTTTCCTTGGTTTAGAAACAATGATATGATCCAGGTTGGCGGTTTGCACAAACATAAAACTCTCCTCCCAGCGCCCGGACTGCAGACTGAATCATAGCGTAGCAGCACGTGGAGTATTTAGAAAATATGCTGCAAATTGAGACAACATAACACAGACGCCACCAGACGGTAATGGAAACGCTTAAAACTGATGGAGACATCTGGACACTTTGTCTTCAATTGTTGCCATGTTGTGACTCATGACGACTCATAGACGAGCCATCCGTCGGCGGGGTCCGCAGTCAGAGCGGTTCTGCTGCAGCTATCTGCAATCACACGTGAATTATGTCATCACAAAACAGAGCAAAAACACACCGAAAGTTCATTTTCTGTCACCGCTGACGGACGGCCGGGCTGAGCAGCAGCGAGGAGCGCCGATCATCACGCGCCACGGCACAAACAATAAACAGAAACACTTCCATGATCATTTGGTGTAATTGCAACGTTTTTCTGTAATTTGCGAGTGTTTTGTCAGTTACAATCCCGGTGCCACCAAAGAACAAAGCTCTTACATCACCGCTGGATCATCAGATGCAATATTGTCTCATGCCAATCAAGATGAAAATAATGCTTAGTCTCACACTTCTGGGTTCAAAAATACGTCTACCAGTATGTGAAGCCACTCCAAGTAAACGATCACAGCCTTTTTTTTATTTAAAGTGGCGTTTGCCCCGAGACTTTTATATATTCAGAATTGCTCTTGAGCAGCTAATGAAAGTTGACACAAGAATTGAATCTGTATTCATGAATTTGTCACACAGCTGACATGAAGCTATTGTTTAGGTGTTATGAATAAATAGGCACTAAATTGGCGGCGTGTCTCCTTGTTCGACTAAATATTCAGGCAGCTCATTGTGATTTTTCTGACAGCGGCTGCTTTTACGCTGGTGTTTCCATGTTGTCTGCTGGGCTTTTTTGGATTGGTGGCGCTAATAAACATAAAAAATCGTATCGTCACCATTCCCCGCATATCTCTCCCTCCGCTGCCGCACCACATAAATGTGTCGTTTCTGAAGGCCCGAGATCTGTCGTCCATATTTCGGGAAACTTGGTCCGAGCCCAAGAACATCATTTGGCTTGGCAGGCCTTTTCCCCGGCAACCGGTTGCTACCGCCTGGTGCCTTTTGGAGATGAGAAAACAGAAACAAATTTTCACTCTTTACGCATCCTGTCTCGTGGAATAACAACGCGTGACAGTTTATAAACACGCCTTCCTGTCGGACGGCGCACGTACCTGTTTCCAATTAAGCCCGCGAGAGTTATGGTTATCTTTAGCCGCTCAGATGTGGTGCGGCGGTTTTTCTCGAGCTTCTCATGGAGTCCACGCTGTTTCAGGGTTTGAAAAGAATTGAAGCTGAAGGTTCTTTGATCGCTCGCTGAGAAGTTACAGAGAGTGACCGAGCAGGGGACGCCGCACGTCTCCCAGAGGGCAGCTGCTCGACGCAGCGGCGGCCGCCAACAAACACAAACAAACTCTGCTTCGCGTTGCTTCACCAAGGTGCGCCGAAGGTGCAACGTGCGCAGCCGGGCCGCGGCTGCCCCGGGCCGAGCTGATGGGTCCCCTCGCGCTCCGGCGGCCGTGTTTTTTCACGGCACGGTTCCACATAAAACCGGAGCTGTGAAACAGTTTGACTTGCGCAAATATCATTCACACATAAAAAATGATCATGCTGTTCGTAATGTTTTCCCCCTTTTTTATGGATCTGTTCGCCGCACGCGAGGTTATTTTACAGCTGCGACTCTTTTTATTTTTTCAAACAAGATTGTCGAATGCGCCTTATAACAAAGCCCGCATGTACATGCGGTGCATGAAAAAAGTGCATTTCAGACGAATCGTTTCACTCAAGAAAAGCAGGTGAAGCGGCGAGCTGTCGGCAGAGAGAATGGAGGAGTTTTTCTCATCTGTCAGGGAAAGTTTTTCTAAATGTCTTTTTCTTTTTTTTTTGCAGTGTGCTGCACTCCCGTGGAAGGCCCAACGAGGAAGGACACATTTGTATTCATTAAAGATTTCATCAGAGGTAGCAAATATACACACTTTCCATTTAGACTCGTAGTGGCACTGATTCCTTATGCAAATAAACATGAGAAACCACAAACTCTGAGGTCGACATCCAGTGTGTGTACGTGTGTGTGTGACGTACATCAATGGATGAACCAAAGGCCTCGCCTCTCTAACACATCTTATGAACTGCTTATAATCTCCTCGCACTGTAACAGTGTCTCTGCAGCACAGTGGATTTACTACCTCTGCTATATATGATGTGGGTGTTTTTTGTATTGACACATCAATCATTCCTTATCGAATACCCTCAATTTTAGCACAATGCCAAACCCTTCCCTCCAATTTGAGGATAGAGACAAGGGATATGTGCCGTTTGTCTCTAGACTTTTTGAGAAAAGACAGAAGGGAATTAACAGCAACCAATCAAGAATCAAAACAATATCTGATCAAACAGGAAAGAAAGTATACGCTCACCAACTCAGCAGTTAAACTGCCTTTCATTGTTTGCATAATAATCATTTTTTGAACCAGGATGATTGAGAGCAATAGATCTTTTTTTTAAGGGTCAAAAGTGGATGGTACAGGAATCTTTAGTAAGGTTTAGGATAAAAGTGAATGGTATATTTAAAAAACAAAAACAAAACCCGAGTAAGAGTACCTCATTTGTACTTAATATTATTCTAATAGTGACACGGCATCTCCCATCCTCCCATTTCAACACACACTCAATCCTCATTAAACATGTGCACATTTGAAGGGAAAATTACAACAACAGCAGTAAATAAATAAACGTCATAATTCCTCAAAAAACGACCACATTTCAAACGGCGCGGCAGCTAATTATAGCCTAAAGTCAGACTCTTTGATGCATTTTCCCTCAGCGGGAATCCCTGGCTTTTCTTTTCCTGGAAGTGCTTTTTCTGCCGGTCCTGAGGTAAACTGCCTGATGGCGCTCAGCGGGCTCTGATCACCGCGAGCCCATCCATCATCTTTACACATGTTGTTTATGCGCGCGCGAGTTTGTGTTATCGGCACGAGAGCAAACACCGCAAACCTGCGTCTCTCTCTGCGCCCTGAAGCCAACGCAGTCTGCTCTCCACATCTCTGCCCCGAAAAATTGTGTGTGTGCGTGTGCGTCCGCCGCGAAAAAACAATACCCGCCCGGTTAAAAAAGCTTGTGGACTCTCGGCGGCGTGGCGCTGCTCGTCCAACATTGGCAAGGCCCGTCTCCGTGTGTGCAGCTCGGGCCCAAGATCAACAGCGAAGGAGAAACCACCCACCCAGACCGCCGCTGCTGCCGCTGGAGCCGTCACACGCAGGAGGCCCGCTGCTGTCACACTCAGAAAACTTGTCTGTCCTGTCTGAAATGCTGATGTGTGGGGGGGGGGCTTGTGTTCAAGCGGCGGTGGAAGTGTATACCCTGGGCACTGCAGTTTCCTCTTGGCTCCCGTCCCGGTCTGTCCACACCCCACACAGGCATCCAGGCCGCCTCACATGCAAAG
>CAESWR010000484.1:164403-188657 GCA_903171835.1 Mullus surmuletus | reverse complement strand
CACTGCAGTTTCCTCTTGGCTCCCGTCCCGGTCTGTCTCCGAGCCCACACCCCACACAGGCATCCAGGCCGCCTCACATGCAAAGAAGTGTGAATGTAGCGGGTGGGGATGGCGTGTGGGGGGGCAAGGGGTTGGGGGGGGTGGGGAGGGGTCACCGTGAGGGTAAAAAGGTTCTGACGCAGCTCCGTCATGCTCCCCCCCCCATTAAAGTCGACCCAGGGTGACATATGACATCCAGACATTGGGGGAATAATTGTTTTTACTGATGCTCCCTGACAATGTTGCGTCCCTGCACGAGGCTCCCCGTCTCAGCGGGCCGCGCTCATGTGTTTCCCATCAGGGAAGTCTGTGGTTACCTTCCTGATTTTGCTGGACTGGAAAAACATAGCTAATATGGTGTGATCTGGAAAAAGCTTTGATGCAGGGGCTTTACAAATAAACCTCCGAATGCCATATGGTTTGCATTCATCTCCTAATTTATTTCCTATAAATGTCTATTGAATATTCTGCAGGAGCCAACATGTGTGTAACCAGACTTGGAAAACAGCAGAGCCGAGAGAGCAGTTTGTGGCAAAATGTGATTATTATGATTCGTCCTTTCTTTTTTTTTCCGCCCTTCTTCTGTCTGTGTGATAGATGGGTTGTGAAGCTGTGTAAAAAAAAAAAATACAGAGCAAACAAGAAAACAAATTCAAGTTTCCCATTTCAAAAAAAAAAAAAACCCACTCTTGAAAGGCAATTAAAAAGTAATGATTGTGAGCTTCGCCATGACTCATCAACTGACAGACTTTTCCCCCTGAAGCTGGAGATCGGGTTTCCGCGGACAGAGGAGTCAACAGACAGCAGGCGTCCAGCGGTGGAGGACATGGAAGCGAGCTTTTCCAAAAACGCTGCAGACTTTCCTACAGCGGCGTCCAACCCGGAGGAGATATAACCTGCTCTCCCTGCGAGGCGTCTCTCCCGACTAACAGGGAGGCCAGCGTTTGTCATCGGCAGCTGCTTGTGTGGGCGTCGACCTCACAAAACACAGGGTATTTTGTTCCTTTATTATGCTCAACGCCAAAATAAAAAATAAAAAACAGGGAACAAACATGTCAGGCGTTCAATTCACAGTTGCAGTTGACAGTAAACTAACAATAGACACATTTTCCACCCGTTTGACCTTCTCCATGATGAGTTTAATCTCCGCAGCTGTTTGAAAACTTCCAGGAAGTGGCTGGTGTGTCGGAGTTTCATTTTCTACCCATTAATATTCCAGACACCCACCACGCGGTGCAGCCGGTGCAAAAAAGCCAGCAGGTTTGAGTGTAAAGCCACAAAAGAATGATAAAAAAAAGAAGAAAAAAAACATGAAGAAGATCAGTGTAGATACAGGGGCAGACCGACGGCGGCCTCTGAGAACGTGTCATATGCTATTTGTTGGAAACTTGACGCCCGAAATGAGATGTTTTCAGCTCGTCTGAGGCTCGTGGCAGCGCCGCGGTGCCACGCTGCGCCGTGTACAGAGCGGGCGGCTATTAAAGGATGCACTTGCAGCACATGACACTTAGCGGCGCATGGTAAATACGCTCCAGACGGAATATTCATGTGCATCCCTCCAGGTCCCGCCAAACGCATTTTTAGCCCGAGATAGCGGAGTCCTGTATTTACTTTCAGCGGGGTGAGAGGAGGAGAGGCTATAATCACTGATTGAAATGTAAATGTGAGCGAGCTAACTGAAGTATTAGGGGCCGCCGAGCGCTCAGAGTGGAGATATGAATTACAATCCGTCTGACAAATTTTTCCTCATCGGACATTATGTAAATGGAAGTATAAGTGACTGGTAGTATTTGAAACAAAAATCGATGCAGGAGGCGATAAGTGAGAGTGGCCGACAGAGTGGTCCTGGATGTTTCAAACTCAGGGATGATAATTTGATCATGCAAAATATATTCATTACATAAGAGGACCTGCATGCTAATAGGAGGAGTTCATATTTATCAGAGTTTGGCGTTTAAAACTAGCGGCTGGTATTACATTTTTTTTAGTGTTTGGAACGGAAAATAAAATGTAAATGCAATTATGCATATTTTTTTATAGTTGTTTTTCTTTGTGTTATAAAATTTCAACATATTTCCCTTGAAGCGAAGCTGAGGCTAAAAACCTGATGTCATAATTGTAATCACATTTACAAAATAATATAATCTTGGTTTAGACAGCATGTCTGCAGCTCCATTGTGCGGTTTTCTGCTCACGTATCAGTGACTGTGGTGGTCCTGCAATGAGTTGATTTATTAATTTATTTATTTATTTATTTTTGTATGTAGTTATTTAGTCATTACAGGCTTTGTGGAAGAGGCCTGGAGCAAAGATGGCGGTCAGAGGATCAAATCAAGTATTGGTGTTATTAGATTGTTAGAAATCTAAACATTTTCACCATTTTCTCTTGGACTATTTGCGTTCACAGAGCAGTCGCAGCGGAGGCGACCTGGATGTGGCAGAGCCTCGACTCACGCTCCGTGTATCGGCAGTGACAGACATCCTAGATCACTAATTATTTATAGGTGAAGCTTTGATGCAAAAACATCCTGCATCGGTGTTCGCTGACTGCACACGAACAATGTTTTCCTTATTTTCACACACAGTTCCAAAAACAACGGAAAAAAATGTCGATGCGGGCGATAAACGCGACCCACTACAACAAGAAACTGAGGGGAACGTTTCAGTTCGAAACGTCGGGTGTCGCCGGCCTCCGAATGCGAGGACAAATGTTGGAAAGATTCAAACGGCGACCTGGAGCGACATCAAAGTCGACTCCCGTTTGACAGTTTTATCTTTTCTTTTTCCTCCTCTATTTAGAAATGGAGTGGCCTTGACAGAAGAAAGGGGGGTGGGATGGGGGGGGGGGGGGGGNNGTGGACCTGCCCGGTCTGCACAGTCCAGCCCAGTTCCCCCTCTGTAAACAATAGGGGTGTGGATTAGTTTGGAAACAATGTGTTTATTTAAAAAGCCCACTTCCTGTATGGACTCAGCAAGTCTCCCATTAATTTTATTGGCGGCGGCTCCAGTTCTGAAAAATCATTGTTTAGAGGAGGGAAAAATACAAAACACACAGTGAAAAGGAACGCTTTGCATCTGGGCTCGGTTCCTGTGTGATAGGACGGGGGCATTAATAGAAATGGTACTGGCTATTTGTGTTGTTTTTTGTTTTGTTTTGGGGTTGTTTTTTTAATCATCTGCAGGGGTCTTTGTTTCGGTGGAAAAAGAGCAAATGAGGAAACCTTGTGTTGTTTTTGTTGAGACTGCTTCGGTAATGCGTGCCGGCGGTACAGATGCAAGTTTCATGAACGAAAAAAAAAGCCAAACTGTTTTTTTTTGTTTTTTTTTCTTCTTTCTTTTTTTGCTTAGTCTAAACTGCCACGAGCAGTCTGCAGAGTGTGCCTGCAGGGGCTGAGATTCGGCTGAGGGGCTGCGGAGCCCGGGAGCGACGCCCACCATCCCCAACTGCCCAAAGCCACATCCTGTCCAAAAGGAAAAGACTTGCACTTTCTCTTCGGTAGGAACACACGCGCATTAATGTGATCTCAATTACCCACAAAGCACTCCTGCAGCAGCCTGGTCGCATCCTGATCAGAATGCAGCTGCAAAATATATGTGTTAACACTTTAGTTTAAGCTACACTTACTCAACATTAACTAGTTGTTTATCAGCATGCAAATTGGCTCTGTGTTACTCATTATAAGGTGCTTATTAATGCCTTATTCTGCATGGCCTTATTCTACAACCACTAAGCCATTAACTAAGGGTTTTCCGTCAATAACCTTTCAATTTCTGCTAATTAATAGTACATAAGGAAGTTGTTGTCTGGTTCATTTCTTATATACATTCTTTACAAATGCAATTTTGTTTACAGAAAGCAAGTTCATACTGAGCTGTGTATTTTTTTAAATGCCGTTTTATACTATGCAGTGTTTTGTACAATAGACAAATCATCTTACAATTTAGCCTTTAGACTTTTTATTTTATTGATAACTTTCAAGGCACTTCATGGTCTTGCCCCAAATTACATCTTAGAATTATTAACCCAATATGTGCCTGCTCGCAAGCTGAGGTCTTCAGTAACCTGCTGGCTGACCCTAAATCAAAGTAAGGCACTATTAATGAGCAGTAATTCAGAGGTCATTGAGGAGAAACCCTTCATGGCTTAGTGGTTGTAGAATATGCCCATGCAGAATAAGGCATTAATAAGCACCTTATAATCAGTCACACATAGCTAATTTGTTACTTACTTGCATGCTAATAAACAACTACTTAATGGTGAATAGATGTTGCCTATATATATTTGTGTGTGTGTATTTAAAGGGGGGGTAAAAACAAAAATAAAAATAAATCCTCACATGCCGTCATGCCAAGGGGTTTTTGTTTTTTTCCTGCAATGCCGAGTAGCCCCGGCGGAGTTTATGAGTTCATTTCTGAGAGTGACAGATATGAGGGGGGATGAAAAGGCATTAAGAATAAGCAGTGCAACCTTAGCCCATCCAGACACGTGTGCGGAGGCCAGAGAGTAACAGGTAAACTCGGGGGAGGGTGGTTAAGCCCTAGTTAGGCATGTAAATCCCACCCTTTACAGGCAAAGCGCTCCAGTAGATCCCTGTCAATTTCCTGCAGCTGTGCTTGGGCGGATTTACATGAATACACTCTATCACTAGCGCTTAGCCTCCTGTGTTAAACATTGACTCACTTTTGGGTGGGTTATAAAATTACTTTCTTTTGACTTTTCCTTTTCTTTTTTTTCTTTTTTAACCTTCCCCCCCTTTTTCTTGTCTCGCGCGGCGAAAGAACGGTTTTATTTACAAGCCAGCCGCCGCGGCTTCTTTTGTAAATTGACTCCTCCGTTTTGTCCACGGGCCAGGCACAAGAAGGTTAGCTGCCTGTTTCCTGATAAGCTGGCAGAACCTATCAACCCCGGCGAGAAGATAGTGCTCTGTATTTCTGTCATGCTTTATCATCAGCTGGGGTGAAACTAAACCGGTGTTAAGCGAGAGTAGAGGGACCATTTCCCTGGATTACAGGCGTCAACTTTAATTTCAAAGACCAATGGTGTATCCTGGGAAGGTGCAGGCTTCGCTTGCCACAGATTGGCAGCGGGCTCCCGATAAGGACCCAGTAGCGTTGTTTGCATTCACCACGGGGACCTATTGATCTCCGAGCCGCTGGTTCATTTCATAAAAGACAAGGCAAATGGTGTTAGAGCAGCAGTATGGCTCCCTATTCACCAGACACACCGCGTCCTGTGCCAAGTTGCCTCGCCTCGCCGCTGTGGCGAACAGGAAAAGGCGCCGCAGGAAGACGAGGTATTTGTCAGGAGTCACTAAAAGAAAAGAGATGACAGGGTTTTTCTTTTTATGCATTTAGAATACAGAGCGATGAGCTTTAGAGGGGGGAAACGTTTCTTTATTTTTCCGCTTTGCACACAACAAAGCGAGTCAGGTTACAAAGTTTCTGTGCGTGAGATGCCCTCGCCGGTCTGAGTGAACCGGAGCTCAGAGCGGAGCCATCAGAGGATCATTTTAACGCTGCCTGTCTCGCTGCAAAATTCATATCAACATATTGAGCACTTATTCATGCTGAAACGTCTCCCCAGATTTTTTTTTTCCAAAACCAAATTTATGAAAAGCATAATCACAACATGAGGGCCCTCTTATTTTATTATCAGTGGGTGTTATTATTAGGAAACCATTTCAAATGATATGTCACATGGGAACAAATATCATTTACAAACCACTAATGACTTGCAAACACTCCTCTCGCCTCCGGTGCAAAATGACGCCTTCACACAGTGTGTGTGCTCGGCTCGGCTCGCCTCTCTACGGGGACGTGCGGTGGGAAGCTGCGCGCTTTCTGAATCAAACAGAATAAACAGGAAGAGCTCTCTCCTTTCAGCTCGGGCCACCGAGTGGCTGTAACACATTAATTCTTAAAAATCAGCCCATTTAAACCTGTCATTACCGTGTCCGTCTAATGGTTTTTAGGTGTGTGTTTGTTGCGAAAATTCAAATGAGACACTAAAATATGTACATATTCTCTGCAGAGATGGATTAGGTTTTGGATATTAATAATTAAGCAGGCATTATTATTATTACACTTTGCATCTTCTGGGTGGATCAAGCTCACCTCACTGCTGGACTGCTAATAATGA
The DNA here is from genome assembly GCA_903171835.1 of Mullus surmuletus. NCBI lineage: Eukaryota > Metazoa > Chordata > Actinopteri > Syngnathiformes > Mullidae > Mullus > Mullus surmuletus. The sequence continues at coordinate 182,479 of CAESWR010000484.1, read as the reverse complement.
GTCATCAATAAAACATTCTCATAATGTCAGAAAGACACTTGTGTAGATGCACACTCTAATTTTACACAGGCTGGGCTGGTCATTAGTTCACTATGGCGTGAATGCTTCGCCATGCAAAACACATAGGAGGTTACAGAGGTGGCCTGATGTGGCCTGACAGTTGGTGCATCAAGCCGCTCCTTCATTAATGTTAATCATCTTGAAATTGTAAAAAAAACCAAATCAGCGCACCTATATGCAAATATTTCAAGCATTTTACTTTTTAATGGAAAAGGTGTTTTTGTTTCTGGCAGTATCATTTGCATAGTAATTACGTCTATTGTGTCATGTCTCTTTAACCTCAGACCGGCCTGGATGGGCGCGGGATGCTTTAGTCGTCTGTGCTTTTCGCACAGTGGCAAAAAAGTACCATGACGCACAGCAGACAAAATGTGATTAAATTCCAGTTAAAACTCTGTATGAAAGTTTCCTGTTCAAATCACAAATCAATAAGGCAGTTGGACCACCAAAATTTCGCATCGATGTAATGAGAAGCTAAGAAAAGCGACGACCAGGGAGGGGTTGGGTTGGGGGGGGGGGGGCATTTTTATTGCCAGCCAGACATAATAAGTTAATGCAAATTGTAACTAGTTAAGCACAGCAAAATAATATGATACCATTGTCTGCGGCAGATTGGTATTATAATGTTAGCATGTGCAAATAATCACATTTTCCTCCTGATACAATTACATTATTTGTTCTGCTTGTATCATACACCAATAAAAGCAAACATCATATTAGGATTCATGGCACTTTTCGCATTGCGTTATCAATATGTGGAAATAATTGTCTGCTGAGAGATTAAATTACATTATTGTGTATCTTTTTCATGCCTAATAAACAATGATGGATGGCTCTTATTTTCATCACCACCTGCAACCATTTTGTCTTCTTCCCCCCGCAAGTTAAAAATGAGAGAACAAATAAAGAAATAAAGCGGCAGAGTGGAGAACCTCGAGCGACGGAAACCCTCGAGGTTCGTCCCTCTCAAGTGTCAGCGCGTGATCGTGGCGGGAAGTCAGCAAACAAAAGGCAGGTCGACGCCCCGGAAAGTCAACACGCTGATGTTTATTCGATGATTCACGTTTTGCACAGGGATCGAGATAAATGACTGATTGACGATGGGGGGCTTGTGGTCAAATCGCAGAGAATCTCGAGCAAATAGTCAGTGGCGTGGAAAAACAACTGACAAACACATTTTTTGTGAGAAAGGTCATAAGGACTTACCTAAAGGTTCATAAATCTGTTTTATGTGGGGGGGGGGTTTACATTAGAGCAGCAAAATAGCGAAAGTTGAAATACTTACTGACAGTGAGATGACAGTTCATCTTTAGATGATGATGATGATGATAATGATGATGATTCTTATTATTCATATTATCATTATGATCATTATTATCATCATCATTATTATTATTATTATTATTATTGCCATTTTTATAGCAAATAGATATTCACTATGACATTGACAACAATATTTCGATATTTTAGCACTGATTCTATGTTATTATTACGCAATCACACTATCAAATCTAATCAAATAATGCTTGAGAAAGTGAGCAAGTTGAATCTACACTCGTTAAACAACAAAGCACATCAACAGTGGCATGGGGGAAAAAACTCCCTTTAACACAGAAACCCCTGAGGCAGAACTATTTTGAATGTAATTATTTATACACTTGTTATACTTGTTATTATACACGTTTCTCCCAAACGCAAGAAAATGAAAAAACGAGAGACAAAACACAGACTGGACAAAGTTAAGGACGATTATGAGTCAGAGTAAATGAAATTTAGCTCGACAATTATCGCGACATCCCGGATGCTTTTGGCCGTGATAATTCTGCAGAGAGCGTCGCCTGTTGTCAGTGAGGAGCGTTTCTGTATTTCGAGCACACGTTTATAATCTGGGCTCATTATTTTTTATCATTGTTCCATTAAAGTTTGTGAAATTGCAAAACCTGAACAAGATCAGGAACTCTAAACCGCATTAATTCCCACACGCGCTTTCGCAGTCAAAGACAAAGTCAGTGGAGTCAAAGGGAGATCGCCACGTTTTACGCCGTGGATTTGGCCACTCAGAAACAATTCACACGGTGACATTTCTCCGCCTCCACGACAGAGTGAAGCATCCGAACCAACGTCGGAGATAAACCTGATTGTCAGCGGCCGTCCGCAGCCCCTCTCACCGCTTTCCTTTGCATAACCTTAATTCTAATCACTTCATTTGCACTCGGCGAAGATTAGAGGATTGATTAGTTCGCACTCTCCAGGAAACCTTCATGTTTGACTTTCTGGGGTTTTTTTCCTCCCTTTTATCCCTCCAGTGTACCAATCTTAACTGCCAATACCTGAAACTCCTGTTGCATGTGATGCATTTGTTGGTGTGCTGCTATGAGGCGATAAAACAAGGTAAGGGCATTATGGTCCCCAGCAGTTAATTGGCATCAGAGAGAGAAACGCTGTTATAACTTCATAACTTCTTAAGTCATGCCTTGTGCACAGCTAGACGTACGGCGTTGTAAAAATTTACATTTTAATGAAATATTTGAATAAGCACTTGAAATTCACTCTACCAGGTCTCCCAGTTCTAAAACCAACATTTCATGTTTGTGTTTTGAATGGCAGCGTCAGAGAAATTAGCATGCCAGTCATACAGATTAGGAGGGCATCAGTGTAAAGTCACAGGCTTCTTCAATCAAGGTTCACTGCAGGTAAACATTACCCATGACATGTTTAAATGATAGCTTTTTTTTCCCCTTTCTGTTTTTGAGAGAAAGGAGCAGAAAAAGGCATTAAATTCACAGGGGAAGGGGAAGGGGAGAGAGTGCGCTCAGGAATCAAAGCGGGAGAGAAAAGACGCTCACACGGTAAAAGCTGCAGTTTACAAAAAGGCTTGCGTTTCTCACTGGAGCACAAAATACAATTTGAATGTTGGTGAGCGATGCTGCTGCAGGAAGTCAAATGAAAACTTGTGCAATTTTCTTTGATAGAATGGATCTTTTTGTGTCATTTATATCACTCAGTAAATAGTTGTACAGTACATGATTGTTTTGGTTAGTTGCATGAGGCATTGTAAGTGTTGCCTCTAAAGGAACATTGCCAAATAGTAGGAAACATTTACATTCTTATTCTTCATATTCTTTTGATGAGAAGAATGATGCCTTTAAAATCTGTACTTAACTTCTGGACTTAAGCAGACTGCCTGTCTTTGTTTACGCCAATTGCTTCGCTAACTGGCTAACTAGTGTGAGCTAGACTTTTAGTATTCAAGATTGTCTTGGTCTTAAAACAACTTTTTGGAGGCCTTTGTCTCATCTTAGACTTGCTCTTGCTCTTGTTTCTCTCTCGGTTTGAGTGGACTAGATTTTTGACCGAGACCGCTGTAGACCACCACTGCCAGGCTTTTAGACTGTGGCTCGCTTTGGGCACCAACCAATGACTTCCAATCAGTGGTAGATTGATTATTTCCACCAAGTTGCAGCCGTTGCCTTCTATGTTATCTTATTGTTTTCATCTGATTTGAGTCGCCACATTCTCTTGAGAAATCCACATCTTATTTTGGTATGCAAACAAAAAGCCTTAAAATACTTTAAATGAGTGGAAATAGCTGCCCAAGCAAGTTAGAGCAAGTTAAGACAAAAACCTTTTTTCTAGAAAATAAACAAAATATGCCATTGTTGATTTGTTGCTATCAAACTAATTTAAATCAAAAGAGAAAAATCTCTTCCTGTTCTGTTTTTTGATCATTTGTTTTTGATGACCATGGTGTTGGTGCCCTGTGATCTTAGTGAAGTCTTGGTTTGTGCGCTCCTGACTACATCAGTACCGGGAGCTTCACTTTTAATCTCCAAAATTTCCTAGCGAGCGAAACGCCCAACTGCTGATTCATTTTTCTCGTCACAGCGCTGTGATGAATACGACATGTGAGCTTTTTGTTCAGGTTTGTTTTGTTCCTTTCTTTACCTGATCACAAATCCATCGTCACTTTGGCCCTAACCCCGCCTGCAGCTGCCGTGCGTTCCTCCCTGTTAATTCACTATGACACAAAGTGCGCGGCCCAGACATAATTATTCATGTTGTTTTGCATCTCGTCAATTATTCAGACCAAACATTTCTCCCACCAATGCCGGCTGCTGGGACTCACCCACGGGTGATACGGAGGCCGCGCGCAAACCGCCACCATCCACGTGCCCGAGCGGAGCTTCTGTTCGCTTTGAATACCCAATCGCTAACTCGCTGACACCACTTTCCCCTCCAAACACAAAATAAATTCTGCTGGAGACGAGTGTGAAGTGTTTCCGGCAGCTCGTCCAAGGTGCCGATGGCGGCTGATACGCGGAAACAAGGATTCACAAGTTTGCTTCTGTGGAGCCCCGTGTGTGACCCAACGGAACAAAGACGAGGTTACTTCAATTGTTTGGGGCTTTTCATGGAATTTGACGAGCAGATTCTCGGCTGTTATCCTCTCCGCATAGTTTTTTAGATGGCTATGAAGAGCTGTGCACCTTTGCCCCCCACCCCCCCCCACCCCCCATTGGTTTGCATTCAACGTGCGACCCTGAGTTTACCTCCACGTCAGCATCTTCTCTCAACTCACTTATAGAAGTGTGACTTAATCCAACAGACCAGAATGCTGCAGATAAAACACACTGATGTAAAGAGTGGGGGGAAAAAAAGAAGCCCATAAGTGGACCTTGAGTTGGGATTGTCACGTCAAAACTTCAAAGGTCAAGAATTAATATTTCATATAGGGTTTGCTTTTCTGAAAACAGAGGGGCTATAAGTCAGCGGAGTTCACGCTCGACTTTCAAAGAGAAGAAACAAACTTTTGGGATTTTGGCTGCTAAAACAACATCACGGAGTGAATCTTTAATCTTCGCTTCATCCGCATTCAGCTCCCATCACAGCAGCTACGTTATATTGTTAGTCGTCGTCAGGTAGAGAAAACCATGAGTGGATCCAACAACTCGCCAACCCTTAACCCTCTGTTACCAAGAGAAGGAGACATCTGAGCATCTCCGCTATTTACTCAATGAGCGTAATTACCACTGGCTACTCACACGAGGCCTGCTAACTGATGTGATAAGTACCTTTATACTTTCATCTTCCTTTAGTTCCCTTTTTAATTGCCTGGTCTCTCTTTGAAACCTAGCTGTGCCTTCTAATAAAGAAGAAAGCAGGCCCAGCTGTGAATTACTGATTGTTGTGTTGGAGCTGCTAGCGAGGCAGCCCGCGCTCTATTGTTGCATATGTGTGCGGATGTGTGTGTACGTGTGAGTGTGTGTGTGTGTGTGTGTGTGTGTAGGGGTGGGGGGCAGCGAGGCATGCCTTTTGAACAGCAGGTGGTAATTGAAACAAAACAAGGGCTGATTAGGGAAGCGTCTGGCAACTCATGATCCAAACAGCGAGCCGCCGAGGAGCCCAAACACAAGAGCCCTGGAATAAAGTGGTCATCATCTAATTAACAGAACACATTTTAATTACCGAGTAAACCAAGCAGTGCAGTGTGTCAATTTAACTGATGTGGTAAGTGCCAGTTTACAATATCAGAAACAGACAAATAATTGGAATCTAATTACAAGCAGGTCTATTGCACACCAGCGCCGGCAGCCCATCTTAATAAACAAATTTTTACATCAAACCATGAATAACAAACACTGCAGGACTGCTAATTGCCTCACTGCAATGTTGGGAGTTTGCCAGCTTTGACTATTTGACTGAAGCTCTTGTGTGAATGGATGAGGCTGTGCCTCGCTTTAATTAGAATAAAGTGAACAGTGGCAATCCACGTTTGTTTTCGCAATTTAACACAGGCTCATAATGCGTGCGGTGATCTGTGCACTGACTGCAGGGCAGGTTCCGGCAATAAAGCTTCTCCACAGGTCAAATGGCAACAGCCGTGTACAAGGAGACAATTTACCAATGATCTGCTTAGAAGGTCAATCAGTGTTGATGATGTAGTCAAAGGATACAATAAACTCCTCCGTGGATGCAGTTCTCAGTAGGAATGGTTGCAACCTCTGGACGTGCTGCCAGTTTGTTTCCCGGCTTCAATAGCAGAATCATGTTGATAGTTCTAGTTCAAAACTTGGCAATATTGGAGATCACTTTTAAAGATGGTGAGCACAGCAAACATCAGCCCTCCTGTCATTCTCTTACTTATTTTGTGAATGCTGCACCCACATTTATTTGATGTTGATCAAATTAGACCAATTAATGACGAGGCTTGTCTTGTTTTGGGATTAATAGAATCGATCATGCTTGGTACAGAGCCATCATTGAGGCACTGATTTCCACAGGCTGAGAGGGATTTGGAGGGATTTGGGGGGATTGACATCAGAGGCTTGCATGCAAAGCATCCTGGTACATGTAGGAACTGGCTGCATACCTTTGTAGCAGGAGAACACTCATTATAAAAAAAATCCCACACAAGCACACTGAAGAATTTATTTCTTTGCTTGATTGTGTACCATTTGGAATTATTGGATGACCGGGTTTAGCTAAAAAACATTGTTCATATGACACGAAAACACCAATTTCGAGGTCAGAGTGTTAGCATAGCACTGTTAGCACATCGTTGTGGATCCAAAAAATGGCCCTGACAAATTATGCTAAAAAAATAATTAACAATAGCTACTGCTAAGGTCAGTTAAATTATACTGCATCGTTATTGATGTGATATGTTTCCAATAACGGAGACGCCAAAATGACGATAGCCCTTTCAGTGCCGTACCCTCAAGGATACCATGCCCTTAATTATCAATAAATCTAAGCCCGAATAAAATGAAACTACAGTTATCAGGAGAAGGAAGCTACAGAAAGTGAAAACACTTTTGCTCCTGAGAGTTATCGATTGAGTGAAGTGATTATAATAATAACATTTTAACACCAGAGTCACCTGGGTGAGTACACACCGCAAGTGGCCTTTCAGGGTATTGCAGTTGCAGTTTTTGTCACTAATTTTATTCAGACAATGAGAATACTCACATACATTGACAAGAATTTCGCATCAAACACATCTCTCCTCATGACTGTCTGCTAACGCAATTACATGACTGAACAATGCAGCTATTTAACTTCCGCTCATCAGTGTAAAGTACCCACAAGGGGAGATTTATACGGTAGGAATCCGTGTTTATGAAATGATCCACAATGAGGTAAATTGATTATCCACAGGAGCACTTGTGGTGATTTCGTAAGGAAGCAGTTACACCAGTTAGGAATAAGTTTGTTAAAAGCTGATTTTAAAACCTGCATAATAGATTGTATCGTATGGTGTGCAGCTCTGAGACTAAGGCAGACAGAATAAGGATTTATAAAACCCAGGCCAGATGGAAGACATATAGAATATGCAGCAATTGACTTGGAACCTATTTGCCACTATTATATTTAATTCAAAACTGTCATACCATAATCCCCTGTGTGGCTGCATGAAAGACTTTGAACAAAGGTGTCTGGATCAAAAATCCACATGATGTTAACCCTTGAGATGAACATGTCAAAAAGTTAAAGAATGATATTCAAAGCCATAAGAAAAAAACACGACCAGTTTCTCTTATAGGACCTCAATGTCAGAGGTATTAATCAGAAATGTAAGCATGGAGATAAGTCACATTTGTGCTCTGTCATTGGCCTAAAGAGATCCTCAGATATATGTGTGGAAGGCCACTATTGGCTGATCATGTCACTGCACCAATATATCTACAGCGGCTCCGTGTTCCGATAATATTTCACCCACCTTTATAGACCATAATAATATCATATGTTAATGGCTCTCTATAAGTTATTGTGTGATTGATTTATGTCGACGCCACCGCTCTGCCGGTCGCCTTTGAAGCACAAACACCTTCCTGTGCGGCGTTATCTTTAACTTTTAAGTTGTCTGATTCCAGTTTGTGCCCATGAAAACAACTTGGATACACAAGAAGCCCTGAACGTCTGGTGAAATACTGCCCACGGAAAGATTGCTTGTGATTTTATATCGTTTCCATTAAATCTTGTCTTTCAAAGGCCTTAATTAATAATACACTTGACATTTATGTTTTCCAGCTATAAGCTAAGCAAGAAACGATTTATGTCACCTAAAGCTTTTTAACAAATCAATGCAACTATTTGTAATTGCTTGTTTCACAAGATTAAAAGTGCTTAGACTTGATCTCTGTCTGCTGTTTAGTGGCCAACATGACCTGTGCCTTGGTCATAAAAATGCAAGTCTTGGTCATCAGCATTAGCTCCTGTCACCAAATCCACAACACTATTATTTCTGGAATTTTAATGCTGTTACAATTTATAGCTTATCAAATGCAGTTACCTAAATTGCTGTTAGGAAAAGACAGTTTAACTGTCTCTTTTTAATTACGATATAATTTAAAGTCGAGACTGAGAGTCTTGCAGTCGATGACAAACAGGTCTGAATTAAACGAGCCAAAAATAATGAGGACAAAAAGGGTTTTCATTTGAATTCAAGCATAAGCTGATGCATTCGTGTTGTGTCTTAGTACAGTAACATTAGTGCTTTTATCAGTAAGAATGTAGAATTTTGTATATAATGATACATAAAGAAATCAGTGTACATGAATTTAATTTCAAATTAAACTGTTCACCTGGGTCCGTTACATGATATGATTGAGACAAGCAGCTTGGTGTCGCCACGCTGCAAACCAGATACAATGAGACACTCAGAAACTACATGAACAACCAGCATTTTTTTTATTGCATGTTTAGAATGCTCACGTCAGTCATCGCCACCGACTACAACAGAGTGGTCTGCATCAGACAGACAAGGAATGATGAGGAGGTTACAGACTGATGGAAGTGATGAGCAATAATATTTCTCTATAAAAAAAAAAAAAAACAGGAAAAGAAACTACAGAGTACATCTTCAAAGAAAAACAATAAGAGAAATAGAAAGACAAGCTGCTGCGGGATGAGAGCACCATGACAGCTCCTGGGTGCCCCCCTACCACCCTCCCCCTCCATCTTTTGGGGGGGAAAAAAAAGTGTGATGTGAGAGAGAGAAAGAGGGGGACGGAATGACAGCGGGCTGGATGGTTGGTGATGGATGAAAGAATGGCTTTTTAGCTCGGATGCCAGCATGTGAAGTTGGGAATCTGACGCCGCGCGGCTGCGGTCTGTGCGACATTACAGTCCCGACTCTCCAGCAGCGTCTCCCCCTCGGCCTTACGTCCCCTCTGCTGAGATTGGTTTAACTCATTTACAATGACCCTCCAGATAAAAATATAAATATCTCGTCAGAACAAAATGTGTGTTTTCACTACATGAGAAGGATGAGAAGGACACAGTTTTGATACGTGAGAATGAAATTTCTTTGAAAAAACAAACAGAAGGACAGCATTTAACAATATTCTTTACATCTTGGCACTGCATATTTTTCTTCTTTTTCCTATTAACTTCATATAAAATATCATTAGATTGATACACCCTTATATTATTACTGACCACTTAAACCACCCCCCTCCCCATCTCTGTGACCCTGGGATTAGTCATGCAAGATATCTTCCTCTTGTAGAGGAAATATACCTGTCTGCCCTTTTCACAGAGCAGTAATCTTTAACATACAGCCACAGAAGGCAGTGGTTGGACCATCAAAAGGAAGTATCAAAAACAGCTTAACACAAAAAAGGAAAAAAAAAAATCTGTACAAAATGCTTAGGTCAATGATAACAGAGAAAAGTCTGTTTTCTATATTACAGTTTTAAAATCCAAAATCGGGGATAATCTCCCCCCCAGCCTGCTCCTGCCCAGCTCACCCAGATGTCTGCGTGGATGATGTGATTTTTTTTCTTCTTTTTTTTTTTAAAGCAAGGATTACTAAGTAAAATACATTTGCAGCACAGTTTGCTATTCCAATACATACAGCAGTTTTTCTCATAGCTATTTCATAGTTAATACAAAGCGATAAAGCAAACATCATAACACAAATGTATTTTTTTTTTTGATTCGAAAAATAAAAAGAGAGAGGAAAGAGACAAAGGCTATACCGACATGTATGTACAACCTAATTTTTGAACGCCCTTAAAACAACCCATGGGTACATAAAGGACAGACGTCGACTGGATGAGTGGTGCCACACACAGCTGGGTGATATTTCCATACACAAAAAAAATAAGCCTGAGGTTTGGATTGGTTTGGCAAAGGAAGGATGAAACCTTTAACATAAACAAGCTCTAATGTCATTTTTTTTTTCACCATTAGTTTTTTTTGTAATTTTCTCTACAGTATCAGACTACACATGCAAGACATACAACTAAGTGCAACTGAGTGAAATGTTTGTTTTTTTCCCTCTCATTTAATTGAATCATTCCCTATAGATTTGAATTGAGGTATGCGTACGAACGGTTTTCTCATGCTGTTATCTTTAGTAATGTCGAGCTACACATGCTGAGAATGTTCTAATCTACCAGCGCTTTTTCGTCCTTTTTGAATACCAAACAAACCAGCCGGAGACTGGGGGGGTGGGGGGTTTGTGGATGAGCGTGTTCTCTGTTCTCACGGTCCTTGCCTGGCTGTTAGTGACCCAATCCCACAGCTGCCTGGATATAAAATACATCTTCTGGAAACCACAGATTGCCCTTTTCCTTTTAGTTAATGAGCTTCAAAGATAATAATAAAAAGAACAATAACTGCCATAAAGTACCTTGTACCCAGCTTATTAGTTGACAGGAGTGTTTTTTTTAATATAAAAAGTAATACGTTAACAGAAACTAAAACACAATCATAACGTCTTGCCAATCTTAACAAAGAACAGTGGAATCCCATCAAGAATGCCTGGAAAGCGGCATACAATCATTTCAAAGGATACAAATTGATACAGAATAAAAGAATAGAAACGTTGAATCATTGTGTGGTCCAGTTGAAGTATAGAATCCATTTCACATTGTTCTCTGCAAAGCTTTTCCATTTACGGGTATATATTCCCCCCCCCCATTTTATTTGAACACCCTTTAATGTTGCACACATATTTGCTGCTGACCAAACGGCTCCCTTTTCTGCCCACTGGCCCAAAAAGACAACGTTTCCCTAATTTGGTCATAATGTAGTCAGACTGTCAGCGCCTCCCGTTCACTTTTGGTCACTGCAAACGTTACTGCAGCAGCCCTGTTCTAGACACCCCCTTTGGTTTTTTTCCTCTTTTTTAATAAAAATAAATGAAAACACCAGTGTGAGGAATCTTTTTGTTTTCTTCCTCAATTCAACCTGCCATTAGCGTGATCATCCAATGGGAGAGAATGAGGGGAGATATTTGGCCTTATCTGCTATTGCATGGAACACACAACATGACTTGTAATTTATCTTTGGTAGTCACAGAACAAGATAGTTAAACACAACAACTTATAAAAATGCCAAATAAAACATCTAATATTATCAATAATAATAATACTACTACTAATAATAATAAATACAAAAAAAAATAAAAGTGGTTGATTGCAGTCTTGAAATTCATGTTTTTCATTGTTTTTTACTCTACCAAAGAATGAACTCTGTGGCTCTGTGGATTCCACTCAGTTCACCGTTGTGGACACTACAGCTGGTCGGCTTTATGGGTGACACTGAACTTTTTGGGGTGTGTCCACATTCCCTAGATGGCGTGTACTGTACGTCTGGGCCCTGACAATGGCTGCCAAATGCTGGAATGTGCAATGTTTCGATCTTATTGCGAGTCTCAGGACTTTTCCCTTGATGAAAGAAAATAAGCATTTCATCTGGTGTGCAATTATTAACACTTGGTAAAAGTAAAACTAGTCATGCGCGTGATACAAATAAAACTACAGGGAATGCACGTTTATCTTCAAGCACGGCTTGGACTGAATGAAATTACAGAGTGGAAAAACTCGGCACATTTGATTAACAAAGACAGTTGTGTTCAGGAATCACAATTAGTTGGTCTAAATCATTATCTCGGCGGCGCACACCTGACATTTTCATTTTCCTTTAAAAAACCCAGGGCTTGTAAGTGATCAGAAATTCTGTTGCAGCTCAACATGCCACGCCGTGAAGGGCTGTTTTAAAGTGTAATTTCATAAGGATAAATCATAACCTGCATGATTTCTCTGTCATTCATTCGCATCTTAAATTAAACTTCATTGATGCGTGGAGAGAGCCTTCATTATGAGTAGTGCATTGCCAATGGACTTCATGAGCAGGGGATTGGGGGGAATGGGGGGGGAGTTGGGGGGCGGGAGGAGGAGGAGAGAATAGTGAGGAGGTGTCGGGCTACATGTCAGAGTGGTGACTATTTTTTTTGAAGATTGCGGAATAAATGACAAAAAAATGCTACTTGGTATCAGACATTCTTCGTGTGTGTTTAAAGAACAACATGAAAGGAAATCATAAACATTCATCATCAAGTGCTGACCACACAGAATCTCCACAGCATGGGCATGAGGTCTGACGAGTTTACAGGAAAGGGAAATAATAATAATTAAAAAAAACACACACCAATAACAGCATTGAAAGATGGAAAGACACATTATGTTGATATTTTTTAACATCTCACCCACCTAAAAATACCCCCCTGTAAAAAACTAAACACAAAAAGACACATCCCTCTCACTGTAGATGGAGTCAAACCAATGCAAAGTGTTGAAGGCAGTGACAATGAACATCAGTCTGCCCTCACTCTCCCTCGCTCATCCACACACACACGCGCGCGCACACACACACTCACGGTGTAAATTAAATGTCAGTCATCCTGTCGGTCTCTTGAGTTTGTGGTCAGATGTGTGTCTTCAGAGAGGGAGGGAGGGAGAAAGAGAGCATGAGTGGGGGAGGACGAGGAGGAGGGTGGCGGTGGGGGTGGGGGGGCGGGATGGAGATGCAACCCCTTCGCAGTCTGGCCATCCTGGCTGTGTGGTGAGGGTCTCCGCCCCTTCTGGTCCCTCAAACTCTGACCATGACCATGGTGCCGCGTACCAAACAAGTCCGTCCGACACATGAAGTAAAAATGAAGTTTGCTTTGAATGTGAAATCAGAAGTATAAAGTAATCAGGTGGAAAAGGAAGAAAAAGGGAAAAAAAGAAGGACCCTCGCGTTGGGGGGTGTTTTTCTGTGTTTGCGTGTGTTCTCGCTATGTTTCATAATGGCACTAAAAAGTTACTCGGAGACATTTGAGAGCTGTCATCAGTGGCTGAGACTGCAGTTCAGTGTTTGTTATCTGCGGAGCGTTTTTTCTCCTTGACGACCATGACTGCCTCTGCCTCTGAGGCTGGGAGGGGGGGAGGGGGGTTGGGGGGGCGCAGGCCTTACAGCATGTCGTCGTGTCCCTGGTCATCGTCGTAATCTCTGTGGTGATCAAAATCTGGACTGTGGTTGGCAGTTGTGACCAGGGAGAGGGGCCCTTCGTGGTCCTCGGGGTCCAGTGGTTCCTCCTTAACGCTGATGTGATGCCTAGAACAGCAGAGGTGTTTGAAAAATGTAAATTCGCTCCAGCTATACTTAACTTTCCTCCACTAACCTTTCACACACGGAAGCCGGGAACAGACCTCAGCTGATTCTTTTTATAAAAGAAGAAGCAGGGGAACAAAAACGAATGTCTGGCTTCAATGAGTGGTGGTGGTGGTGCGGAGGGGGGGGGGCCTCGCTGGTGCTGATGATAATTTCTGCTTTCTTTTGAGGTATTCCAATCCCAGCAAAGCTGCAGGCTTTTTATTTTCATGGCACCCAACAACAGGGTATTCACTTAGAATTGATAAATGAGGAAGATTAACAACGTGAGACGAGGATCGGAGAGAATGGACTCAGCGGAGTGAGTAGGCTGCTGTTGTCAGCCTCCTGGTGGCGGAGGATCAGCGGCGCGCTGTGTGTTCCCCTTCCTGCTCGTTAACATGCACAACCTGCGAGGCGGGTCTCCAGAGGACGACCCCGAGCCGGCTTCTATCATTAATCAACTTCAAGCAAACACAGCGCCCAGACACCGCCATACATGCTTTAAACTCCAGAATTAATGCATATTTTCAACCAAGTGTCAATAAGAGAAGAAAAGCCCTGGCAGGAAAGGCACGCGAGGAGAGCGGCGGCGGTGCACTCGGCACAACACTCTGATAAGAAACAGAGCCCTTATGAGAATAATAACGCTGTCACTTGTAAACAAGGCAAAAACATGAGCCCCCCCAGCTCACAGTCTGGGCAAAAGAGCCACTAAAGAGATGAGATCTGCCAAATTTCTCATTACAGAAACAGAGCAGGAATAAAGCGTGGGGGGGGGGGTTGACTGTGGCAGAAAGGAGCGAGAGTGAGAGAGAAAAAAAAAAAACATTATGAGCAGCTGCAGGGGACTCGGCGCTCTAACCTGCGGTGCCAGCCTGCTGTAGCGGAGGCAGAGCGGTGTCAGGATGAAGCACCAGGCTCATTTACTACAACAACAAGGGACAACTGGCATGCTCTTCATCACCAAAGCCCACATTTGATTTATTCACACCAGGATGTCTTGTGTGATTTGCAGCTATTGTGATGGAGACACTCTTATGCTAATGAGCTGACATATTTTCGTGTAAATTATAAAAAGGGGAAAAAGTAAAGTCAGCTTTTCTATCATTTTCACATCAAAGTAACTCCACAAGTGCCGTTGCCTCGGGTGTGAGTCTGTGGCTGCAGGGCAGACATGAAATTGTTATTATTATGCTATTGAACTGCATGCTGATTCTACACTTTGCGTATAATTAGCCTTCTCTGGATACCTGATTCTCATCTGGCTGTTTAAGAGAAGTGCTCTGCTTTTCTCTCAGCACTGAGAGGCTGATTCCTGTCAGCAGACGGTGCGCCGGCCCATATGAAAAACACATGTTGGTCTGGTTAACAGAGCTGATGAACTCATATTAGGAGCAGCGTGAGCAAAAGCATCAGTCTGAAGCAGCGATATTTGTGTGTTTAGCGGTTTATGGCTTGTTGCCGACAAGACGAGTGATGGAATATAGAGGGAGTGCTACTGCGATCAGCATTAATGGTCCGTCTATACGCATGGAAGACTTGGTATGTTTTGCTAATAAGAGAATAAAGTTCTTTAAAAGCAAAAGAAAACAGATTTAACTCATTTTGTACTCGCATAAATCTTGTTCACATAATTAGGAGAGAGGGGCTCTGAGCTCCATCAGCCTAAAGATAGAAGCAGAGGGGCAAAGGGAGAAGCAGGCTGCCTTTAGGCCAGCACACCCATCCTGTCTCTGCCTTTCCTGTTCCACAGCCACGCTCAGAGCTATGTTCTCAGTGATTAGGGATGGCACTTTCCTCCAGTTGGCCAGGAGCTTATTACTGCACCTTTTTTGTTTTCAGGCAGAATTTCCCCCAAGCTCAGACATTTCAGGAGGCTATCCTCGAGTATACCCGCACTGCACATCAGCGGTCTGCCCCCACATCTGGAAACGATGCAGCGTGTGCTGTATTATTTTAGGCTTCAAACAACTTAGCAGACACTCCTATACAACAAGTGAATGGGGAGCTGTGGTTTCCAGGCCGACCGCAACTTTCCTACATGAGAATCTTGAATGATGTCCTCCAGACTAATTATGCTTTTGTGTTGTTTTTCTTTCAGCGGCTCCGAGGCGTTGCTGAATGTGTTGCAGCTCACGTTTCACCGTCGCAGAGCCAACAGCTATGTCACTTTTCGCTCTGGCATTTTGTAAATATTTTAACAAACTGGAATGCTGATTATGGCGCGACTCGGCAGACGGCAGGACACAGAGAGGAGAGTTCATAAACTCTCTGTTAAAACAACAGAGGGGCTCCAGTCTTTTTTCTTTCCTCGACCGGTCTGGTGATAGAAGCTGCTAAGAGGTGGAGTTTCCTCTTCTACTGGGAGGCCAGCCGCAGCTTTGGCCCTGACCCCACACACCACCCCAATATCGTCCCTTTATTTATTGTGCTCCGTGGCATTGTTGCCTTTTATCTGGTGCCATGTGTTAGGTAATGCATTTTGGGTGGGCAGGGGAATGATTTTCTGTCTATTTGCAGTGTTGCTGTCTCACTGGAGTAAGCAGCTTAAACTGTTTTTTCTTCCCCAGACAGACTGCGGTGGAGATAGAAAGCGTGTGTGCCACTCACATAGCTGGCAGGGGCGAGCGTCCCGGGCTGCTGTCACTGCCGTTGCTGTTTCCATGGTCCATTGCTCCATTCATCTCCTCTCGGATGGCGTTGGCCAGGGAGTTGAGGGTGGGACTTCCAATGGAAGCAGTAGTGTATAGAGGTATGCTGTTTTCTGCCATTGAAGCCTGAAAAGCAAAAGCCCAAAGCATTAAATGTGAAACGGAAGAGAGTTGTCAGCACTTTCTGAGTTGCCATCACTCTTTATACTAGCATATCCCCCTTGAAAAACAAAGGCTAGGTGACTGGGCAAGGGGGATGCAGGGGGACTGTAGTCTTTATAATAATATAAGCTGGGTGGGGCAGTTTAAGATGAAGTCATCCATTTTTACCTGGAAGGCAGCAGAGAGGGTCGGACCATAGCCCAAGCTGGTCTGAATATTCTTCACTAAGGCTGGACTTCTGCAAACAGAAAAAATTAAATTACAACCACAGACTCATGTCTCAGCTCGCATGCATTCCTTAGCTACACTATCAGATTTCCTAAAAAGAAATCAATGCACTTTGTATAAGAACTAAATACATTTACTGGTGTAGTAATGTGGATGCAGGCTACAGTTCTAAGATGTTCTATCACTTGACAATACCACACAACTAACTTCAACACTTTGAATTTCACGGAAAGGAAGAACAAGTTGATGGAGGCAGATGGATGAAGAGCTAGACACAAAAAGCATGATGGCAACATTGAGGGGGGAAGCATGCAGGTGGGGGAGGGGGCTGTGCCTCTGGAGCTTGCAGGGAGGGCAGGCGGAAGTGCTTACTGTACGAGCAGCTCGTCAAAGTTCTCATCAGCGGTGTATTTCCGAGGGCGGCCTCGCTGTATGTGGCGGCCGCGCTTAAACTCCTCATCATCAACGGTCCAAAAGGACCCAAACTCATCCTCTACTCTCACAAAGCACTTATGCAGGGAAAGGTTGGTGCGAATGGCACCCTGGGAAAGCAAACGAGGGCGAGGGCAGCCAGATGCAGATGCAGTGATCGACAGCACAGAGGACGGACACACAGACACACACAGGGAGGAGGAGAGACGGTGAGGATTCAAAATGAAAATACGCCATTGTGGTTCATGGGACATCACCAAAAGGTTTTTGAAAGCATGAGGGGGAAGCGCGCTAAAGCAAGCGGGGACTCTGGACGTCACGGCACACAGACAATGAGATGGAACAGCAGCAGCAGAAGCCTCTTCCCATCAGTCACCAGTGAGACAGACGCTCAAAAGGCCAAACCTACCCACTGATCTTTTGAGGCCGTCTCTTTTGGAACTCTATTTCGTCGACTGTCCACACAGCCCCTTTTACGTTTTCTACTCGCACAAAACACTTGTGAAGACTAAGATTATGCCGGACTGCATTCTGCAGTTGGTGTAAAAACAAAGAGAGAAAAGAAGGTTGCTATCAGTACAATAAACACATGTGCATGAGAACATGTCATCACAAAAAAAAAATATTTTGATAGGCATTGGATGAAACCTGAATGAAAACAATAAATAAAGCAGAGTATTATTGGCAGTAAATGACTTGTGGGTCTCGAATGACTTCAACAACACAAATATTTCCCTTTGCCATGGCAACAGTCATATGTTACTGATATTTTCCTCTATCATTACTATTAAGGGATGATAAGTCGGTTAGACAAAAATACATATAATATATAAGTGAAAAACATTTTTTCATTGAAGTTGTGACAGTTAAACAGAGAGCAATATTTATTTTTAATTCAGGGTCTAATCCAAATCCTTTAGAGTTGAAAGTAGACCTGCATATATCATCCTTTGTTAGCCAGCTGTGAGATCTGCAGAGTGTCTAACGTGGGGCCATGTATAGAGGGAGTTGTCGAATCCAGGAACGCCAATGAGGGGCTGTTAGTGAGTGTGTGAGATGATGCTGTTGGAGCATGATGCTGGTGGTGGGTTTGGAAAATGTGTGTGTGTGTGTGT
>CAESWR010000484.1:132244-164044 GCA_903171835.1 Mullus surmuletus | reverse complement strand
TGTGTGTGTGTGTGTGTGTGTGTGTGTGTGTGTGTGTGTGTTGGGTGGCTAGGTGTCATCCAGCATGGTGTGACAGCTCACCTAAGGCTTAGCGGAAGCGCTCAGTGCCTGATATGCCTTTCTCGCTCATATCTCACATTTACTGAGTTTCATTTCAATGTTATTGGCCTTTTTCTTTTTCTTTTTTGTATTTTGTGTGTGTGTGTGTGTGGGAAATCATTGCGGTTTGGTGGAAATACAGCATTCCTTTTCACAGTAAGTGTAAGGGGCTCAGCCAGGAGTCACTGGCAATGCACTGCTGTGCTAAAATAATGCCACCAACCACCAGATCATCCCCACATATTACAGGGGGATTGGTTTTTTTTCTTGATTTTTCATCTTCTGTATGTCTGATTTTTCTTTTACAAGAAAACATTCTCTTCTTTTTCTATGTGGTTTGCATGTTTGTTTAATGGGTGGTTTATTTGAGCAGAAGAAGTAGGGCATTCTTATTTGAGTAAAGCTCCACTACTAAAAGGTACTGTGACCAGCTATCATTTAATTCTAGAGATGTGGTGCTAGATTGCAGAAGTCAAAATGAACAGCAAGAATTACCTTCCACGTTGCTGCGTTGCGCCTAAAATATGCAAACATTCGTGTGAACCAGTTGTAGATTTCATTTAGTGTTAGCTGCTTTTCTGGAGATTCGAGGATTGCCTGCATGAGGAACAGTGACAGAAACAAACACTTAAAATTTTGCTCCCCTCACACAATGATAAATAATTCACAAGAGGCATGCAGGTTGTGTGTGTTCTCTAAAGAAAAACACAGGCGACAGGAAAGAAACTGTCACTGCAGAGTGTACTCCTTCCCCTGTTTGTGGAAGTCTGCTGCACTTTTCATTCAAAACGACAGATTTGAATATATTTCCTTTGGTGGGTATAAATGAAGGGCAAGCAAAAACATTTCTCAGGCAGATTACAGGGCAGCAATTATGGCCGGCTCAGATTAATTCCTGAGATCCCAGATTACTGCAGGCGAGCGATAATTGACTGGCCATCTTAAAACAGGTTCATCCCTACTGTTGTGTGAAATGAATTTGGTAATAATCACAGTCACTGAAATGCTTAATCAAATGCAGCTGTCAAATGTGGCTGTTTTTTTTTTAAATCCCGTGTGCATTTTGAAGATGGTTAATGTGCTCCTCTGTCTAAATTGTATTTGAAATTTAATGAGGAATGCAAGGAGAAAAAAAAAGTAGAACTAAGAGGAGTTTGTGTCCTTTCCACATATCTGAATGCCCAACCATGGTATTTCTAGAACTGGTGTTGAAGGGGGTGGGGTGTTGAAATAGCCATTCTCTATCTCAGCTTGATAAATGGTTTGCAAGCAGTAAAGGGAACAGGCAGCAGTAAGATCCTTACCTGTCTTATTAGTGAGGCGTATGTGAATGGCGGTCTAACGTCTGCATTCATGTAAAACTCTTTGTTCTGACTGATATCTGTAAACAGGACACAAAAAACTGTCAAGGAAAAACAGACAAATAGAACAAATCATTACCTAGTTATGTATACTTATTACATGTGTACTATACTTGTGATATGTCTCTTACAAAAATGTGGTTAGACTGACAGTAATTGAGACAAACATGCATCTGATCTATACGTGCAGTGACACCCATGTGTGTGTTTGTGTGTGTAGTACCTGGAGAGATGGGCATATTGTACTTTTCTGAGTAACGCCGCCGCATTGGACCCACACTGTGCAGGCTGTTGGGCGTGATGACGGAGTGGGTCTGGGACAAGGGCGTGAGCGGCGCTGTGGGCGTGGTGGGGGTCTGGGGCAGGCTCAGCGGAGGGGAGGCCTCTGGGGCCGACTTGGACAATGTAACATTGGACACCAGGTTGAGCTGAAGAGAGGAAACCAGACCAAACAGACAGACAGGACTACCGTTAGTCCTCTAATTACCTCTGTGTCTCACATGCCTCATTGACTATGCATATCTCCACTCTAATTGCAGGCGGACCCCGAGATGATCCATGAACGTTTGCTAAATGTTTGGAAAACAACCCTGGAGCCTCGCTCCTCCGCTCTCCTCCTCCTCCTCCTCCTCCTTGATTCTTCACGCTCGGCTCTCCCTCCCTCTCATGCCTGTGACAAGGCCATTCCCAGCTTTTCTGTTTAAGCTGCTTTTGTTTAATCTTTTGTCCCTCTCTGGACAACACACCCCCACCTCATCCTTTTCACCAAGGGTCCACAGCATGGTAATCAGTGAGGGTTGAGTAAGCGAGGGTAGATGGGCGGCCCGAGCAGCTCTGAAAAATGACGATGGGTAATTCTCACCTACCGCTGAGCAGCTCCACACTAATAAAGCAGCCAGAGGAAGAAGCCAATCTGGGCTAATTACAAGATGAAATTGTATTGTGAGAACTCTAATTAGAAGCTGCTTATGGAGGTGATCTGATGATTAACTACTGTATCAAGCTGACCTCTATCATTAGGGCCACGATAGCCACAGTAAAGATGGCTCCATAGTATTTTCATGGACAGCTGCATGCAGAGAATATTTTGGTTTTTCCGCTGGCTGATGGAATGGGCAGGCTTAGCAGGAAAAAAGGATCTAAGTAATAATGGCTACAAGGTAAACTAATTATGGCAAGTGCTCGAAAGGTATAGCATGGCTTCCAGCAGCTGTGGCGGCTGTGAGCCAAGTGCCAAGCCTCCGTACTGGAGCAGCAGTCAAGTGGAAAATTCTAGCCTGACCCCTGTTCCAGCTATTAATTGGCAGGACAACTAATGACACATATACATATTCCCACAAAATTGTTCTAATTGCTAATTTGCAGAAGGAGGCCAGTTTCCAAATTAAACATGACTTCAGCCTGTGAGAATAAAAAATAGGAGAAAATGCAGAGAAATGTAGACCTAAAGACACAGAAACATTGTGTACAGGGAGCATTGCTTCTTTGATACTTTGAATGAATCTGATGCGAACAGCAACACACACAGTAACGACGATTATAATAGGCAAAAATAAAATTGTGACTGATGTTTCACTCTATTATCTATTTTACAAATGTATCTCCAATTTGAGTTTGGAAACTGTTTTCATAACTAGTAATTTTTATTTTATTTTTTTGCCAAAAAATGTGTAATTTCCCATTGTAACAGAGATGTGTCCAATTTCTCGTAATGTCTATTTATGTTTGGGAGACTGAACTCTGTCTTTTGGCAGCGTCTGCCCAAATAATTTGGATTACTGCTGGGATGCACAAATGCGGACCCGTCCTCACCAACAGTAGCAGAAGATGTGTTATTCTAAATCATGAGCAAAATAAATCACACTCTGGTTTGTGTGTTTCTGACACAATACTATCAATAGAATGGGGCTGTGGTGTTGACTTCTCTTCCTGTGGATTAGCAGGCTTTGTTTCATGTTTCATCCATATTCCCTGGCCATAAACACAGAGAGGCTTCAACAATAGGCCAGACAGGCTGGTAATAGCCTTGCCTTTGTTTGCCTCACCATTTGGACTCACTCCAGTGCCTAGACAAAATGAGACTTCAGACTGAAATTAATTAAATGGTAATTGGTGATCTAATTATACTGGCTTTGACTCGGCAAGCTGCTAAAGAAAATAAACAAAAAGTCCCTCCTCAATTATGTATGGCGTAAAAGGTCAGATTTCTGACAAGAATGCTTAGTGACACCGAGCGCAGACACCCACACACACGCTAACACACACACACACGTGCGCATGCACACAGCAAATACAAACACATGCATGCACAAGCATACGCACATAGGGACACGCATTGGTAATGTGGAACATTTTGTTTTGATCTTCACCCCCCCCCCCTCCCCTCACCAACCTAAGAAGAATAAAATGAATCCTATTCATTTGGCATTGTACATGCACAGTATCAGTTTGCTTGTCTTTCATTATAACTAAATGTAAACCAGAAAATATGTTTGAGCTCCTTGGCTATGACAGTTGGCTACTTATACATGCCGTTATTATATGCAGCAGCACAAAAAAACAACAACAAAAAAACACAACTAGCAATTATGGGTACAACTCTGTTTCTTCCCAGTGTTTTTTGTCCGGTTTGCTCTGAGGATTGCTTCATTCTGGATCTACACAAAGGAGATTTTTTTTTCTTTGGTGACCACATCTGATGCTGCAATCTCACTAAAGCCTCAATGGGGTCACAATCCCTGACCTGTGCAAGTCCACCACTCAGCCAGCCAAAACCAGACATATTTATCATAGTATTTCATTGCAGGCAAGGCAAAGCGGCGCTGGAGAATAGGAGTCTATTTATTTGAATAAAAATCCCGGCTTGTCCCCCTGAGAGTTTTAACGCTGAGCTCTGACACAGCCATTCTCACAGGCCCCGGGGAGAGAGGAGAGGTAGCGAACTCAAGATGCTATCTTCCGCCCCTACCACTTTTCATATACAAATGTCCCTGTGTCAGAGCTGGCGTTTTGCACTCTAATCTACACGATCAGTGTGTGTGACACGGGGACAGCTTTTACAGACAGTCTATTGTTGTTCAACATCTCCAGGCACTTTATGTTGACTGACTGCGCTGTGGAGAGCACACGCAGCCTTTGCACGTCAATTGCCACCTCTCCCGACTGTAAATAAATGATCCAAGCTGCACAGTGTGTTGAGAAAAATTACCCCCGCATGTGTGCATGTGTGTGTGTGTGATTCTCAATTCATGGCCCGCAGTAAAATGATCTTTTGGCTTTTGGCTCTGTGACTGAACTGAAATATGGTGCTGAGGGCCCCATCTTAAACATGACAAAATCGCGCTGACACTTAAATGGCATATGTTAAGCTCTTGCCCCTATAGGATAAGGATTAAGCAGGGGGTTTTGTGGCATGGCATATATTTTTGCAGTAAGCATGATTTTTGTAATTTGTGACAGAGATAATACATTGATTGCTTATCCCTAACCCTCATTTTTATGAAAATTATCATCATAATATTATAATCAATATTATATCAATATTATTATCTTTTTTTCTAAACAAAACTATATTTGTTAAAATGGGCAAATGTATTATCACAAATGACTTTTGTCCAATTCCTAAATAACATTCAACTTTGAATTATAACTGACATAAAAAGTAAATTAACACGATAAGAATGATGATGAAATGAATACATGTCTTACTGAAATAAGTGGTATCTAATATAAGGCTCTTTAAATCAGATTTTACTTTTCAAGAATGGGTGAGGAGGGGAACTCCTGAACTCTTCATCCCTAACTGAAGGGGAAGGATGAAGTGAAAAATTCACATTGGGATCCAAATTATCACGTGCTCTTATATTTTGGAAAGACACCAAGAAAGAAAGAGAAGCTACCTTGACTCACATGGCCCTCCTTTATCAATTAATCAATCAATCGACACACAGTTATTTACACTTTTATACATTGCTTCAATTGAATAATTTATCTCTTTGTATAATCTTTTTTAATCATTTCAAATTATATCACATGGCTTCTGGATTTTGCCTGACACGATTCCCTGCCTGACCTCATCAGATTCATTTCAGAAATCATATTTTTCAAATTGCTTTTAAATCCACTAAAATAAAACTCATATTTCATGTATTTAAAAAATGTCCTTACAATAAAATGTAAAATGTTATTATTACTATTTAGAGGAAGTTTGTCATCTGCTCTGTCTGCAGCGGTTCTCTGAGGCTGCGATGGGGCCGTTACAAAGTGTGCATTCAGTTCATCACAGACACTAAATTGAATCTCGGATGTCAGCAGATGTGGTCCAAACAATATTTACTGCCGTCCCCTGAGAGAACAGCTGTTTTTATTTAGCAGATAAATAAGAAGATGGGGGAACGGATTAATGAATACATGTGTGCCAATTAAGACAAACAAAAGAATGGGGGAGGGACGCGAGAGAGCCGTATGACGGGGTTGCTGCTCACCGGTTGTGGGGTGGCTTTGGGCTCTGTAGATTTGACATGAAGGTGCGTCATCATCGCTTGCAGACGCTCTTTGTCTTTCGCTAGCTGTAATGAATAAGAGCAAATGACATTTTTTATGAGAACATACAAAAAAAAGGCCAATAATTAACATTTATGAATTCCATACAATCTTTTACAGTGAGGACATGTTTGAACAGATAGATCGTTTTGTTGGGGGGACACACTAATTATTTATTTTTAAAATATGTTTTGGAAGCTGTTAACAACGTGCCATTTCAGGAATTCTAGCAAGTCCAATTCAAGGTTAAAATATACCGTGTCTCATTGCAAATAACAAGCGCAAGCCCTTTCTACCTGTTTGAAACTCTGTGCTGTCTAAGATGCCAGCTTAAATTATAATGATAGGCTACATGCAGAAGAAGTCTGTGTCTGATAAACCTTCACTCCATTTCTCTGGATAATACACAACCAGAGTGGAAATAACAGGGCGTAGGTATGGTGTAATGTATGAGCAACTGAACTCTTCTGATTTATTTAAGGTTAATATTCCACAAACCACATTGGGTGTGTATTATTTTGTTAAAATGTGAACTAAAAGATTAGTTATCATAAATTATTATCATTATTATAGTTTACATTCTTGCTTACTCTGAAACTCCGGCAGCAACTCATGAAATAAACACTTTTTTTGGTTTTACAAATACTAGTAATAGTGCTACAATTTCAACGCATGACTCATAGTACACAGGAAAACAGCAATCTATATGGACCCACTTTTTTTTAACTGTAGATTTTTTTCTTTTTTTTTTAAAGGCGGTGCACGGTAGATGCAGTATTAAAACCATTTTCTTTAGTGGATAACAATAACCTTTCTCTTCCTTGAACTCACTCAGCATTGAACTCTTCTCCTCGCTGCTGCTGAGTCATTTAGCTACATGTTTTATTGTTGGTGCTAAACAGTTAATAGTCATAAATAACTTTGAAACCCAGTAAAATTCAAAATGTAATTATCTTCTCTACTTAGCCCCGGGCCCTTCATACATCTTTTCCTGGCTGTCATGCATTCATAACACATTTTTAATGACTGGTTACTTGCAAATGTGAAAAAAATTATTTCATTGTGCGGCCCCCCTCCACGGGTGACCCCGTGGCTGATATCAGACGGACAGGGAGGGGTTCGGCAGAAAACAGCGGACGTGAGAGGACGAGAAGAAGACGCATAAATATTTGGGCCAAAACAAACGGCGAAACAATACCTGCAGCTCCAGCTGTTGTACGACCTGCATTTGCACCCGACACTGGGCCGTGCTCCTGTCATCCAGGGCGTGCTCATTGTTGAGATGCCTGGAAAACAGAAAAGGAGAGAGCGCACACGCAAAAAAGCTGATGTTAGTTTCACACTCTACAGCCCTTTAGATGTAAGACATATTCCCTTGATGTCTGATTTAGTGATGCAATTTGGTCATTGTGTAAATTACAGCGCTGATAATATGTTGTCGCATTTAGAGGGGAAAAAAGCCGGGCTGAAATTCAAATTACAGTGGCAATGTCGTGAGATGCCAAAGAAATACTGCTCGAGGTACAGCAAAAAGATAGCTGGAATGATTAAAAAATTCAGGTTTGATAAATTATGCAGCTGTGCTCCGATGCCATTAGATGGTTGGATTTGCCCTTTTTTTGAGTTTTTTTCCCCCTTTTAATTGTGTCTTTAAAATTAAGATGATTCAAATAACGGTGAGGACAACAGGACAAGGAGATGGGATCTGTCACAAAGCTGAATTATGGATATAATTATGCATGATTATTTTATACAGGAAAGATGTTCTCTTTTCCTGTACGTTTATAACTAATCTAAATAAGTAGCTCAGCGGGCAGCAGACAGGGTTTTTTCTGTGATTTATATAAAATGGTGGAGATAAGGTTCACGAGTGAAGGAAATATGATTGGAGGAATTTTATCAGCCGCCGCATGAATTACTGTTTGAAAATGCTTATGCAGGGGCATTTCATTAATCATTTAATCATAATCCGAGCAGGATGTTTGAACTGATTTCACAAATACCCTTTCATTTCACTACTTCATTATGCTCACTAATGGATCCAATATATTATATATATCATAAATTATATCACATCTTCAGTGACCATGTAGGTCACTGTCACCAGGCATGTCTCTGTGTGCACACAGTGGCGCCGGCAGATGGGAGAGAGGTGTGCAACACGCCTGGATTTTCAAATGCACTTTTTCTGTCGCTCACTGCAAATCAAAAATAGCCAGCCTGCGAAAAGGCACAGTGGCAGCGCTCCCGTTATGATAGCCCAATAAATTTGATGCCTCTGCTTTATGTACAGACACAACACATTTGTCTGTTAAACACCACACATACACTCAGGAAATAGACATGTGTGAGAAGAAAAAAATGGTGGTTGAAATATGAAGGTTTTTTTTCTCTTTGGTTGCAGTATTTTCAACATTGAAGCACATGATTTAAATCTTAATAGGAATTGTGGTCTCTTTTTGAGGTCTTCTTATGTTTTGTAAATGCATTTTTTTAGACTGACTGTGATATACATTCAGCACTTGAAATGAATTATGGTGGCAAAAAAAGGCAAATTTTTAGAGAGCATGGCTAGAATTCTCTTGGCTTTCCATTTATTTGAGTCAAATAAATGGCTATTTAATTAAGTAGGTCGGAAAATGAAGGCGGTAAACATCTCAGGACATCTTACAAAATTTCAAAGAAGAAAATAATAGGTAAAGACATTTCAACTTCAATTTAACTGGCATAGACTGAATTTTCAATGAAGGGTGGCCTACGTGAGTAGCTTTGAAATTTCTCTGTTCATAGGAGACATGTGCCCTGCTTCTTTTCATCCTTTGTTACATTCCACTTTATTTCTTCTAATGACATGGAGAGTCACAGTGCATAATTAATAGGAAATGAAATATTCAAATGGCCCTAATGCAGCCTTGAGAGGAGTGTCTGGACACGGGAGCAGGGGGTACAGGGAATTGACATCGAGAGAGACTATGAACGTTGGCATGTGTCACTTTCTGGACTTCAAATAAAGCCACTTTTAAAAGCTCTGTGGCAGGCTGACAGACTCTAATGTAAATTGCCACAATAAAACAAGTTAAATAGGCATCGCTGTAACAGTAGGCTTTTTACATATCACTTAGTTGGCTCACTATTTTTTTTCTCCTTTACAATTTCTAATTATTAAGACTGGACCGCGAGCTCAGGGCTGTCCCTGTTGATGGTTTATCTTCTGTGCTGTTGCTTAGCAATTGCAAATTAAATACACACATATTTAACGTGGCAATACATTTTAAATCCATTGAACATTTTGAAGCCATTTCTTCAATTCTGTGGGTTACTAAAATCAGAAATGTCATGACAACAACAACAACAAAAACAAACAAAAATATTTTCTTTTCTTTCTTGCAGTTTTTGTACCTCAGCCTGATGTAACTCAAAAACAATTGTTGGAATGTATTGAGGTGCTCAGAGATGACTTTTGTGGTTTTGGCAGACAGACAGTGCAGCACTAGAGGGCACTGCAGTGTTTCACTGGCTCTGACCTCTGACTGGACACTGAAGAGACGGGTCCTGACCCCCATAAAAACACCAGGCTCTGCTATGAACCCAACCCCACCCCTCTGTGTGCTGAACCCGAAAACAGGAACAGGGATTTGGTGCTTTGTATGTATCAAGATAGTGCATGTAGGTATGTAATGTTTTCTTTAAAAGATAGAATAAATACACACGTAGTTTAAAACAACATTTCAGTCCCGTGTTAGTTGTTACTGTTGGCATGTGGAGCTGAAATCTGGTTGACGTTAGAGTCCTCCTCACCTTTCTTTTTCTCTGGTACACTGTGTTCTACTGACTACACACTCAGGCAGAGACACACATTCACACACACACACTCACCTCTGTTATATTTACAATGTTTCTACCAACCTTAGGAGACTTTTGTACGAACATTTTCACTTACTAATATATTCTTTGTTTTTATTTTTGATTCTTTTTGGAGGGATGCAGTATCACTTGCTGGGTTTCATGTGGAAGTGCTTAAGGGTTTGAGAGTTAACACCTTGGTGAGCTGCTCGCACTCTGGCCTGCTGTTAAACAAAGGCAGCTTTGTAGAGACTCTCCCCTAATGTTTTCTTAACATGTTCCAAGCAGTTTGAGCAGGCAACTAAAGTAAACAAGATGTTGCCATGATAAAAACACTTGTAAAAACATAGCAGAGTGCACTTAGAGACTTTTTAAGGCAGAGCTCTATGGGCGCACAGAATTTAATTCCCTTCTCTTCTATAAACAAAGGGTGAGGCAATGTCAGAATACAATAAATAGTGATGGATTTCAAAGAGCTTACAAGAGCTAAAATATTTGTGTCTGTGTGTGATATATGGTTTAATGACTGTGTCACAAGATGTTCGTTAAATCAACTTAAAGAAATGTTCCTGCTTTTCTTTCATCTTTGATGGAAATTGTGCTGGATGTCATAACCGACTACCAACTTCTCAAAGTAAAACTGCATTCAGCATGGATTTACATAGACTATCAAAAAGAGGATTCAAAATGTTGACAAAGAAAGCCGCAACTTTCAGCTCTATGTGAATCCCCCTTTCTCACCTCTGTCTGCGAGGAAACTGTGCTCGCCGAGAGCTTGTTTTAGGATAATGGAATTGTGTCATATCTTGTTTAAAGTGGGACTAATCTGGGGTGACAGTGAGCCATTGATCTGCTGCCACAACGCAGATGTTTTCATCCCTTCCGTAACCATGGCGCTGTTATGAGCTGGATTACCTAGAGCGCACTGCACACAGCGTTGATTAGTAAACCAGGGGTCTGACTAAGACAGGGAATCGAGGCACAAAACAAAGCTCTGTGTTGGGCTGGACAGACTTGGACCTGTTCGCACTGGAAAGATGCTACAAAGCAGGTGTTGATGATTTAGCTGACTAGTCGTGTTAGTACAGTATGTGTCTATTTTGCTCATGCTTGGGTGTTATGAAAAAAAGAACTGCAAAACAAGCAAAAAATAAGACAATGACATGAGAAAGGAGAGAAAAGATGACCACTGGGGAAAACACAGAAAGAGCAAAGAGACAAGGCAAAGACATACCATCCCCCTGTCCGGTGACAAGGGCAAACATGCAGTGCACTAAGTGTGGGCTGCCACAGATAAACATCCTACCGTTGTTTGTTTGGGAAAAACGGCCCCTGTCACCATGGGAACTGTACTTATCACAGGAATTAGAGGCCCATGCCGTTCTCAAAAGGAGACCCCGGCTCAGTACCCTTGTCAAGAGAGGTCTAACCCAGGCACCAAAACTCAAGAATAACAACTAGCTGCAGCTGTAGTGCCTCGGAGGTGCTGTGGATCACGGAACGTGTAATCGACCCAACACAAGGACACAGAGGCCTGAAGACATATAGATACTACTTACTTGAGGAATGAATGGAAATCGTCGAATACTGCTTCGCATCCAGGCCACTTGCAAACACCATGACCGTAGAGAGGGTGACTGTGGTGGGAGGGCTCATCTACTGTGGATCTGGAAGCGGGATGGAGAGAGACAAACAGTTATAAAGAAACACTGAAAGAAAACTTTTGCAGACCATAGGCTATGATGAAGCCATCGAAATCCGGTTAGCAACTTGCTGTATACAGTTACCAAATGAAAACTGACTTCAGCTTGATCTGTGAACTTTGGGCAACATGGAATCAGTGTACCTGCATGATCTCTGCTTGTTCTACTCTTAAAAGAGGAGGCTCATGTTGTGAAAGCACAACTGAATCAATATGTAATTATTCAGTATCACTGAGCCATGTTGCAATTCGCTTTGATCAGGACTGCTAGGGGGCTCCCTCAGTTGTAGGGTTTTTTTGTGCACTGCCTGATGCATCCTGTCTCAAAGCCCACCTGGAGGAGTGTGCGCCACAATAACAAACCCCCAAAAGCATCAGCCACTTTCACATTGTGCACAAACTGTAAACATCCCTGCCTGGTATCAATTTATCTACTGACCAATCCATGTCACCAGGGGCTGACAAGCATGCATCTATGGGGAACGTATAGCTTTATACAATCAGTCTAAATAGCGGCAACATCCCTGGAAAAACAAACTTTACAACATCTTCCATATGGCGCGACTGGTAGAAACACAGATACCCACAATCCGCACGCAGAGAAAGTGGCCTACGTTGAGGCAGTGTCTGCTCAGAGAGCAAGACAGGCAGCCATATGGACACAGGCACTATACAAGACACACAACTTTCAGCTACAAGAGCCTGGGGGACTGGCCTATATCGCTACCACCTGTGCTTCTGGTGGCTCACAAGCACAGCGCTGCTGCTGCTGCTTCTCCTCCAGTCTGAGCCCTGCTCTCTCAGACAACAGGCCAGAGAGGGAGATTCATTACACCATAAACAGTTGTGTTGCCATATGGGAATAACTCCTGCTACTAAATTTTCATTCATATATTCACCAAGATATCATTACAAATACTATTACTACAATGTCAGGGGATATCTTGAAGCAGGAGAGGAAAAAAATGAAAAATAAATAAAGAATTACATCTTCCAATCGCCATTTATCCGTTGCCTTTAAAAGAAAGAAGAAAAAAAAATGATGTAAATGAGTAAGTGAAAAGAAAGCAATCTTACCAGGGTGTGCCAATTTTGCAGGATTTAACAAACTGATGTCCAGATTAAAATCTCATTTGTAACAATGTTAGTCAAGCTGCACCTCAAGTAGGAAATTTTAAAGGTCGTCACAGGTTTTCTTGTGTTATAATTACTTGCTTAAGAGTTCACATTGTTCATAACATGTGATAATTGCATTGCAATTAGGAAGCAGTCAAGCATTCATGAATGTGGTTAGCAGCCCCCCACCCCCTTTCAAAAGTCTAATTTTTTTATTCAATTATGAATTATGCATTCACATTAAGACCTCTGTTTTGATACAGCTAATAAATAGATGGTGAAAGACCTATTATAATGAGTTTTTAACAAGGAAATGTGTGGACTGGTGAAGGTAATGCTGGTTTTTAATTTAAAGAGATCCTTTTACAATTCTTTGCGAGCAAGCTTGTTGGTTAATTCTCTATTAATACGATATTGAAATGTGGAGTGCGCTGGGAATCAGAGAACACAAAGCACCGTGAGGGGCTGGCAGCAGAAGAACCCTTTTAAACGGTGGATGGCTAAACAGTAGTAAATGACAGAATTTACGCCAAATGAGTTACATTAGTGTAATAGGAGAAGAGTGTGGAATTCATGGGGTTTACTCAGATTTAAGGACCCATTCAGATTTTAGAAAAAAAAAAGAAAAAGAAAAAGAAACCTGCTCTTCAGTTGGCTGCATTGTGTTAAATTTGACTTGCACTAACGACAAGTCTGTCAGGACGTTATTATTGTCAGGCAGCCTGGGGGAAAAACACTCTAGTGAGCTTATAACGGCAATGAGGACGACCGTGCTATCAGGAGCAGGAATGTTAATTCTCAGATAGACCTGGATGCAGACGTATGAGCCTTTCTGGTGTTGGTGGTATGTTTTCATATATACAGACAGTCTGTTAAGTTAATGAGATGGTTTGAACTATAAACAACCTGTGATCTAAAATATGTCATTGTGTGCTGATGGGCAAGTTCTATTATATGCAATGATACATTCACTTACTGTTTGTATGATTTTAACCCCCACCCCGTTTGTTCTCCCTGCGCCTTATACTCAATGTTTTCCCTCCATTCTCTTTGTGGCACTGCATGGTTTACACTAAATGATTTAATTATCTTTTTTTCTGGTGTGAAACAAATGAAAGGAGAGAGAGAGGGAGTGCTGTGCCAAATCTGATTATTTATCTCCTTAACGGATTGCTGTGTTACAGTCCCCAAGCTGTGGTTACTGATGGTTGTGTGGAAGTAAAGTGGGCCAGGCGCTTTGTGAGGATGCTCCCTCTACATAGCTGATGCAGCACTATATTGGGAATTTGTGTCAGATACAGATCAGACACATTTCATTTAAATAAGCAAATCGTTGAAATAATATGACCTGCCTCAAAGGAATTCATCTCTATCTGTGCATCACTGTTGTCTGGCTTGGAAGCATGACTGACTGACAGGTTGAGTGACTCGGGTGCTGGTCATATCAGGGATGTTATTGAGACAAACAGAAATCTCAGCCTGATTGCCAGAGTGTTCTCTGAGACAACTAAAAGCAGGAACACGTGCCCCGTCTTTGGTGTGTCAAGCAGGCTGTGATTGAATTTCTCCTCCTTCCTTAAGACGGAAGTGCAAAGCCGGTGAGTGATTCCTGTGGATGCACTTAAGGTTTTAGTTGCAGGCGTCGTTGTGCCTGGGCAGATTTTATATGACACATGAAACTAACTACATGGTACTTAGGGCCTGCTGTAAACCAATCTGAAGCCAGTCGGGAAAACAGGCCCATCAGCAGAGAGGCTTGTTTCTGTTGCATGACAAAAGGACTTGCAAAACCGCATCAATTAAAAGTTCATTAAGTTCAGCACTGGGAGGATGAGTGGATGCTCTCTATTTACGCCCAGCCCATTATCTTCAACCTGATTATTCAAATCCCTGGATTATACCGCAGACATTTTCTCCGAGCTTGCTTAGAGTAATCATACTTAATGTTTCAGTTTTCTCTTGATAGTTGTCCAAAATTAAAAATGAACACAAGGAAGGATTGTTGGTTATGTGAATCTTAATTAGCATCATTCAGCATTTAATCAGGAATATTTTTGTCCCTATGTATCAGTTATCTATTGCACATCTGAATCTCTGGCAAGGTAATCCAGGATTTTCTGGAGCAGATGGGCTGGATGAGAATCACCTGCTTGGTTTTCTGACAGATTTAAGATACTGTGAGAATATTCAGACGAAGTCTGCCTTCTTCACTTAAGCTTGTGTTAAACTGCTGTTGACATCTTCTTTAATCTCTGACAGCCAGCGTAAGGCAGTGGGCTGCCAGCTCTAGCGTTATGTCTTCTCCAATGTTTCATGGAGATCTCAGCTGAGACTTGGTTCTTGCCTTTTCCTGCCATCGAGGCTCACCTTGTTTACTCGCTTGTGACAATGTATGATGGAGTGAGCAAGTCAATATCATCCCCTCAGATTTGACTTTAACCTCACAAAAACAGACATTAAACCAGACACTGGGCAAAGCACTGGAAGCCCGTGGTCACAATCAACTGTGGGAGCAACCAAAGCCCATTGTGTTGTTTTTATTTCTCTCCAGTGGGTAAATGGCTTCACTGTAAGATAGCTTTGATTCACTGTAAAGAGGATAAGTCTGCACAGGTGATCTATTGTGACTCTATTAAAGCACTTCTTGAAAGGAAGCAGTTGATTCCTCTTGTTATCTTGACATTGGCAAATCATATGCATCCATCCCCCACAAGCAGCCACTGTCTTCCTCCAATGGATCTTTTAGTTCACTGTGCTAAACACGTTTTCATCTGCAATTCTTTAATAATGATACATGGGTTTTGATCATTGAAATACAAGTCAGATGTTAAGCAGTGAGCTCATGCTGCCTGGAGGCTCCTCACTCGCAGTTCAAAGATCAGGCTTTGGTGCAAGAAAACAAGCAAATGTGTAAGATGCCAAATTAATTCCTTCCTCCAAACACATACTCACTGCTCAAAGAGCAAACATCGCACATACATGTTTCATCTTAGTTTGGTAAATGCGATACAGCCAGGGTTTGTTTTCAATAGCTTGTGCTCTATATGAACTGTAAGATATTGTTCAGGTTGATTGTAAATATTTCCCCAAATCCTTTTCTCTCAAGCATCATACCCTCAGCTACATCCAGGTGCATAGACAATAAATTAACAGTACGGGCTGCAAACCATGCAGGGACATGTCAGCCTGCTCTGGGCCTGTGGTAATGACAACGTCAAAGTGAGATTATTTTAACATTCAGGCTTTTTGTTTGCTTTAGACAAAGATGCCAGGGAAGACACTGTTTGATGTTTTATGATTGGGGGTAGATTGAGAGATATATACACATATATAAGTACAATGAAGCAAATACACATAAAAACCCCAAATGCTTCTATTTGGAAGAACTTACATCTCTCTCTTGTGACTCATGTACTGCCCGTTGGTGGAGGCATGCTGGTTGAGGAGTGGGTTCTTTGGCGGTGCCGGGGAGGAAAGGTCAAGGCCCCGGTGGCCGTTGTTGCTGCTGTTGTTCTCCTCCTTCACATGAGCATTCGTCACCTCCTTCCACAGTTGCTGTAGCTCTGCTGGAATCATGCCTGCGACAAACAAATTGGATAATTAAATCAATTAACGGCTAATCCAACTCTCTTCTTCATCACTTAATTAAATCATGTGTCTGTAAACAAAACCGCGTATTAATTAGAAAATATTCCACTACAGGGTAATGCACTCAGAGCTCTTGCTTCTCCCTCCCATCTCCACCACCTCCTTCTCCCCCTCCCATTTTTCCTGTGATCTGAAGCGTGTTTGTATACACAAATCCCTGGCATTCACGCACATTTCATGCCCAGAGTAAATAATTAACATCCAGACAAGGCATGAAATCTGAATAATCACCATCATTTTCTTTCAACAACAGAGATGTGCAGAACACACACAACAAAAAGTTTACAATAGCTACACTTGAAAACATCCCACCCCTGCCTCCTTGAGAAACAGGACCCTGGGGTAATATTCTCAAAAGCGCATTAATGTGCAAAATACTTAAAGCTCTGCACCGCCTCCAATTGACACAGAAGACTTAAACCTCATTTAACAAGTCAAGCACGCTGCAGCTCACACAGCCCTTTGAAAAAAAAAAAATCCCTTGAAGACAGAAGACATTTTTCTGTGTGCTGAAAACACATCGAGTGTTTTTTTCCTGCCTATGAATGACAGCGACGCCAACACCCAGGGCCGGAGTTGGGATGAAGAAGGATAATGCCGTATTTGAGCACGCCACTTTCAATGTCTGACAGAAAAGACCTCTTTGTTCGCACACAATATACTGTACACGTATGTGTATCTGTGTGTGTGTGTGTGTGTGTGTCTGTAAGTAAAACCACCGCTGGTGTGTCTGTGACTGTTTTGATTTGACACAAATAAGGATAAAGCTGATATGTAAAATAAGATTAAGCCTCATGGGTGCAAAATCTTTGAATATTTGTATTTTCAGTCAACACGGAGTCATCTGGGTAACCAAGAGCTTAATAGCATACTGAGAGATCTAATGGCTGTGTGGATTTATATGGTTAGTCAAATCTGTGCTTAACTAAGCCACATGTTTTAAGCATGCTGAAAGGAGCCCTTGGATATGTGGTGAATTTAACCACAGAGAAATGGGTAAGACCACTCGTTTAACATTACAATTTATTAAATCCATTCTCAAAATGGGCACTGGCAAATGAAAGATGATTTGCACATGCTTATCTACTTGGGTTTATGCCCCCCTTCACCCACCCCCACCCCTCTTTTCTCATCACCAGCTCTACAGATACCAGAAGTGCTCCTTTCAAGTACCAGATTGTAACACATTGTGTGCAAAATGCTTAGTCTTAATTTATTCCTGTTGTGGAAAATATCTGTGAGGTGAAGATCTCAATATGATCAGCAAAAACATTTTTAATTTGATAAGCTACTAAAGATTTTAATTATGCTGGTAATGGAGAACATTGGCCTAATGAGGCGGAGGACTCTAGAGAGACGCAGGGGCTAAGAACTGTGAAATGAGTCTGATAGGATTGCTGTAAATTCACACTAGATCGTTTGCATATCAAAGACCAGGAAATGATTGCAGGACAAATCAATAACCTTTCCACGTTCCAAGGGGCGTCTTTCCTCATTCAAATATTTCAACACACTTGCTCTATTCTGCCTGCCTGCGTTCTCCTGTATTCTCCTCAATGCCTTGATGACTCTAAATCAAAGTACGCTTCCATGACAGCTTGAACATGCTTAATTTTGCAGTCCATGTTTCAGCACACTCATCTGCTTTTTGCTTATTTGCAGTTGCATTATTAAATGATCCATTTTTGGTTTGATAGTGTAACGAGACTTTATTGCAAAAAGTTGTTTTTTGTTTCTTTATTTTTTTTGGTCTGTGATGGCTGGTTTTGGAAAGGGAAGGTCACTGATGATGCGAGTGTCCTGCACTCTGACAGCAGGAACAATCATTTTCCCCCCACTTGGTGCCCGGTGACAGTGGGCGATGTATTTTTAGCCGATGTGCTTGACAGGGCGGCCCACACTGGCTCAATTACCCAGCAGTCCTGGTGACCCCGACACGACTGTTTACTCAGATGAAACCGCAATGGATAGAGTGGTCTGATGAGAGGGGTAACAGAGTGGGACCAAGACGTCCCACATGCATCTATAGCCTGTAGTTTTACGGCTTTCTAGTCGCCTCTTACCTCTTGCCACTCCTATCTAACCCTAACCTCTTCAAACTCCACAACAGCTATGGCTCATGATTCCACATAAATGACAATAAAATATCATTACACAAATGCCTCACAGGGTATTATATTTGGTGTTTTGACAAAATGTATTGACTTTCTTCTGGAGGGGTCTCCATCTGATTATAGCAGGACACATAATAGCATTGATCTGGAAATCCTCTTTCTTGGGCCCCCAGTTTGTCCACCCTTGAAATACTGGATTGGTTTATCTTTCCTCTTTCCATTTTTCAACACAACTATTCCACTCATTATGACTGGGAAATACAGACAAGCACTTTAAAAAATGTATGTTGTTGGGACACTTGATTGATCACTGCCCTCTCAACTCAATTTTACCTCTGCAGGTAGCTCTGGCACGGAGACAGGCCGAGCTCTTCAACCTTTTCCTGTCCTTGTCCCCCTGTACCCAGGTGACCATGTTCAAGCAAGCAGAAAGTTGATTTAAGGTTCATAATGACATCAGTTGCAGGCCATCATCCACCAAATAAAAAATGGCCCCCAGTGCTCCGGGCTCTTTAAACTGAGCGGTTACTTTTCACACACAGTGCCGGTGCCATGGGGGGACAGTGACATTGCTATTAGTTTATTGTTCCGTCAGGCTGGGACCTTTAGTGCACCCCTGTTTATGTTGCAGTAATCACTGGCCTGCTGATATGCACCCCTTAGGTCTGAAATATGCCCTGTCCTAATGCTGCAGGTACTATTACCAGTAACCCACTGCTGGATGTATCAATCACTGACAGGTCAGCCGCATTACCCGCCGCTGTCCCTGATGTGCCACCGCTCTGTGAGCGCTTCATGGCTCGCCACATTCTTTGCTTTCATATTACCGACAAATTTGTCTTGTCACCGTCCCACTGGCCTCTCCTAGACAGCTTAAATGATGTGCAGCTACAAGTCTCTTGCAGAGCAACCTCGGAGGGTGCAGAGGCCATTTTGGCCAGGATGTGCACAGATGCTGTCTGGCTCCATGGCACACAAACACTGCGACACATGTGCGCTTAAATGCAAACATATTCAACACCTCAGCAATGTGAGCATGAACAACCTGTGACTCACTTATCAGGTCAAGAGGACAGGCTTTGTGTGTGAGTGTGAGTGTAAGTGTGAGTGTGAGTTATCCTCCCAAACACATTGTTGTAATTTATTACAGATAAAGTCTGGCCGCTTCCAGGGCTTTGAACATTAACGTCTGAAGAATTTACGACAAGGGAAACAAATGATGCTGATGATAAAATGAGCAATTGTTTTTCACTCAAAACTGTTATATACAAGTTTATACTTAATTAGTGCTATCAATTTTTGGGAAAAGCAAATTCAAATGGTTAACTTCTATCATGTGGCAGGAAAAATACTGTCTTAGCCAATAATATAACTAAGTAATAAACTGAAAAGGTAACCCATAACAAAACTGCAGATTTTTGTTATTAGTGTGTGACCTATTATGTGAAAATCTTCACTGTTTAAGTGCATGAAAGACATACAGAAGATTGTATATGATATCAGTGGCCTTTTAGAATAATCATATAGACGTATCCATTTTGAAATGAGTGAAATAAAAATCTTCAGTTAAAAAGTCATGCCAATTTACTGGCCCCAAGTTTGAATCCATAATCAGTAGAGCCCAGATAGAGGAGATCAACACTTCCGATGCAGTGCTAACTGCTAGCTGAATATTGCAGATTAGATCTGAGCACCATAGGCCCAGTCTGCTGATGCATGAAAGAGTTTAGTGATGTGGAAAACAGAAAGGTCATCAATAACTTCAAACAGTCAAGCAGAAAATGTGTAGAATAGGAAGACAAACTGGGGGCCTGAAGCATTAGCCTAAGTGTTGTAACAGCTGTCAGAGGCATGGAGTCTACGATCAGTAGATTGCAAAGGCAGACTAAACAGGGTCACTGGCTAAAACAAACTGAAATGTAACTTAAACTTATTTAATGCAAGCTGAGCCTCATGTTGAGCTCATTTGTTTTTAATAATTCCAATTCATTCATATTGACGTGCGGATAAAAAAAACAAAAAAAAAACATTGTAAATTGTATCTCTACAGTGAAGGGACACTTGTTCTGTCTGATTTGGGGAATTTCCTCAAGTCTTAAACATTTGTTTGGGTAACGTGATGGGATTAGCCCCCAATTATGATGACATGTTTATGTGACTAAGTCTGTTGATTTGTTCATTTTTCAATTGCAAATCTGGTAGTTCTGAAACATAAGCTCACTCTACTGATCCAAAACAAAAAAGAACACAATTCCAGCACAATTCACTGTGCAGTCTTATTACTGTGAGTGAGTGTTGGTGAGCGCTTAAACATGGCGAGGAGGTGCAATATTTGATGATGACACAGTATAAACAAGATGTGCTGGGACTGTTGTGAAATCTATCAAAAGAACAGTACCTAGCCATATCACCGTATAATACTTTACTCAAGGGGTGTATGTTTGCCAGACATCTGACACAGAGCAATTCAGTAAAGCACACTCACAACACAGCAGCGCTCCACGCCTGTGCCCATGGCAATCATCTACAAGCAGATGAGTGATTCCATACCCAGTCCAAACAATAACACCACTGTACAAACGTGTTTGTGTTTGCCTATTACCTAAGCACCCCCCCGAACCCTCCCGTTTTTAATCGCCCTTATCTTGTTATTTCAAAACTGTTTGTCTTAGCTGGGAATGAATAGTGAATGTCATGTTCTAAAACCCTTATGACGACGTCTTTGTCACAAGGGGACCACTCCTTAACAAAATATTAGAAAATAAATAAAGAAATAAACTTCCTGGCCAACAAGTTTTGACTCCATATCAAGTAACAGGCCATTGCACACAGACAGGTTCACTGGCAGTTTATGAGCAAATACATCCAGTGTTCCTGCAGGCTGACTGAGACTGCAACCAGGTTGCCAATCACAGACGACAGAGAGCTGAAGGACAAACATCTGACTCCACTTACACGCGGTGGGATATTTTACTTCTGGGATGATAATGAGAGCCCAAAAAAACGAATAAAGCTACAATGTCACAGTGCACAGTAGACTGCACAAGAGGTATAAGATATTGATTAGAAGATTTTAGAGCTGCTGAATGAGGATTTACAGTAGGTGTGTCCAAGGTTGGAGAAACCAAGAACAGAATGTGGTTACACTTGTGCATTGTTCACTTTGATTAAGCAAATTTGAAAAGGTTTTGTTAGGAGTCAGCAGCAGTTCCAACCATATTCACACGCTTCAATTCCAAAATAGATTGTAAAATAAAATAGCATTTTAAAATGGCTCGATTTCACAGAGAGTGTAAGATAATTTTAGCTAGTTACAAAAAGTATTATCTGCAAAAAGCCTGTTGTTGACTAGTAGTGTAAATCTATTTTATTTTTAAATGCATGTTCATTTGTAAAATAATAAAAAAGATATATGAATTATGATAAGTACAGAACAATCAAGATATCCCAGAATTCAGTAATGGGTGAGATCAATTAGGAATCAATATGTATTTTGAATAGAAGGCCTGGGTCATACTGTATATTTACAAATAGTAATGACACCTATACCTCTTCGGTCCAATGTTCATACTTGAAGTACATCTACACTAAATATCAGAATATCTTCATTTGCACCGTCACATTTTCACACTTCTCATCTCATACCCAAATTTGCATTGTTAAAATGTTCCTGTTGAGCAACTGAGGACCGATGCACAGGGGATCTGACAAAGTGCTGTGGGCGACAGTTGAGTGTGCAGTGATACCGGATACTGACCCTGAGTGAGGGAGTGCAGCGGCAGGCCCGTCTGTCCAGGCTGGATGGTGAGCAGCCCTTGCCTCTGAAGGTTGAGCAGATGCTGCTGCTGGACCTGCTGGACCTGAAGGAGTTGCTGCTGGAAGGCCAACTGCTGTGCTGACACCTGCTGCTGGTGGCACACAGACACGCGCATACGCATGCACACACACACACACACACACAAACACAGCCACAGCCATAGACAGAGGCACCGCCATCAGCAAATACACATCAATACAGTACAAACAAGTACAGCTGGATTGCAGTTGATTTTTTCAATTCTGAATTCATAGATGCCATTAAGGGAAAAAAGGATTTTGTGTGTACTAGCTCACACCATGGTAAAGTCCAATTTTAATACATTTTGCCTTTAGTCTGAGCCCACTTAAGACAGGTACAGCATACATCTCTCGCTCTCTTAATTAACGAGGAGTCGAGAGGCAAATGACAAACAATGAAACAACATAGTTAATCATTCATAATAAGAGCCACAGGAATTTAATTACAGCCATTCATAATTCAGCAAACAACGTGTGACTAAATCAAAGTGCTTAATAACCACCCTTGCAACTCTCACAACTCTCTCAGGCATGGCGCTGAGCTCAGGGAAACGCTTTTCCCCAACCGGCGCAGCAAGCTGTTTGCAATCACAAAACCTGGACTGACTGAGAGATGGCTCTTTTGTCTACAATTTGTAATATCGAGACAATCTGAATGAATCATAATTGTGTCTTCACGTGTTTTTTGGAATTAGTGTGGAAAAACGTCTGTGGTTAATGAAAAGTGTGAAATTTGATAGGATAAAAAGTGACATGTCCAGAGTAAAATAGAGACAAGAAAAGGATCATCAGAATAATAAATAGAAGGAAATTATCTAATATCCCCAATCTCCTATGAGTCAAAACAAATGAGAGATGCTGTATAGATAACAGGGACGCAGGAGAGAGATCGACTTGTAACCCTTTCACCACTGCCTCCTTGTGCATAAATATCAGTTATCTCAACAATGTCTTCTTCAACTTCCTCCGCTGTCTAATAGAAAAAAAAAAAAGAAAAAAAAACATGTCCTACTGTGCAGGACACTGAGGTTGTTTAGGAGTACACACTGCCAGTTGTCAAGCGGGTGGGAGGAGAGGTGGGGGCACTAAAAGCAGTGGCAGGGGTGCCAAGCTGTGCGCCGCACCCTGTTACCAAACACAGGATACACCACTTTGTTTACTTCTCACAATTGAGTGCATACAAAAAAGGTCTCGGTGCGACGCGGCTGTCAGGTCACTCGCCGGTGCGTCTGAAACCACTGAGGGAGCCAGATAAAAACGCGTCCCCCTCCACTCACCCCTGCACAGCTTGTCAAAAGGGTCTGAGAATTTCCCTTTTCCTATTTCTCCTCCGCCGTCTGCTCCACACCCTCCTGGTTGTTCCAGCATTAGCTCAGGCAAAATCAAGCTGTGGGCAAGACCAGACCGTTACAGCCGGCATGCTTGTCTTCTTGGGGCAGTGGCTTATAACCGAAGAGTAATCATTCACAGACTCACGTGTGATCTAACCCAGGACGTGAAAGGAGCGAGTAAAACAATTGAAAATCTCATTGAGGTCTTTTTCTCTGATCTGTCCAAGTCATGAAAGGTGGTTGGTTTCCCATCTTCCATCAGTGTGAGCGAAGTTTCTTGTGTCTTTAATGGTTGTCTCCTCCCCACTTTCTAATGTGACAGCCCCAAGACAAAGATAATAGTGCCACGGGGGTGGGAGTTCACAGGAAACAATGTCTTTCATCAAAATGTTAAATAAATAGGGGCTGGCTTTTCAGAAGAAAAAAAAGAAAGAAAAAAAAAGAGTCGCAATGGCATCGCAATAGATTTTAACTCTTTCCTCTATTTTTTTCCCCTTCTTCTTCTGGTCTCATCAGCTGACAAGCACTCCTGTGCGCTCCCAGCATGCAGACACATAAAAAAAGCCCCAGACCCAATAGACCAAATAAGAGGTTAATAAGAAGTGGCACGAGGGAGAGAAAAATACAGTCCCCGACAAATGATAAAGAGTGGCACTGGCAGGCCTTTATTGTCAAGCTTCAAATATAAAGTTAAAGATCTTTGAAAAACTAAATTTGGATGTCTTTAAAATAAAAGAGGCACAAAGCAACAACAGGGGGTTATTGTCTGGCAGCCACAGGGGAGTCACTGCATAATTCTTATTCTGTCTTTTGATGGCTGCGAGAAATGCAACTGAAAAAAGGAGAGAGCGATGGGGAGAGAAAGAAAACATCAGCAGAGGGGGAGAGCCTCCAGAGGCTGCATCCATTTCCTGTGATCATACATAATTTGCTTCAAAAGTTGTTTTTTCTTTTATTCTCTTGCTCCATTCAACTGATCAGTTGCACCTCCTTGCTTCCCCCCAACCCCTCCTTTTTATCCCCCCACCCCTCGCTCGCTCCTCCTGTGTTTACATCAGATGCGACTTGGTGACAGGCCCTATCTGAGGCCGCGGAGCTCTGCTGTCATGTTGATTTATGGGAGCATCACGCCACAACTTGTCCAAACTGAAGCCCGCAGTTCATTAATTAGGGAGCTACGACTTTGAAGTTGGAAGCTTCGACAGCACGCGGGCATGTGAGCAGGAGCATGCGTGGATGTGCATGCCGACTCTGCTTTTAACGCTGAGCTTAATTTTCGACGCTTCCTCTCCCCTCACCAAACATGGAACTCAACGGGGACAAGAGAGAAAATTCCCAGATTGCCTTTGAACTTCTTCTGACCGCACAATAATAATTTGCTTTGTCCACAGTGATGCCTGTATCCGCCAGTCATTAACACGCATTAAGCCACTGCCTACGAGCGTGCCCCGTCGTACTGGAGAATGAGAGAAAGATGGTGAGGAGAAGGGGGGGAGAAAGCAAAAAGCAAAAAAAAAATCCTCAACACAGGCAACAAAGCTGGGAGCGCTCTCTACACTGATATCTCACAATTACATGCCTTCTCTTCCTCTGCCATTTCCATGTTAATTACCAAGAAAAGCCTCTCAGATTCATATGCACTGTGTTCCTGCTTTTCTCCCCACTGCCTTTTTGTGTCCTACAGAAGGTTTACAGGAATGGTCATCTCTTTGTTGTACAGGACACTTGTTTGTGTAAAAAAAAAAAAAGAGAGAGAAAGAGAAAGAAAGAAAGAAAAAAGCTTGGGCTCCTAAAAACTGTATGCGGTTATAACACCGGGACAGTTGAAGAATAGAAATAATCATATTACACTGTAAGTCAATTGCTGCCATTTATCCAGAACACCCCCCCCCCACACACACACACACACACACATTCTTTCTGCTTTTTAACCACAGTCTAGAAGCAGATGGAGTTGAGGGAGGGAGCACACATGCCTTCCATGCTGTGTCTGGCCAATGGGTTTGGTAATGGCAAGTAGAACCGAGTGATGTCAGCTTACCTCTTTATTCTGCTTGCTGCCTGCAT
Organism: Mullus surmuletus; assembly: GCA_903171835.1. Taxonomy (NCBI): domain Eukaryota; kingdom Metazoa; phylum Chordata; class Actinopteri; order Syngnathiformes; family Mullidae; genus Mullus; species Mullus surmuletus. The sequence goes on along the minus strand of CAESWR010000484.1, from coordinate 138,384 downwards.
GCTGCTGCTGTAGGAGCTGGAGGTGGAGCTGTTCCTGCTGCTTCTTGTAGAACTCTTGGAGTTGCTGCTGCAGGAGAGACAGGAAGACGATGTGAGATAGACTATCAGTTATTTAAACTCAGCAGCGGGTTGTGGGAGAAGCTTCAATACTTTGAGGAATGCAGTCTTTGAGGCTTAAAAAAAAGACAGAAATAGCAGTTCAAAAGGATTGTCTCTAAATCTTTGTGGAAAAAAAGACTGCATATAAGAAGATTCTCTCTCCAAAATTAGGCATCCACTATTTGAAATGTGACGCCTTGTCTGACAAAGTGTTTCATGACAGCAGGGCCAGTTGTACATTACCTGTTGTAACATGAGGGCCTGTTGTTGCTGGAGAAGAACCTGGAGCTGCTGAGGGCTCAGGACTTGCTGCTGAAGGATCTGCTGCATCTGTTGAGGAGTTATCACTTGAGGTGTCATCATAGCCACTGACACTGGAACCTGCACAGAGAAACAGGCAGGCTTTGGTTAGGATCATCTCTCTCTCCCTCAAATGCAAAAATAATTCTAGACAAATTAATATGTGCTTGCTCCTGCCATCTTGGCATGTAATGGAGAACAAAATGAAAAAAAAAATCCGTATGGTGCCTGCAATATTTTTGATTAAATAATTTTGACAATGCTGTATTAAATTACTGTTTCTACACCTTTATTGCTATGCTGCGGTAGTCAGATCACGATGTAAATATGTCACTTTCCTAAATGCTTTGAACATAGGAAAAAAAACTCAGTGACAAACACTGAGTGATTCATTTATTTTTTTTTAAGTGGAAAAACATAAAAAAAAAAATAGAACACATAGCTTTTACTGGCCCTCTACACTGACTGTACTACAATAAGCAAAGGCCCTTCAACAACACAGAATAAAAATGCACACACACTTCGCCTCTCACAGCCTCTAACCGTTATGACACTACACCAGACTGAGGAGGGATAAAAGGACGCGACAGCCAGGCGTGGATCATGCCCGTGGAGTGAACGGCGTGCCATATCCACCTCAATCTCCATCCTCCGACCTTCAGCAACAACATCCCACTTACACACCATCCCCTCAACACCACTGGCTATGATCTGCATTTGCAGTGACGCCTCTCAGAGGCTGCGTTTATAAAACATGGCAAATATACCATACCTGAGGATGTGCGATGTGCCGCAAAAAAACAAAAAAAAACAAACGCTGCGCTTCGCCCTGCCGCACACTCACGACATGTCATGTGAGAACATTTCATTAGAGATGCTGTCAACAGCGATCTATTATTGTAAAGATATGGAATGCCTGGAGGAGGAGCCACGCCGGAGAACACACGGGCCTCTAACTAACTGGCAGTGGAAAGGTGTGAGTGCATGGCTCCTCAAAACAAGTGATTTGTTATGACACTGAAAAGACCCCCTCAGTTGTCAGGGTGCCTTAATTGCTCCTGTGACGTAGGGGACCCGGCGTGTGTCTGGATGCTGCCACTCAGTGTGATGATGCACGGTACCATTAAAAGCGCTGTTCCTTGACATTTGGATAGAAAACAGCGACCAAGACATATACGTGACAGTTTTCAGTCTGCTTTTTTCTGTTTTTTGCAATTGTATTTTTGGGGCCATGCAGATGCGCATTTATGTATGTGTGGGATGTGTGTCTAAGTGTCGCTCGGGCCGATGTCAGCTGCTGATAGAGCGGACACAACGGATGACAGTCCGTCTTCTACCAAGGTTACCCAAATTGTGTCACCACCTTATAACTAATGACATCCCTTTGAATTTTTCATACATTTCTCAATGTAATTTGGCTGCTTAAATCCACTCGTAACCAATGTTTTACGCACCCCATATGCATATCACCTTATTCCCCGCTGAAGCATTAAAACAAAAAACAAAGTGGGGCCATAATGAACAGCTTTCACCGTAAATGCACAAGAAAAGCAGTGATGTCAAACAGGACGGACCATCTTTGATGCTCTCCGTTACCTTCGGTGAGAAATGGCAGACAATGCCATGTTCCTCCGGCCTCAGGAGAATGACAGAGATTTGGCCCCACGCACACGCACACACACACACACACACACACACACACACACACACACACACACACACACACACAGGCATCGGGGTGCAAGGAGGAAAATGCAATATTAATTCCCCCTTGTATTATTTCTTAATATGCAGTTCATCTTGACTTTTGCACATGACTTGTCCTGTCATTTGCATAACCCCAGCCTCCCATTTCCTAATTTCACAGTCATTATCCACTAAAGTCCTTTTTTTGTCTGGGCATCGCTAATTTTGATGAACTATTTTGGAAGTCAACCAAGCCCCTCTCTTTCAGACATGCAAGCATCATGTGTGATGTAATGTAGTTCCCTCTAAACACATTTGCCATGCCCCCCCCAAAAAAAAAAACAATTCATCCTATGCACAAATGATTCTGTTGTTTGTGTTTGTTGTGCTGAAACAACATGCATTAAAAATCAACTCCATTCTTGTCACTTTTTTATGGTTCCAAAGCTGTAAATTTCAAATGTATTACCGTTCTGTCATGGCACATTATTGCCACATTACATAGGGTTTGATGTGAAGAAAGGGAGAAGCCTCCCCAAATGAACACAGATGTTTTACACACTAAGCCGCTCTCAATAGCCGCCAATTTCATTACAAATGACACAGAGATTTCCTCCAATTTAACTGTCCTAATTCTTTACACCTTAGTTGTATATCTCATCATAGTTTCACACTTTGCCTTGTCAGGAGAGTCTGGCTCATAGTAACTACGGCTGCGACAGTCTTCTCTGTACAAAGCCCTGGCAAGAGGCTATTACAGACCCCATTTTATTACCCATTACTACTGAGGTCATTAGCAGCAAGAGGGATTGTATGCTTCTTAACCTATTGATCAATGTAACTACTACCATTTAATCCTGTGCTGAAGGAGTGAAAATCTGACTAAGACTGGGTCCTATTGAGAGGTTGGGCGGGAGGGAGCACTTTAACTGAAAAATATTGCCCTGGCCGCTGTATCATGCCCATTTAACGCAAACACAGGACGCCAGTCGCCATTTAGAGTACTCCCATATGGTGCACTCCCTTATCTCTTGGATAACATCACGACTCCCAATGATCTACAAAAATATATCACCATCTAAAGATAGTCTAAAAGGGGACTTGTACTGGGCTAATAACTGATGGGATCCACTGAGCCCAGCTCTAATCTAACTCCACCAATATGAGGGTGTTAGAAAAAAAAGAAGGGAAAAAAAGAGGACATTCTGAGGATGCCAGAAATAGCTGACGTTTATGAATTTCACGAAGGTGTGGTGCTCTCCAGGTGCCTCCCATACATAAACATTCAAACCAAGAACATTCTCACACAGCTGCAGAGTGACTGGAGGCAATATAGTGTACCAGCACAGGCCTGCTGGCCAAACACACAGCGGTATACTTACACGAAAAGGCACACACACTCCACAGATGCACAAATCTAAGCTGTGGGATGTTAACTGTCATAGGCACACAAAGGCACATGTGCAACCCATCACACCGTGTAAAAGAAGAGTATAATAGAATTTATCATGAATAGTGAGGAGATGTGCTTGCAATTTGTGATTGATCCAAAAACATGGTTTATATGAAAATAACCAGAGAGTTAATATTAAACTTTGATTTTCTAAAACCCAAACAAAAAACATTTTAAATTAAGATGGACGCTTTTTTCTCAAATATGCATTATGAATTCCATTCATGTCACGAATCTCATTAACTTTCACACAGAAAGCAGAATCTCTGTGCATCGCTACCGATGAGACTAAAATTCAAAATAAGCTTATAAGTAAACACAAACCACAAATCTGAAAACATTTCAGAGTCACTGATTCAGAGTTAATGAAGATGCCCTCCCGAGCACCTCCTCCTTTCACATGTCAAAGGTCAAACACTGGTGAAAAGAGTTGGGGTGAGCAAGCTGCTAGAGAGCCACATTCTCTGCCATGAAGAAATTAAGAGAAACAGAAGTGAGTGGTGCTGTATGTCAGTGAGACCGGCTAAAATATTTCACTTGCCATGAAGGTGCAGCTTTGCTGAAAATAAAAAGGAGGGGAAAAAAGAAGAGGTGAATTATCAAATTTTCATTTCTGCTCCCTGGGGTCATCTTGTTTTGTGGGAGCATCAAATAGAATGAAGAAGTAAAAAAGGAATAACAAGCTCGAGAGAATTCTCACATGCAGCACGTTTGATGCTGTTGTTTTACTTTGGCCCGCAGTGGCGCAAGGAAAGGACTTGCCTTCCTCGCCATAATCTCGATGAAAATGTTGCAGAGATGAGGATTTCATGGAAGCCAATCTGCTTAAGCAATTTGTGCACATAATTAGCCTAATAACTCTTTTAACATTACCTGTTCAGTTTGATTGAGATTTTAGGGGTGCAGAGCCACCATTTGTTTGATAAAAAAATAAATATATATATATACACACACACACATATATATATATATATATATATATATATACATACACACACACATATGTGTATATATATATGTATACACATATATATATGTACATATATTAAAATATGTGGCATATTAATCAAAAACACATAATATTAAAAATTATTGTTATATATCCATAATAACAATATTAACGATAATACTGCCACAATGGATAGAGGATTCTTCTGAGAGGCTACACTGTAAAAAATTAGAAAAAGAACTGGCCATCTTAACCTCCGTGAAACACTCATCATCCACAATCAAGCTTTTTAAAAAATGTTTATGGCTCATATAAACAGGATAATCACAGCCACATTTTGTCTGTGTTCATCATGTACCATATATCATTAGATGGGGTGGGGGGGGGGGGGGGCTGACATTATTTTCAGCAACTGTAAAAACAAAAAGTCATGATTGCATTTTGATTAACTTTTCAACTACAAACAAACAGGTTTTTGGTGGAGCTGGCCCCTGTGTCGGGTTTAAACAAACAAACTGGACGGCAAAGTGACTGAGCTCTCACCCCAACAATAACATCTCAGCTGTGTGCTCGACACCATTTCCCACAAATGCAGGTGACCACCGCTGAAGGGAGAATACACGGGTCACCCCAACTACACACACAGATGTATGAACACACAAGCACTCATACAAAAATGTATGTAAATTTCAAACTAAATGTTTATGTGTTTATGTGTGTGTGTGTGTGTGTGTGTGTGCTTTTGTGTGCATGCATGCATGTAAAAACTGAGAGAGAGGATTTCAAAATGCAAAATTGAAAAAGAGGAAAAAAGGTGCTCTTTCTCTCGCTTTGACATTACTCAATATCTCGTCACTTTTTCTGACCTTTCAGGCCACACCTCCAAGTTCACATCTCAGAGCCGCAGCGGTGAGTGCGAGTGTGTGAGATCTGAAACCTGACTTTCAAATTCATGGAGACGACTGCAATCCCACACACCTCTATTCACTGCCTTCACCTTTGCGGGCGACGTCTTACGATCAGCGAAGCTGTAAACCACTCGCTCGTGATCTACGGTTAAGCAGCTCGACACAGTTATGCAACAATGCACGTCCTAACACACATTATTTGAGTCAGTTGAGATTTAATTAAGATCACAGCCTTTAAATCCCTTCCTAAATGAAACCGTAGTCAAAAGACAATGGCTGACACATCCTCGTGCAGATTGTTTCTATTCTCCAGTAACGCAAAGCTAATCCTTGTTTCCATGACGGCAGACACGAGGGCCACAAACTAGGTGCTTTTCCACACTTTTAATATTGTTGTGAGATTTGATCCATACAACCCATGTTAAAAATTAGATCCGAAATAAAAATCAATTGTCATCAGGTGGTTTATAATATTGACTAAAAATCTGAAATCATACGAATGCTATCAGATTCCACCTGTCTGTTCTGCAGGCAACATATTAACGCCATAATGTCCCCTATTGTTTTAAAATGTAAAGCATGACATAGATGAGTAGAGAAAAATACTTTCTACAATAAAACACTTCACCACATGCAATCTAATCATTACCCTTCCATTCTGACCCCTTGAAACTACGTGTCAAGCGGACTTAATGTATCTGATAAAGAAACGCACAGATACTATGAACACTGACCATCACAAAAA
>CAESWR010000484.1:109686-132212 GCA_903171835.1 Mullus surmuletus | reverse complement strand
AAAAAAAAAAACCTTTTAGGCAGGAAAGCCAGGGAATAACGGCAGAGAGCAGCTGGTGGCTAACTCTGTCACTGCTAAACGAGTGCCCTTCTCTCCGCTGTGTTTTGCCTGCCTGCTCCAGTACAAAGCAAAGACCATCCCTGTAAAGGATATCCCAGCGAGCCGTGGGGCTCTGGCGGCTGCCCCCCGTGCCCCCTCTCCTGGTACACAGCTAATATCTGGTTGCCTATGTCATGGTTTAGAAATGACAGGTGCTGGCAGCCCCTCGCCTTGACAGGCCACTGCACAAATAACGCCCCTGCCTGAAAGGGCTAATGCACTACTAATGAACAATAAATCAACTTTGATTACAAACTGTCAACCCAATCAGCTCGCACTCCAGCTCTCCTAAACTGTGAGTCTCTGCACAGCTGCACGGCATTACGGTGCACACTACCCTGTTTGGGCTTTTCTTCCCTCCTCAACTATCTGATATATTCTTCTCTGTTCTCCTTCATTTATCCCTCTTTTTTCTCACCCAATTTCTAAGCACTGATGCAAGGTGCTGAAACACACACACACACGCACACACACACACACACACACACACACACACACACACACACACACACAAAGTTTAAAGTAAATCACAAGCGCAAACACACAAAAACAATACAAATGTGGCACATGCGTATACTTAACCTTTGCATGGCTGTGCTACTTAAAATTATTACAGAAAGAAATAGTTGTAAGAAACAAGTCAACTAATATCCGTCTTCTATGTAAAGCATCAAAGCTGCCAAACAGCACTCAAAATTGACAGGTAGAGATGAAAGAAAAAGAGCACATCTTTCCAACCTAAATGTCCTGTGTAGTGTCTTTGTTTTAAGCAATGCCACAAAGATGCAGACAAGTACATGCATTTCACACACTAACTTTTCAGGAGAGCGATGACATTTGGAGTGACAGCGTGTCTCCAACGTGGTTTGTGGTGATGGTGTCAAATATAGAGCTGTGCCAGACTCTTAATTCACTGTGACACGGTGAGGAGAGTGGGGTTTAGTCCAGGCCATAGCCTGAGAGTCTGATCAACACTCATTAATCAAAGAATATAAAACCACACAAACACATGCTTCACAAAATCAAGAAAATGTTCTGCAAATTTAAATGTCCTCCTAAGTTAATATTCTAAACACCAAATCAATGATAAGATGTTTTTTTTCTGAGATAAAAAGAACATGTGAGGAGAGAGCAAACCTGTCTCTTGTTTTTCCTAGAAGTTTCCATAATTCAAACACCACACATAACATCACCAGATCCTGCTCGACTGGTTAGCTGACAACCAGCAAAGCAAACAAGACAAAACAAATGGCAGCAAAAGTAAAGAAAAAAAGAAAAAAAGGAAAAAAAATATATACTGTAACTCTTTGAGGAGCTTTTACTGTCACTGGCAAATAAGCAGAGAAAAAGAAACTGTTGCCTTCATAAAAAGTTAATTTCTGACAACCACCAGCAGCAAAGTACACACAAACACCACCAACTATGCTCAACAGCCTTTTGAAATGCAAAACACACAACATGCATGATATCGTACATTTCCTGCACGTGACACCTGCTCTCCGTGTTTCTCCTTTCAAAAACAAGTGTGTACTGTCAGCATCTCAACAGCAAATTAATCCCAGATCACTGCTTCCCTCACACAAAATGCATGACAAAATTAACCAATTACAATGATAGAACATCAGCGATAGGCAGACAATAAGCCTCCTTTTCTCTTTTTCCCCGGTCAAATTAAATTGTCAAGTTTTTTACATGAGAAAGCTGGCAAAATCACAGAAATCAATCATATTGACAAACCTGACAAACTCCATTTAGCTGGCAGGGTAAACAGAGTGCCGGGCCACGCGGTGTGGAGTGAAGCAGAGCGAAGAACAGAGCGGCGAGGGGGAAGAGAGAGAGCGTACGAGTGAGTGAGAGAGAGGAGGGAGAGAGAGAGAGGGAGAGAGCGAGGTGGGGAGAGGTAGAAGCACACAGGCGGTGGGGAGGCTGAGAACAGGCGCTGTTGTGCTGTGGAGTCTCCAACCTTCCTCGGGATACAGACAGATTGCACGCGCAAGGTTGCTCCCTGGCTGACAAGATACAAAACTATCCAATCAACCACACCCTTCTCCACCAATCACAAGCAGCCCTCTAAACATAATCAATTCAAATGGGGCCACACAATAGGGAGCCGCGGGCTGGGCTGCAGGTGAACCCGTGCCTTTGTGTGGGGCCCCTTTAAAAAAAAAAAAAAAAGGGGAAAAAAAAAAAGGACACAGTTGACGGCTGTTAACCCTTTGACCCATGCCGGGACTCTGGCCGTGCCATTGAAACAATGGGAGCCTAAAGAAAAGAGGCCCTTTAATTAAACAACAGATAAGTAAACACAGCTATCCAGCGGAAAGAAAGAAAAAGGGCCCGGCTATCGGCCACTTTATTGTTCTGCTAAATGGAATTGTTTACAGTGCCAGAACAAAGACACAACTCATTTCACATGCTGGAAACAACAAATGCAAGAGCAAACCACAAGCTTTTCATTCATTTTTTTTACTCTTTCTTTTGAGTTTCACATTTTAAAGCAAATGATAAAGCATTTGCAGGACCAGTTTGTTCCGTTTAATGATGCTTTCATAGCTGCAACATATCAAGACAAGTTGAAGTGTATCTGGACTTAAAATCAACAGCAGCATAACTTGTTTTTCTTTTTTAGTTTTTTAACACTTATCCGATAATTTGGCCCCAGAAAAGCTAAAACCACTTACATTAATAGCCAACATTACAGCAGCTACTAGGCAATCCATCCCACTCCATCCCAATGAGAGCAATTAGCTGTCATGATATCATCACACTGCTAAAACACCCATGTGCACCCGGTGAGGAGCAAGGACAAGGGAGGAAAACAGGACACTGCCACCTACTGGGGATCCTACTGTACTAACCCGGAGGGGGGGGGAGGCTTTTGGCGATGCCTCTGACTTAATTTCTTAACTGATCAAATCTTACCCACTTTAATATTCACATTTCAATAAGTACATTTAATTTCACAGCACATGTGAAATAAAGTTGCCTATCAGAGACAGCAATAACGACACAAACATAAGTTGGGCAACCTACTTAACAAAGAATAAAGAGGGAAAGCAAAAGGCAAGATTAACACCTCACTTTGTTAATTATCATGACAATAAACACAAAGCTGCACAAGAGAGCTCTAAAACACAGCTCATATCAACAGCTATAAACCCTTGGCCAGGGATGAAGGAATGTTCATGGGATACATTCCAGTCCGCAAACACACTGGTAAAATAAACAGAGCGCCTGCATAACAAGCCACTGCTCTCATCTCCTAATAACTAACAATGAGCTCGGCTAAGCTGGCCTGACCTATATAAATTATTGACTGGGACACCTCAAGTGTCAAAAGTGACAATTCCAATACATATCAGAGTGAATAATTAAGTAGCAGAAAGATGCTTTTACTTTCTATCTGACATGATGAAAACGGTTCGTGCAAAAAGACAGCCGCACACACGCACACGCGCACACACACACACACACACACACACACACACACACACACACACACACACACACACACACACACACACACACACACACACAGTGGTTTAGGCTACGGCCACACTCTTCTCCCTCAACACTCTCCCTCGGGTGGCATGTCGGCGTATTCTCAATAAAACACCTTCTTAGCAGTAATAGGCCACTGTTCTCATTTCAACGCTCCCAAAGGCCTCATGATAAATTTAGCAGACACACAGTTCAAGCTTCTCCTCTCACATACTGTCTCTCTAATCCATTGCCTCTGTGCCTGCGCCATGTAAAATAATTACACATATGTGTCGATGTGATACACACAGTATATAGATTTTTTTTCTCCCCCAGTGTACAAAGAAACATCAGTAACCTTGAGCCTTGAACCAGTGTCCCCTGTGATAGTTTACAGAGAGCACTGAGCGATTGTGTTCATGACAGAGTGGATGACATTATAAAATACTCCCATTTCCTGCTTGAGTTAGAGTGAAAGTATGAGTTAATGTCTGGTCTGGCTCGGGCGCTGTTCTGCACCGCTCCGGCTAAAGATAACGACACGGCTCCAATTACAAAGCCTTCCCAAAACACTAACACAGCTGATGCGTAAGCTGCGCCGCCATGCCAGCCGAAGGAGGAGAGAAACCAAAAGGGTGAATGAGGGAAAAAAGAAAAGAAAAGAAAAAACACTCCTTTTCTTGAAAGGCACTGGTGAACTGCTCCATTGTCATGAGAAAACAAACACACTCTGTTTCCTTCTGAGTGTGTGTAAAGTAAATCATTGTTTACTGATGGAGGGAGTCGACGAGGCAGGTGTGGGACCTACATAAATAACAGATGCTCCATATAGTATCGCCAGCCACAAAAACACTTTTTAAATGCACAACATCATCTGACCTCTCTCTGATCTTGCAGGTTTTATTCTGCTATTACAGTTAGGACAGAGCTTATCAAATCTGAATAAGATTTAAACTTTGTTAAGACAGAGACAGGGTCAGACACTGTTCAAAAAGTGCTGATATTTGACACAGGTGACAAAACAGTAACAAAAACAATTTTTGGATAGGAAGAAATGTCTATTCTGAATTCAAAATGATTATCATATATTTTAACATAAATCAAAGAAATATTGTTGTTACTGTAACATTATTGTTGGTGTTATTTTCTAAAATGTCAGTTGGAATACGGAGTATTTCAGTGGTCGTGACATGACAGTGAACTCACCTCTGCAACCTACTCAATCTACATCTGATACCTCAAATAACTCATACTTCCAAAGTGAATGAGGTTATCACCTGAAGCACAGCCGAGTTACAGTAAGTCACGCATGAGTCACAGCGTTCCTCCTGGTCCATCGTGTACGGGTTTGGTTATTTACTTTTAATTTCAGCATTCAGGAACACATTGTTTAGTCAGCACATGTGAAGTCTCACGTTGCAAAATACTTCCTGAGGTGCTATGCCAGCTCGTGTATAAAAGAGCTAGTGCGGTGAGTCAAAACAACAGTTTTGGGTTTGAGCAACATCAATTTGAAGAGGTGGGGGATTTTTTCCCCTCTTGTCGGGTGATTAATTCATCTTTGAACAAAAACAAGAGGCTATATTAGTAAGCAATAACACTGATTGGGGTTGTGAAGGTAAAAATAACCATTTGAAGTGTGTTTTAACTAAGCAACTTTTACTTTGATTATAATACAGAGATGACTAAATATGCAAAAATGCTATAATCAGTAGGAAAATTGCTGTCTGTGAGCTCTTGTTTTTTCTTAATATGGACATCAGTGACCAAGGCAAAACTAGACTGTGACAGCAAATGATGCAACTGTGTCTTGATGCTTTTTGCAGACTGGGTGTAACTCCATGGATGACTAGGCTGTGCTCGACAATGGTTTACCGTACAATGTCCAACACAAATACAAAATACAACTCCAAATTATGTTCTCATGTTGCTGAAGGCTCTGCTGTCTCCAGATTGCTCTTGTGCCATCTGAGTGAGATGCTTCCTTCTCTCTTTTCTTTGTTTTTAAACTAAAAGTGAAAATTGAATCGGAGGACCGTCAAGCTGTGGAACGACACGTAGAAAGAAAGTGCGTGGTGACTTTATGCTGACTTGACTGCACCTTTCTGTTAGTGTTTATCAATGCTCGGGTTGAATGCGCATTCATCCTTCCACTCATCCGCAAAGAGTGTGTGAATCACTCCAAAGAACATGCGGTTGACATCAAGATGTAGTGCCGGAGGATGACACAAAGTTACAATCATTTTTCGGAAGAAGTGTGTGATTGTCGAGGACCGACCGGGGGTGGAAATGTGAGAGGTCTCAATGCTCGAAGGGAAATATCAGGCCCCGACTCCAAAGAGTGTCTGAAAAATGGTAGGGTGGCAGCGTTAGAAGCCACGCTACCATTTTTCAGACCCTGGAGTAAATTTAACAATCATCATACTCAGAGAGAACTGCCGCTGGAATTGGGACAGATGACTTAATTCTGACAGGATTATCCCGAAACCTGGTTCTAATCTATACACAACACATAACACATTTTTACAATGTGACGCACAAAACAAGATGCAAGAGACACTGAACCTGGGGTTCCACACGAGCCCCGGCTTTGGTGTTGATCATGCCTGACAGATTGTATCACCTCAAAGCAGAGCACGTGTCAAAATCATCTAGAGACGTCTCAGGAAACACAGGAGATTGGACAGACCCTGTTTGTTCACATTGTTGCTGGAACCATTCGAAAGGGTGACAGAGGTTCTTGTGAGAGATATTGCCCTAAATTATTGACAGCACATCCTTAAGGTAAAGAAACAAAGACAGGATAACAACCCAGACGAGGGTATGCTGGGGAGAGGACTCTCAGCCACAAAAGTTTAATTGTTACACACTATGAATGCTTACGTTGGAGGGGATTTGAGTGATTTCTTGATCTATGTGAAACAACCTACAGATTGAATAGACGCGGAAATCCATGAAACTGAGCACATAAAAATGGATATATAAACACACTTCTTCTGACTTGGTGAGGTCTCCATAGAGACAATTTTATTCTCCCAGCAACTAACCCAGAACATTAATCCAGTCTTGTGCTCACTGTCACCTCGCCAATGGGCTACTACTGCTGTGCCACTTTTGGGCCACTGGCCGACTGGGCTGCAAGAACACCTTAAAATGCTGCCTCAGATCACCCTGCAGCACTGGCTGAGCTCCAGCTGACAGGCTTCGGCCTAGTGCTCTAATGACTTACAGATTGGAGCGCTGTGGTATACATGTGTCAGGACAATGCCATGGGCCTACTGCAAAAACAGTAGGAGAGGGAGAGAAAGAGAGCCTTGTCCTGTCAGCAAGAGGCTTGGCCCCTGGATTGTGTCACATCACGCCTCCCCCCAACAGACCACAAATGAAGGATGTGAAAAGCGAATGCGGGGAGGAGGGGCGTTTGGAGGGGTCCTCTACAACTTAAAAGGCTTTCATCCTGTAAACTGAAAAGAAATTATCTTTTGACCTGGAGATGCCCTCTGTGAGGCTTTACAGTATGGTGTTAAAACACAAAAAGAAACAGAGAAAGAAGAAAACAATGAAAAGTCTGTCAGTAAAAAAAAACTAAAGACTATTTCTTTTATCTAAATCTTTACAAAATAGCCAATTTTATTAAATCAAAAAATATAGAGCCAATAGATGATTACAAAAAATATAAGTCAAAATCCCAGGCACAGAGATGCTTTTTACTTTCAACACCTGATATAATACAACATGAAAGCACTAAACTGCATGTTAAAGTGATGCTATCTTTTCCCCGTTATGCTGCTCTTAATAAGGGATGTTATTGCTACTCTGATGTGTTGGAACTGCCCTTAGCAAAATCTACATCTGCTACACATGATGTCTATTTAATTTCTAATGTATACACCTGTCTCCACTAACTGACCATTCACAGATGTCTGCAGGTGCAAAAAGACAGCCGTCAAAGTCTTTCAAGTAGAGGCCATGCAGGGAGCGTCAGCTGGCTGCTGGCCATCCCTCACAGTGCCAGTGACATGAATAACTAGGGCGATTCTCAGACGCTATCCTGGATCACAAATAAATGTAATCTGGGCATTACACTGATAGCAAAGACACCATGTTGACACAACATCTTCAACCCAGCTGAATACCGCCTAATCCCCTGTAGGAGGTTGATGCCGTCCTAGGATCCCTTGCAACAGAGTGTAGTTAACCAGCCAGGTTCGTGAGCAATGCCACAAACGAGCTTCATTTCCCCCCCTCCCCCTACACCTTGATGCTGGTGGACTATCAGCGAGGGTCCGACAGTGTTGTTCCTAATTACCTATTTCTCCACTCCTGATCCTGCGGCTGGCATAATTAGTTACCTGGGGCTGCAATCCAATTTGAAGTGATGACAAGAAAGTGATCCATGAAAAAGTAATAAGTTAAATCCAATTTCAGCCTGCCTCTAATTAAATGCACATGGAACTAATGAGTCAAACCCTACCATTTCACTGATAATGGTAATTAGCGGGGTGGGAGTTGCCGGCTCTCGCCGTCGCGCCACTGTAGGTGTGAAGCGCTAAAGGTAAAAGCGGCATGGATTCTTTTAATTACACGTGTCATTCTGTCAATGTAATTTGCTGGCTTTTTGACCAGTCAAGTATGTTTTGCTGCTTTCCGGCCTGCACAGCAGTGGTTTGTATATCCAGTCTGATTAAGGGGCCTACAGGCTGGTGAGTGTACAGCAAAGGCATCTTCATCCAGAGGCAGGGCTGGGCAGTGTGGGGGTGAGGGGTTTTGAAGGGGGGGACCCCTGCTGGAGATATAAACCAAAGGGCCATTTAATTCTGATCAAGGATTCTGAGGCTTGTTTGAGTCATATTTTTTTCCCCTTTTCAACACGATGTAGTCTTTTTTTTTTTTCAGATGTTCCATATATACCATGCTTCATTATTTTTGACTTGAATAAGAATGAATTGGAAAGTGAGTCACATCTCCAAATGAGTAAAAGTGTCTCTGCACATCTCCTTCTGCCTAATGGGAAGACCGCTGAGATGAATGGAGCTTCGTCCGCAGATCAGGTGCTTTTATGGGGTGTCAGCTTACTACACAGCCTCATAATTGTTGGATCATGTCTTTTGATGACCCAGTCCAGCTCAACAGAGGATCATTATCCAGGCTGTGTGATGGAGATAGGGAATGTTCTATGTGAATGGGGCTCCTCTAAGCACAGGTTTGTTCTTAAAAGAGGGAGTGAGATGAGAGTCAGACAGTCACTCTCTGATGTTTCTCAAAAAGTGTTTGTGAGATAATGTGAGAAAAGAGAGAGAAGAGAGAGAGAGAGAGAGAGAGAGAGAGAGAGAGAGGAAAATCTCACTGCCAGAGAACGATGAGAGGAGGAAAACAAAACAAATATGATACATAGTTGTGCAGACCTGATGTTTATGTATGAGTGCTTGACTATAATTGTGTGTGCATGTGGCTGGGCTGTGTTTAATTAGCAGAACATGTAATTCAGAGATAAACAAACACTTGTCTGGACCTGTGGCTTTTTTATAATGGCAGTTACAATCGGGCAAAAATGTAACACACAACATTAGAGAGGAGGCAATTTATGTGTTAGTTAAGATACTACAGCAAGCCTGTGCTCTTTTCACAAGAACCGGGCAGGGGAGAATAGGGGAAGGGGGGGAAAGGGCCCGACTCTCTTTTCAATAGCTGAGTGACAGCTTGGCCAAGCTCTCTGTATACATTAATAAATTAGAATTTTAATTTTGTCTTTGTCTGCAGGAGATGGTCTAGTACTTCACTATGTACCAACAACTGGCTGTACGCTGGAATCTGCCGTTGTGGTCCCCCTCTGTTGACCTCTGCAGCACAATTCCCTGCCAGGCTCGGGAAACTGTTTAGTTTGATCCTTTCAACTTATTTGAATCCTGACAAATATGCACACAACTGAAAGGTCATCACAGTCATATTTCATCCTCTGGAGCTATTCCGAAGACATCTGCACAACAAAGAGGCTTTTTTCACAACCTCACATTAGACCTAGCCGCTACAATAGCTCATTAAAAAGGGCCCCCAATGGGACAGTCAGGGTATTAAATATTATATATATATACAGACATAGAGAACAGGGCCTCTGTATTAATTACCCAAATGCCCTCAAATTGTTTGCAATTTACACTCACACAAACAGCTCGTTGTTAAAACAAAGATATACATCTATGATGGCTGATCTGAAATTGTAACAAATACACTAGATTTTTCATTTTAAAGAATAAAAACAAGAAGTAGTTTAATACTATTTGTGTCAAACTTGATATTACCCCACCTCTAGTTGCTCCACCTGGACTACCCACCCCTGCAGTGGTCCTGCTCAAAAGCACCTCCTACTGCTGGGGGGAGGAACTCCCCCTCCCGTTGTGTTTCTACTGTGTGTACTCGTGTGTGTGCACAACCCAATGGTGCACGGAAAACAAGGAAGTATGGCACTTCCTTAGCGTGGCCAGTCTCACTTCGCAGAGGGAAGAATGCAGCGCTTTCACTTCTCTGATTTCTTTACTTCCACACTTTCTCTTTCTTGTCTTTTTTTACCCAAGAACGAACGTCTCCAAATCTTAGTTAAGCCGTCAAGTGAGGAAGGGCCAACTTGTGCAAAAGTCAGGAGCAGACGCTACTGGATGACCTCATGTGGATTAAATAGGCCAAATCTTATTAACATGACAGAAAGTCTGACCAGACACCTGACACAATGCCAATTCCATTTTTTGATGTTGATATTTTTGTAATTTGTTTCAGAGATGTCGTTATGTGTGTGTGTGTAAGTCACACCTAATGCGCAAGCATTCGTAACTGCAAATGTTGCACAGCCAATTTTTATTTCCTGTTTGTGAACTGAGCCTGTGGCTGTGTTTTTCTCGCACACTGTGTTCTTGAGAGTTGCTTAAGTTCACTTCTTTTTTTCTCTTTTTTTTTCTAATTTGAGCAACCACAAGGTCAAAAACTTAACAGAATTGTAATTTAATGAGAGCACCTGAGAATAACCACATATTTACAGTACCTGTAGGCTTTGCTGCTTGTCACTGGCTTTCGGGGATTTGCGGCCGGTGTTTTGCTGCAACTGGGACTGCTGCTGCTGCTGCTGTTGTTGTTGTTGTTGTTGCTGAAGGAGTATCTGCCGAGCCACCTGCAGAGCCTGAACGAGAGAGAGAAATTTAAGATGATTTTTTATGAAGGCCAATAGAAATAAAACAAACAGATATGCTAAATGTCCCCTGAGAGTACTTTAGTGCCAGATATCAGAGCAGGTGTGTCTCCTTACAAGAATATTCTCTTGGCCTTTACGCAGATAAACATCACAAACCATCTTTTCACACTCTCCGATTCAATTATTTAACCATAGCTGCTATAGACAATTCTTCAACAATGCAATGGGAGCACTGATTAAATGACGACACAAATTCACAGATAAAAAGATGATGTTCACGCAGGAGAAATATTTGTCTGCCGATAAGTCACACTTACAGACAAACACAAATTGTCAAGTACACTTATCGGTGCTGCCGAGCCAAACTCCCCTCCAGAAAGTAAATAAAAGACTTTATGGCTGCCTCAAATATCTGTTAAAGGACATGGCCTTCTCAGTGGAAAACAAAATACAGTGCAGTCACATGTTTATTGCTCCAGCTACTCCCTTTTCCCTTACGATAAATAATCAAACATGCCATCCAGAGCAAACAAAGCTGGAGAGAGCAGGGGGGAAAAAAACACAGTGGTCTTGAAAACGGTCAGTGATACCAAGAAAAGCAAGCGTTGTGTTCCCACAGTGAGCTGGCCAGCCTCACACCTCAACCAGTAAACCATCTGAGTAAATAACTGGCTTCATTCTTTCCATGTTCCTCAGACGATTGCTCCCACAATTAAACAAACAGCCAGGGGCACATCCCTGCTCATCTCGCAGGAGGACAAACTATACGCTTTAGCACTTCACCGTTCTAGAAAGTGCAAAAGCAAATGTTGGAAGGTTTCGACAATTAGTTGTGAGAGATAAAGTGCAGAGTACAAGAGAGAATGAAGTTTAAGCGTCGTGTGAAGAAGTGAGTGAAATCTGCAAAGTGTTGTGTGAAAAGTAACATATCGGCGGGGGGAGGGTGAACGCAAAGCTTGGCTGGAGGATGAAGAGATAGACAATTTTGAGTATCTGAATAAAGGCGGACAATACTTTAAGTCCAGTCAGAGGGAGGCGAGAGAGTAAGCGGTTGGAGTGAACAGCTGTATGATGGTCTGTGTGTGGGTGTGTCTATTATCCCCCCCAAACATTCGGCTGTCAATGACATCATGAGGCATCTGCAGACCCATGGTCTACACAGAGGCCACTCTCCTGGCATTGCACCATGTGAGAGGTTAAACTACAGAGAGTCTCTTTCTGGCCGAAAGAAAGTCGGTTTCTGAGTGAGTTTCAGTCTTCCTCCATCTCATGTAAAGATAAACGATGCCACAGCAGCATCAGCCTGCACGGCGCTCTGAAATTTGTGGAGGGGAACCCCCACCCGCCCTGTAAGGCAAGTACACTAAAACAGAGAGTATGAAAATTGAAACAAAGAATTATATGAGCAAGATTCACCTCCCACTCACAATGGCAATATTTACATTTTATATTTGATGCATTTAGCCTTTTTCCCAAGATAACACATTGTGTGGACAAAAAAAAAGTTGAAAAAAATTAACAATGATTAGAGCTATTACCATGTAGTACATCACTGTTACCCTCAGTATAGTGAGATTTTCTCAAGATATTACAAAGTTTCAAATTATGGGAAATAAACAAATAAAAACAATGGGACATTAATTATACATTTTAGTTTGTTTTATTCATATTGATAACAATTATCAAATATTTATGATTTAACCAGTATATTTTGAAGAAAAACAAAAAACAAAACAAAAGATAACAAAAACAACTCTGAACTGGTGATTCAAAGCTAAAGTAAATTAATGTATAGATAAAAACAAATTATCAGTGAAAGGCAATAACTGGAGTCAAAACTAAACATCAAAGGTTTTTAAAATAACATTCAGATATATTTTCCCCCGGAAAGTGTGATAATTAGACTCAATCATCAACATGTTGACAATGTTAGCTACTACAGTGTTATAAACAACGCTCGCCTGTTGCTCTAACAGTTCTCACCTTTATCGAAACAATACCAACTCAAAAAATTGTCAGAGGAAAAAATGCTGCAACAAAATTCACAAGGCGTGGTGCACTATTACGGTCACTCTCAAGAGTAAACAAAGTTCAAGTAACTGATGACACATGAGGCGAAATGTGTGCGTGTCTGGGTTTACAACCGAGGGTGTTGGAACAAAGAGAGTTGAGTCAACAGGATATGATAGGAAATTCAGACAGTAATGGATGAAGAGATACATTTCTGGGAAGTCTTCCCTTACTGTCATAGTCATTAAAATAACATAAAAGCAGACTGCTGACTGCTCAATGATGAGTTGCCGCATGCATATAAAGAAGAAATTTGCACACCGTGGTAATGTGCAGTGTAAGGACCCTGGGATGTTTAGGTGTGTGTGTGTGTGTGTATGTATGTATGTATGTGTGTGTGTGTGTGTGTGTGTCCTTAAACTACTGCAATTAGGGTTGGTAGGAATAGAAAATATGAATTTATTATTTAAATATAGTAATTTTGTTATAGTATTGTCATAATTCTGCAATAAAATACTCAGATAATTGTGATAATAAATCTCTAAACTGTATAATATATAACCAACACCATAATGAAAAATTGCATTCATCTTTATTCTATAATAGAAGATCAATACCTGCCACCCATGTATCAATACAATACCACTTCACAAAATACTGTGATACTTTGCTCTATGGATTTTTCCCCACCTTCTATTATGAATCTTCTGTGATAGTGGGATTCTGTTTTTCAATATTAATGCAGTGTACACAAAACAGAACCAGATGTTCTTGCTAGTCTGTGTGTTCCGCCCGCCCCCAGTATCATCTCAAATATACCATTCATTAACTGCAGAAAAGTAGCGTGATGTGACAATTATGACTCCAACAAGGTTATGCCCGACGTGTTCTGCTTCAAGCATAGGTTACGTGACAAGTTAAACATTGACAGCGTTTTGTGACTGGATTTGCGTGAAAATGGGGGAAATTAGCGCAACCTCCTCCCGTTCATGTCAACAACTTCATTAAATCGTTTCTCCAATTAAAGTAAGGGCAATAATTATGTGATCCCACACTTGAAAACACAGTCATGATCGTCTTGACATAGGCAAATTAACTGAGATCGAACTACTGCCTGACAGCCCATGCCGGGATATATTAGCCCAATAACTTTATAATTTGACTTTTGTGGGGCAAAGGCACAGGATGAGTAAATGGTGTTTGCTTAAAAGAAATATAAAAATGTGACGACGAGGCAAGTGAGCTGGGGACCTGCGTTGTGAGGTTCGTTTAACACTGGTGTGAATCCTGGTATTGGTATCTTAAAAAGGCCACAAGAACTGGCATGTCTACCAGCAACCTTATGTTAGGCTAAAATAACCAATTGTGAATTGTTCCGATGGTGTTTACACAGCACCAGCACCACTCACTTGGCTGTGTAATTTATCTCCATTTGATCTTCAATTCAAAAGGTACATCTGAAACTGGATCCAGGATTTTTTATTGTATTTTTTTTGATTGTCAAAAGAAAAGACCGATTAAACAAACCAAATAAAGCCATATGATTAACATTTCTTTCAAATTTAACAAGGACAACAAATGTAACGTGAAAAAGCAAAAACAAAACAAAAAAAAACAACGACAATAGTCTGTGCTGATTATGCATTCTATTACCGTGGGATCCATCACTGTGTGAGTGAGAACACAAGACAACAGTGGCGCTATTGTAAATCTTAAACTGAGGCATTTGCAAGGCTAAATGTTAATACGTAAACCGGAACAAACACATGCACACCCAAACGCGCAAAGTCACGTGTGTTTGTGGGATTACATTACGCTTGCATTTTCTCACACAGATACGCGCTCCGCGAAGGGAGTGAATGCTCCAGGTGCCTTTGATTAGAAAACATCCTCCAGCACATGTTCCTTTATCAGCAACAAAGGCCATGCAATTTGGTATCCTTGTCATTTGCAATCCTCTTTTATTTTCCTCCGTTTCAGACGTGCTCAAAGTTCACACCCTCTTCCTCATGTTAAAGGAACTTCCTCAATAAACATTGGGTGTTTTTTTTTTTATCTGCATCTACTTTCACGCCGTATTAGTGAATGGAGGCAGGAGCGTCTCTTATGTCCCTGGGCTATCAAGCTGTGATAAGGGAACTGCTAAGTACTGGATGTCTTTATGTGCAGCCTGCACATGTGGATTATTTACAGGCTTTGGGGTTTCCTGCTGCTAAAGCCAGCTCTGGGTGTCTTACAAATCCCAGCTCAGAGCATTGCCACACAGTCAAGTCTGTTGAATCCCTGACTGCACCTTCTCCCCCCACCACAATAAAGGAGACAGAGCTATTTTGCATCTCTCTGCCTCTGATTTGACCCACCCTAACAAATGAAAATGGTCATAACAAATCTCAAAGGGGGTTCAGGTTTGGTGGGAACTGATACGCAACAATCAAATTGCATCCCGAAAAATAAAGATGTGACACTTTGGTGGGATTCATTTGTAACAATTGTAGCAGCATTGTTTGTTCAGATGCATCAATGGAGAGATCTCGATAGTTCTGCAGAAGTCCTCCCGCCGCAGCTGGGAAAGACCTTGAACGTGCGATGGTTTGAAGCAGATTGCTCCTAATTGCTAGAAGATGTGCGAGCAGGTGTAACCGGATCCCTGCGGCCACTGAGAGAAAAGGAGTGGGAGAAAGATGCGCATGTGTTTTCTGTACTCATGCGTGCGGGGGTGTGTGTGTGTGTGCCTGCGATTTGGTGTATTTACTCAACTGCCACATTTCGCCGGGCGTTATTAGGCAGTGGAGTGTGGTTCGCAGACGGCCAGGAACAACACAAGTAATAGGTTTGCCGTTAATGTAGTCCTGCTCAGAGGACCCCGGGGGCCATGGGGGCTTCACTCCATGCCCTCGGCGGGGTTTCGCCAAACCGGCCTAAATGTCAAGGTTATCTGCTTGACTTTCTGACTGATAGCAGATCTCAACTTGCCCAACATTCATCACTTCTGCGGTTTCCTTTTCAAAGACGGGACACAGCGCTCCTCGGGCAGCCGCTTCAATCGAGTCAAGAGTCCAGGTTCTGCTCGAAAACAGCCTCTACTCATAAAATGTTAGTGTTTGTGATAAACAGGCAAAAAACAAGTCGAAAAAATTGCCTCAGTGCAAAGCTTGACTGAATATCTGATCCCTTGCTCACAATATTACTGACACCACGTGTATAATTAGAGGTGTTTACTAAGCAAACATTTGGTAATGGAATTTCACTTGGCATTCTTGTCATTCTAATTGAAAAGCATATCATACTTTCATGTTTTGGTGTGTGTGTGTGTGTGTGTGTGTGTGTGTGTGTGGGGGGGGGGTTCTGAACATGTAAGAGGATAAGCACTGAGGATCATGTCTATTTATATTAATTGCATTTTTTCTTTCGTTTCCTCCTGCTAATACAGACGTTTATCTGCAATGCAAAGCAGGGAAAGTCTGGTTTCCCAGTAAGTATATAATTAATGCCATTTCCAAAAAGCCACTCCACATGGAAAACAGGCCTTGATGCTCAAACCTTGTACATTACAGGATCCTCGCAACAACACTCTCGAGTCTGTGTTTAGATTTCCAAACTAATTCATGTAGAATACATAAATAAATCAGCATTTTATACCCACTTCAGACCATTGGATTTGCTTCCTTTGCTGCACTTTTCAACTAATCCATTAATATTCATGACAACACTAAACATTTCCAAACATCCACATTTAAACAATAAGGCAACGCATGCACTTACATAAGGCAAAATGTGACTTCAATAAAATTGAAAATGTTGTTTGTTCAACACACCTACCCCCCTGTAACCCCCCTTTCTTCTCCCATATCAGGTAATGTAGTGGTCTGACAAATGTTTCATAGGGGGGAAAAAATGACAAAGAAAACAACACAGAGTTATTAAGTATGGGTGGAGATAGAAGAAGGGGGCTATGAAACAGACCTGATGATCAAGGGAGTGAAAAAAAAGGGACAGGAGAGGGGGCAGCCAGATGGAGAAAGAGAATAAGAGTGTGAAACAAAAACAGAGAGGTGAAAGAGTGAAATGGAAATGGAAGGGGAGGAAGAAAAAGAGAGGAGAATGTTACATAGGCGAGGAGGAGGAGGTTGCAGGAGGTGCAGAGGGGAGGGTAAACAGTGCCCCAAACAGGCGATTGGGGCGTTCCGAGCCTGGTACAGAGGGGTCACCCCCACCCTTCCAACCCCCCCCCCATCCTCACCCAGCGAGGTCAGCTCAGCTATGCGGGCCTGACAGCTTCCGTTTGCTGTGTGCTTGGCGTTTGTTTGGATTCCCCAGCCTTGCTTAGCCAGCAGCTTAACAACAGATGGCTAAAGAAGGCCTCCATTCAGAGCGCTACGCATTAGAGAATCACACCAAGGAAAGTACACAGGCTGCAGACAAAACACACAGCGCAGCCATGCCACGAGCACACACATGCAAATTACATGGATTGTCAGAGATGCACATGCAGCAAATGGGGGAATAGCAAATAAGCTCTTGCCCGCTGCAAACACTTATTTCTTGTTCACAAGCGCATGTAAAACACAAAGGGAAAAGACACTTGAAGGGACACATGCAACAACACGCAAGCGGAACACACAGACATTGTCTGATTATGCCAAACAACTCCCTGGCATGATTCAATAACTGAGCAGATCTGGGCAAAAGCGTTGCGTCCCCCGCCATTATTAAACCAATACTGTGTTTATTACAGCTTTAGTGCGGTGTAAACTCATAAACACCCTCCCAGAATACAAGAGGAGCTGTCAACTAAATATTGTTTCGCTCACGAGTCGCTCTTCCACCTCAATTACGCCTTTCAACTTCACAGGCTCAGTATGATAAAGTGGCAGTAAAAATCATTCACATTAATACACCATTGTGCATCTGCTGCTAAAGGTAATTAAAGAAGTAAATGACTCATAAGAATAGACATATTAGCCACAAAATGAAAGGCAACTGGGCTGCCTCATGAAAATATGTACCATTAAGATAGTGCATTTTCATATTGGGGTAATCAGCTCCACTAGCCTGATGCTGATTTAATCCACTCCAGTGGAAAGTCTATCAGCGCACAGCCGCGTGTCAGCGTCTCTCTTATGTCTACCCGCCAAGAGCCGAGCATTCAACTTTAGCATTGCCTGTGAACGACTCCACTAAAGGAGGGAGGTCACACGCAGGCAAATCAGTCAGATGAGCAGTCAGTGTTTAGGTGTCATTTAGACGGCAGGCAGATGGGGAGAAAGAGAGGGAAAGGAGTACGAGCGTGAGTTGAGTGTGCAATGAGAGTTAAAAGCACAAAAAAAGGAGGAAAATGAACAAGCGATCTGGGAACAATGCAGCGGGCAGATCTCAGCCGCCCCTTTCTCGTTGACCTTAGCTTTTTGTTCTGAGCACATGATGCCTGAGGATGCCCACCACTGAATACAATGATAATATCCGTCAAGTTGATAAAGCGAGAGGAAAAGAGCAGAGGCATGCCAACTGTGCTGGGTACTTAGACAGACTGTTAGAAAACATGCACTCCTCTGGATTGCATCTTTGTTGGAAGTCTTGCATCACTTTTGTAGTGGGGAGAGTTGTGCTTGGGAAAATGGGCGCTTCCAAAGACCCAGCGTGAGACCCAGAATACTGTGAGCAGATTTTATCATGCTTGAATGATATTGTTTAGAATGGGAAGATCTATCTGCTCGGGTCTCATAGACTGGAGGACTCAACATTATTGATACACCCGAGACTTCCCGGATACGACCAGTAAAACCCGCAAATCTTCCAATTTAGTTGTGGTGAATATAAATGAACGGAGTCTTGGTGATACTGTATGATGGTGCTGGAGGAGAGGAGGAGGGGATCGGGCGGTAGCTGGAGTCACAGGGTGTCACGGCACTCGGGGGGCCCAACTGCCAACCTGTGTTGTCAGCTGACAACTCGTCAGCCTCCACACCACAGGGCACATTGCTTATCTCAACATAGATGCAAAAGTTTCTCATTTTGATGAATAATGCTGTTAATCAGCACAAAAGAAAACACACAGCCTGCAGAAAGATGGATGAATAATGACATCTGCCCAAAGAGAGGATGAGTGCGTTCAATGTATTTATTTAAAGTATTCCATTGAAGTGGAAAAAAATCTCTCTTTTTGATTGTTTGGGATGCTCTCATAGTGTTCTGTTAGCGTCTTGTCCCCATTTGATGCCCCCTGGATTGCAGAGGGAGAATTCCTTGTGTGCGTGAGTGTGTGTGTCTGTGTACGTGTGTGCGTGTGTGTGTGTGTGTGTCTATGTGTCTGTGTGTCTGCGTGTCTGTGTGTCTGTGCGTGTGTGTGTGTGTAGCCAGAGTTCCTGCGAAAGAGAGGATTTTCTATAAATCACAGGCCAGTCCAATTGGCTATGGATTGAGTTGCAGCAGGGAGAGACAGCTCCCTGGGAATAGCAGTGTCTCTGTTGAAGTCATTCCAAGATGGGTAATATGATCCTATGCCGCCAGGAATAAAGGCAGGGAGGAGAAACGAGAAAAAAAAGAAAAAAGAAAAAAAATCTGATTGCCTTTGGCCATAAAGGGGAGCAATCTCCAACCGGGTCTAGACACATCACCTGTCCTACTGGACTTCAGGCAGACAATGTGTGACATGGGTTTAACTTTTTGGACAAACATTTTATTATTCAGATCTTTATTTCTATTGTTGTTGAGACAGAAAGAAAAAAATGGATGGAAGAAAAACATTACTAACTTAAAATGGCAGTGCTTATCAACATATAATGGTAGTGCTCTGAAATTCTAAATTCCTGGACTTAAAAAGTCCCATCACGTGAAATTGGATGAGAAAAATTACCAATCTTATAAGTTAATTTATTATTTGACTTAACATTTTCTTGAGTTCATGGGCTCAATCCCCAGTTTTGCGTTGTCTTTGATACAGCATGATGTTATTTAATCATGATCGTAGATAATAGAACAGGGTTATGTTGGGGTCATAGTTCCTTTCGATAGCACTGGATTCATTCAGGATACTGGTGCTTTAACTGCATGTCTACACTTCTCATCGATATACCAATATACCTATCTTTGGTTCCAAAAAATAAGATGCTAACAGCCAAAAATGTCTATATGCCTATGGCTAAAGAATGATGTCACTGCAGCTCAGTATATCAACATATAGTTTGATGTTATGGTCTATTTAGCATGACAACGCCTGGAAAGTATCATCATCATATTACACGGACCAAAACCATTCAAAAACAACCACTGAATGAATGACGCAAGAGTGTAAATAAATGGCAAGTCCAGGCCAAGAGCAGCATTCACTCTCCTCGCTGAGAAACAATTGCCAATTGTTTGGAACAGAGGCATTAAAGAAGGAGAAATACATCTGAAAGAAGAGCAGAGAATTGCAGAGTTTCCAGGAACGTCCAGTGTACAATCCTGATAACTCGCTTTCATCCAAGCCTTTTCCTGGAGTGTTTATGGACTAACAAGTCATAGAAAAAATGTCTTTGAGTGTAAGCACTTTTTCAAACCACCTCATGCTTAATTAACATGCAAAGTGCAATGCGGTGGCAGAATTGGCCGCCCCTCAATCTGCCTGAGCCACCTTCAGCTTTAGGCGCCGAGACCTGCGGGCTCCAGGCTTCAATAAATGTCGCAGGAGAAGATGATCACAAGTCAAATTAAGTTATGCACTAAGCTTGAAGGGCTTACATAAACATGTGATGGAAATATTAAGCGATGGCAAACGGAGGGAATAGAAAGGAGGAAAACAGTATTCTGATGCGACTTGAGCACCATTTGAATTAGTGCAATTGGGTGAATAATTTGTCCAGATGTTGAATCTTCCTTGATGACTGAACATTGCACATATACAATAAATCACCCCCACCCCCTACCCTTTTTTTCAGAGAGCCACTTAGCAGCGGCTGGAGTGAATGGGAGTTAAGACCAAACTAAAATGCAGGTGGCAGAAGTAGCCAAAACAACAAGCACTGCAGGAACCAAGGGCATGTGGGCTATAGAGCTGCTGGGGTTGTGGGCGGGGGGATGACAGACTGCTGTTCAACTCCATTAGCTGCTATGTGAGAGGGGTGCATCTAGCAGCACACGACCTGTGAAGAATCTTAGATCTCACTCTATCTTGGAATGGGGATTGCTGCATTAATTCTAGGAAACTGTAATCTCTCAAGCAAATCAAATTACTCTCATTAAGCACAAGAAGAAAACTGCCTCTGTAATAAGTGTGTATAAAAAGTATTTATTACCAATAATCACCTCTTTAATATGGGGCCGCTTATAGTGGCTTTTATTTTTGCTGATTAAGTTTAAAAATGGGGAAACAAGGAAGGGCACATCCTCACGGACCCGCACACATAGCGCTCACACACAGGCGCGAGTGCGCACACAAACACACACCCTAATACACAGCTCATGGAGTTTATGAGAGCAGTTGATACAGTGATTAAAGGGGAGGGTGGAGGGATACAAAGCTTGAGGGCCTTGGAGAGGACGTGCCTCACCTAGTCATAAAAACACACCTCTGTCTTTAAGCCAGCATCAGAATTGCTCTCGGTGGGTTCACTTGGAGGTGAATCACTAAAGAATTTACATGCAAAGTAGCACATGTCATCACCCAGACACTGCACTTGCACACATGGCGTTGCAAGGTAACTTAGCGCACACTCGCTGACCGCCACATGTTTGCAGCCTGACCCAGGCTCGCTCAGAAAATTGGAAAAAAAGTAGGTACCGCTCAAATACACACACAGCTGCTGAGGACTCTTTCTCATTAGCATAATTTGTGTGTCTACAAATCTGAGTGTTCCAGCAAACTTTATGTTAATGATTTCTAAACAGTAAATAAAGCAACATCAGAGCTCATGCATGGTGGGAGGTGAAGTCTTTGCTCCTCTTCCAGGATATGACATCTCTCCACTGTATGAGCTGCCAGCTGTAATTGCCTTGCTTGTAAATGAAAGAGACACAGATTTCCACTCTCCTCGTTTGAAGCAAGTTTCTCTTATTTGATTCTTTAGCTGCATTACCAATTAATGACATCTAGAAACAGCTAAAAGACTGTTAACAAAAAAACATGTCGAAATGGCTGACAAAACGATTTGCCACT
Organism: Mullus surmuletus; assembly: GCA_903171835.1. NCBI lineage: Eukaryota > Metazoa > Chordata > Actinopteri > Syngnathiformes > Mullidae > Mullus > Mullus surmuletus. The sequence continues at coordinate 110,310 of CAESWR010000484.1, read as the reverse complement.
ACAAAATCAATTAGAACCGGAGGTCAGTGGGTCATTCATTTACTGGTTCAGCATAATTACCTGTTTTTCTTCCCCTCATTTACTTCTTTATTCATCTGGGACACTGATGTCCCCGCAAACCAAAGGAACATGCTATTTTGTGATTATTCAAATTAAACACCAATTCCTGAGAGAAAACGTCTGTCAAACTACAATGCGGCAAAGCTAATGTGCTCCAAAAACAAACTCCCCTGAAGCAAAATGAGAGAATTCTATTAGATGTCAGCCTACATACTGTAAGTTTCAACCTGATTTGCTCAGTCAAGTTGTAAAAAACTAAATAAATAAGAAAATAGAAAATCGAAGAAGTCTCAAATCAATCTTGTAGAATATGAACTATCATGAAAATATGCTCAACCGCCTGCACCTACGCCTCCATCTGATATGAGTGCTTGGCAAGAGGACAGGTTACAGCAGTGCTGTTGCCCCGTGGCTACAAATCACTGCTGGTACTTCTTTGACTGTCTATCAAAGAGGCCGCAACCACTCCTGTCTGTCCGGCTGGCTGTGATTCATGGCTATAGATGGGGGAGGTGAGACGGAGACAGAAGAATCCCGTCTGGCTGTGGATGTTCTTTTTGTCTT
>CAESWR010000484.1:87593-104762 GCA_903171835.1 Mullus surmuletus | reverse complement strand
ACAAGAAAAAGAGGGGGAGAAAAGAGGAAAAGAGGAGGGGAAAGACATAAAGGACTGTCTTATTTTCTGTGCCATTTGCCGGCTAGTACTTTCACAGCCATCCCATTACATCATGTCAACGATTGTAAACAAGCAAATAACAACAGCGCAGTGAGGGAGCGGCACACATTTCCCTGTTCTCTCGATTGCCAACTGAGGAGGAAAAAAACATTTGTTTTTATTGTCCATTTAAATAATATATATCTCTTTTTTTGCAGGAAAGAAAAAGGTTGCAGGAGGATTTATATGAACCATTGTCTCTGCCCTGGCTAAGTATTTATGGCACATGTCATTCACAGGATGCGGAGGTGCCATCACTATTATTTATGAGGAGACATCCCATCATGGCATATCATTCTCAAAATGGTATACAGCTATTCACCAGTGAATACCAACCTGTGCCATTTTTCTCTCAAATAGAGGCCATGTCACTGCTGAACGCACACAGGGTTGTTATTAATCACTGATACATACTTTGATGGGTGAATACATGTCAAACAATCAAATTTACTCGAAGAAACCTGTACAAGGTGTGGCCGCCCATGTATCTTTACCTCAATGAAAGCTCATTTGATCATCAGCATCAATAATTTGTCATATTCCGGGGCGTGTACTGAAATAGAGCTGTCCATTTGTTCTGTCATAGAAAAACAGAGCCAGACTGTACACTAATATTTTCACAGGAACTAAAATGTTAAGTACTTTAATTCAATATTTCACAAGTATCACGTTCAAATGTGGTTTTCTATGACAGGAACCACTGTCTGCACTATTCTATAGTACAAGATAATCATGTAAAACAGAGAACACTGCAAATAAGGATTTGGTTTAATTTATCTTATAGATTATGAACAAATAACTAATAATGTGATTTATTACAACCACATTATCTTTTGTACACACACAGTACATACCTCATATCTTTACCTCAATTATACAACACTCGTGATATGTATAACATTCTCCTGATGCATCATCATCATCATTATTAATAGAAACAATCAAAATTTGTCAGACTTGGCTTTAGGTCGTCAAACTAATTTCAAAGACTTTACACTTCCATGCCATCAGTCAGCTTACCTGTTCAGTATTCTTTTTCATTTAAATTACTATCCCTCAGTTTGAAGCTGTGGGTAGTTTTATTTCAGAATTTTGCAGGGAAAAATGTCTGCAGGCTGTGCACTAACAAATGGCACCATGTGGCAAACAGGCATTTTCCGACCATCACCTCAGCTGAATGGGAAATCCAGCATTCCCTGCGACCCCCCACCCCCCTCCATCATCCAGTGCAGCCAGAGTTTGCAGGCTGACGCAGAGGATGAACATGGATGTCTATTACCCACATTGTGCCAGGACATGATGAATAAGATATAAAAGTGAGGCTTCTACAGGGTTTTCACATTAGTCTGGCTGTGTAGGTGATGCCCTCAATGCATACATGTATACAAGAAAGAGCACATGCTCGCATATGTCAGGAATGCACATACACACATGCATCTGGATATGCACATCATGCATGCGCACATCTGATACGCGACGCATGCTCGGACAAGGCGGGGAAACTCCACCTTTGTGGCCTTTTTGCATGTGCATCCAAAAATGGCTTCATCTGCAACAAGGATTAGGACTTATTGAAACAAATAAGTGTTTTAAAAAAAGATGGTCCCGGTTTCAATTTCAATGCCTCATTTAACCCTTATCTTCCCAAATCCTTGGGGTCTATTCTATGTTAATTGGATCTACATTGCACTAGCATTGGGGTGTTAACAAGCACAGCCTATGAATATTAATTACCCTGAAGTTTTATGCACAGGAAAGACTTCACTGATACATATTAATTCTATGAAGTTTTAAAGTAGTACTCTCATTAAAAATGAATAGCCCTTGTGCTTGAATGTTTTCCCGAGAGGAATTGTGCATCCTTAAGTCTATCCCCAATAAATTGGGTCAAACTGGCTATACTTAAAGAATAGCTTCATCCTAAAATGGCATTTTTAGTCAACTAAATGTAAACATTCCAAGCGGGTGAAGAAAGGGTTTTGTTGAAACTATGTTTTGACAATGGCTATTAAAGCCAGTCATGTCTGAGCGTGTACTTTCCCAACCACAGTCTCCTGGGGCTCTGTTAAAACGGTTACTTATTTACATCACTAAACACACAAGTTGTTCAGCTAAACAGCGCAAAATTACTCCATGTGCCTGTGTGTGGAGAGTTTTGTGTGCATCTTGATGTGGAGCATTCAGGAGTGGTTGTTGGCATTACTTTAAATAAAACATTGAGGATGCATTAGTCCTCTGGCTAGCCAAAGCCTCTCTCCAAGCCATTTAATACTGAACCGACGCAGACGTGTTTCCCCGCCTGGCCTCTCCCAGCTGCTTTAGACACCTGCTCAAAGTTTAGAGTTGCCCACTTCAGCACAAACGTGCAGACCGTGGCCATCAAAAACCATCCGGGCGCCGCACACAATGAGAACCACTTCACTCTTCCTAATGATACCAGCATGCACTCCCTTTGTTTACACGGGGGGCATTTGTACACATGCAAATCCTTGAGAGATTTTCCTAAAAGGTGTTTGCATGTTTTACAGTATTTACCTGGCCTTGACAACATGTATGGGATATCTGATCATGCCAGAACCACTTTTTAAGTTCACCAAGGTTTCTTTTGTTATTATTACATAATTACCAAGGTTAATTATTACATTTGTTCTCCACTAACTCATTTTGCTCAACTATAACTGGGATGTTTGCAATAAAAATGTGTTGTATACACATGTTTTTTTGTATGAAGATGTTGCTCAATGATGGGATATTGGCGCTTAACGAGGTTTGCTCGTTTAGTCTGAAACAATGGTTCAGTGACTTAATATGTGTGTGAGTTGCATTTTGTTTTGCATTTTCTATTAAGTGTATTAGTAGTTTGTTTCAATGCAAAACTTAAACATGGAAAAATCTGGTTGAGATTTAACAAGTGATCACAGAGATCAAACTGATCCTACCTTTAGAAAAGAGATTTTCCACAGCCTGGATAAATAAAAGAGAAAAGTACTATTTGGAGAAGAGCAAGGTTGATTTTAAGACTATTTATGATGCTTAATCTTTGATAAGGCACTGCTTATTTCTGCCAAATTGTGATATTGTAGTTTCACTATATTCTTTAAATGGCAGTCAATGAGACCTGCATTACAAAACAAAAGTAAATACAGATGAACGTGTTGTGAGACTTGACCGATTGACATTATGACAGATTACATGAATACACTGACACTTTCAGAAAAGCAGTGTAGGATTTGCTTGGTTAATAGATATTTTTGAGTTATGGTAATCTTTTTTTCTTTATGAATGGCTGTGATGCACATCTTTAAACACTAAAGGGACTTGGGACATGAATAAATATAAGGGTTTGCAATATTGTTTTGATGTGTATTGACAAATCCATACAAAAGTCAACAGATTGCATCAAACTGATCTATCTTTAGATTAATGTTAAAATTGTTCTCCTGAATGATATCAGCATTGTGAGTCATCTTTGAAAAAATACCTCCCAAGTACAAATAAGTAAGTTTGAATTTTCAAACCAGACTTGTGAACATCAATTCATCTCATATTCACTTATCTTTTGTCCTGGGGTGAGAGCAGCTCCACAATAGGAGATGATTGAGTGTGCATGTGTGCATTCCCATGAGTGTCCATTCTGACTGCGACAATGTCAAACAACTCCTCGGATCCCCCCCGCCTGTTACCCACATAAGCAGCGGGTGTAAACAGGATGTCACTCGAGCACCAGCCAAATATTTTAAACTATGGCTTTGACACACATGCAACCTGTGCTTCATCTCTTCCAACGTGGAGAGCGGTGGCTGGAGGTAGACTCAACAACATGGATGAGTTCATTGCCTGGTGGTCTTGGAAGGCCTCCATAAGACAAAAGGGAGAGGAGCTGGGTGGTTTACCTCTGGAAAACCCACACCACAAAAACCTGGATGACAAAAAGATTTAGAATGCTGCATGTAGACAAAACATGTTTTTCTTTTGATTAAAAAAAAATCCCAAAAGCGCCTTAAGACAAATACATTTCAAGGGAAAGAAGCAGCCTCAGCCTGTGTAAAATAATAATGATATTTTTCAGTGACACAAGATGTGTTTTTTTCCCCTTTAATTATTTCCAACCATTTTTATTTGACATAGCAGCACATCACTGTTCAATTTTCACCTCCATCTGTGTGATTATTAATCAGATCACACATCAATTGCCAGAACCAGCAAAGAAATTTAGCCTGTAATAAAACTGTCATGTGCTGTGGTATAAAGACAGATGTTGCCAGTTGTGTGATAACATAATTAAACTGTTCTGTGAGGGATTCCATAAAATTATTCAAATTGGACGAGCACTATCATTTTACCAATAAAGCAATTTAGGGCAATATGCAGTGTCATAACACTGATGTTATCCCCTTTCTCAGATTTTCCAATAAGTTGGAGCCTGTGCTTGGCCTCCTGTGACAATATGAACAGTATACACAGAGATACCTGAGAACTCCTCGAGATGGAGTATGCACAGCAAGACCATGGGGATAGAGAGATTATTTTTCCTTCTTTTTTTCCCCCTCAGTGGATGTAAACCTGTGCATCAGACAAGTGTGAGACCTGAAGCATACATTTAGCAGCCATTGGTCAAAAAAGCAGTCCGAAAAAAGGAGGTTTTATCATTAAGCGCTGCACAGATATAGAGTTCCGCAATTGAGCAAACACAAAGATAGAGGCGAGAATTCATTTCATAGGCATGGCGATAAAGCCATGTTCTTATGGAGCACCACAACAGTGGATGAATTTCAATCCCAGCATCATACTATCTTCCTCTGGGTCGCAGCTCTGCAGCGAAGCACATGAAATTAGGGAGATCTGAAGGAAAGAAACGATCTCTGCTTCATCGCAAGCACAATGCTGGTAATTCTCACAGCCTCAGAATTAAGCTATTGTGGGGACAAGTTGCCAGAAACTTGTCTTAATTATTGGTAAAATCCTAATTACTTTTTTGTCTGTGAATTTGGGAATCTAATGGTAAGGAGATGTCACTGAGAGGGAGTTGTAGGGTTGGGATGGTCACTAAACTGAGCGTAGCCAATCCACCTGAAAGGTCAATCAACCTGACAGCAGGTCAGAATTGTGCTACTCCGCTTTTGATTTAAAACATCGACAACCATTGGCACTGGTTTGGAACTTACAGAGTTGAAGCTTTTATACACGGATACATAACCGAAAGAGCACAGTGACTATTACTGATGACACTCATCTGTCATATTCAGCATCACGCAGGCACGCACGCACATTCAGTACACATCCTCTGAAGTAAATGGTATGTCATGATGCAGTTTATCAAAAATGTTATACATACATTCTAGCTCAATACGTTGCGGAGTGAATTTAGTGAATTTTGACGAAACAAAACAGGAAAAAAAGTTGCAGATAAAACATTGCTTTGATTATAAGAGAAAAAAAACACCCACAACATCAGGTCTAATTTACTTGCCAAAGCAGGCGAGTGATTTTGATCATTTTACTTGTCCAACATGGCGTTGTCCCAAGACTCATCATCAAGCAAACACCCCATTGCACAAAGCTGTGCAGGACAGATCCCAGTGACAGTGGCAAAGGCGTGCATTTCCATCTCCTCAAGCTTCAACAAGGGGCCGTGTATGATTTGCATTATGCAAAGAGGAAACCTGTGCCCACTCAGCTGTTTCTGTGGCCACCGTTATGCGTGTCACCCCCTGGTCTCTGAACACGCAACACTACGGACACCGACAAGCACAGTGAGAAGCATAATTGCTTCCGGCGTTAGATGCGTGACAACGTTTTAAAGACTGTAGTTTGATGAAGCAGGTTGTTTGGGTGAGTGAATGTGCAATAAAAGAGGACATTTGTATTCTGATATTGTTGCGGCATATTTATACAGTATTACTTAGAAGAATAGATGAGCTGAAATTTTGCTTTGACCAAATTAAAAAACCTCTTCTTGAAGACAAGTCATCACTGTTAAACAGTTACAGGACACAGTTAAATACAAAATAGTTGCATAAAGATTTGAGCGCAGGAATCACTGCCAGGGTCAACACGTGACATAACTGGGCATTGCAATGTAACGGTGCTTTTTTTTCTTTAAATCTTCAACCAATAGATGCAGGCCCTTTCACAACAGAACCTCCTGTTGCAAAATCATTTCAATCACTGATCACAACACATGCAATTGCAAAAGCACAAAGTTGTCAAACTACTGGATTCACTTTATTTTCTCTTCTACAGCATCTTCACTTCCTCATGAAAATGCAGTTAAAACCACAACTTCTGCAACACAAACAAATAACGCTAAAAAGTCAACATACTCAACATAGATTTCAGAGCAGCATTCCTTGTAAAAATACCATAATCAAGTTTTTGTTTTTTGTTTATTTAACTATCCGTGTATTTTACACATGTAACTGCATGTAAATATTGTACTAATTAAAAAAAAAAATCAAACAGACAAGATAGAACCGTAAGTTGCTCAAAAAGCTCAATCCACAGCATCGCTGAAAGAAAGACAAGACATAGAGTGCCTCCCCTCCTCTCACTTCTTAACAAACAGTATTTGACTTACTAATATAGATGCTTAAATCAAGCTTATGGTCCACTTCCCCCAAATCTGACTAGTCTACAAGATGAATTCCCCCGTCAGGATCAAGATGATCAAACAGATTACAATTATTTCATCCCCCATCTTTATTAATGAGGACTGTCTTTCATAGTTATGTTCCCTAATAAGAATAAATGATATGCCACTGCCAGGTTTGTTTTTCTGCTCACTCGGGGGACTCTTAGACATTTGCACCCAGTTTGAGAAGATTTTAGATTGATTTTTGCGTCACACAAAGGTGTAATGGCATGCTGGATGTTCACTGGAGAACAAAGAATGTAGGGGGAGAAAAGGACGAGAGAAAAAAAACAAAAAACATCAGTGTTGTCAGTTAGTTGCATATTAGTACACACTGCAAATTGAACTTAAAAGGAAGACCATGAAATGCCAGAAAAGAGGTAAAAAGTTATCAAGTAATTGAATGAAGATTGTAATGCCCCGGGGACAATTAACATGGTTCATGGTGCATGAGTGAAAGTCCTGGTTTAGCCTAATGGGAGAATAAAGAGAGGGGCTGTCTGCTTTCCCACCAACACTACTTTGGGTAAGTAGCCCATCAATGCTCAGTGACAGTAGCTTCAACTCCCTGCCCCCCCCCCCCCGGGACCATTTATCAAACACAACAATTAATACATCTTGCTCTTCAACTCCTATCACTAAACAAAAAACTTCAAAAGGCTCACATACAGTGCTGGCCATTGCTAGCAGTGGAAAGAGAAGGCAGAATGATCTGCCTTAGTACATTGAATTGAGGGAAAAACAAAGACAGAGTTGCTTGTTTTTCCTTCCTTTAAATGCCAGGGCAGATCCTGGAGAGCAATACTTATTTCTGGAAGACCAGAAAACGGGGATCATGCTTCAATGACTGGCTCTGTTCTAGGCAGCTTTATTTCCAACCCTTTTTGGTGTCAAGTGCACATCCATGACACTTTTCTCTCCCTCTCCCCTCTTCGCTGCCTCACATTCATCAAAGTTGTACCCTGTTGTCTTTGCAGAGCGAATCAGAATGTACCCCTGGCAAAGAATAAAAGAAAAGTCAACAGGAATTAAGTTTCAGTGCAACTGTTTACTCAACTGTGGCCTGCAGTTATTGAAATTTTATCCACGGTTTTGTGTGACTACTGCAGTAATGAATTCAGTATGGCTATGATTTTCTCACTGACGACATGCTCATTTTGAGCTGGAAAAGAGATGGGCGGGAGGTGGGGTCGAGGTCTGGGTCGAGAGCGGGGATGAGGAGTGATTCTCGTGAGGCCTAAAGGTTTGACACTGAGACTAAAGGAGCAAGACACACGCCCTTTCTGCTTCATCAGCCAACACTTTGCAGATATCGACCCACTTTGAGATGGGTTCACTGAAGCATTTGTTTCATTTAGTTTGTATGTGTGCCCGTTCATATTCAACTTATAAACGAAGAGTGGGGGATTTTAAAATCACGTTAAACACTTAGTCCAAGTATTATCAAAGCAAAATCCTACCATGTTTTGTGTGTTTCATTTTTTCAGGATGGAACATGAAGGGATTTCCTGGTTCCAAACAGTCTCTCAAAGTATCAAAAAAACATATCATTGTAACATTGGGATTTAAGATGATAGATGATATTGAGTTATTGCTCATCTCTACATGTGGCGGATAGCCTGTGCTGCAGCATTGTTGCTCTTCCTGTATAAATGCTGATGGATGTGCTGTGACAACAGACGGCGGTGCGGGGCCTGTGCATCATCACCAAACAGCTCCTGACAACAACCCCAGTCATGCTGTCGGATAGACCAAGATAGCAGAAGACACACTGATCTTTTCAATGTTGTTTCCTTAAACACGCTGTCGTGTGCCACACATAACACTGACACCAACAGAAAGAGCTTGTCTGTTTGCCTCAGAACCGAGATGGTGAAAATGTTTTGTGCTTGAGTAACAAGCATGCCGACGTGCATCTCTGCACTTCATTGGTTGGCTCACCAAAGTGAGGCATGGCTTTGAGTGTGAGGTGTGTTTACAACAGGCCAGAGGGGAAATACGGTCATCCCATTGGACGCCATAGTTTGTTCACTGTCAACTAAAATCCTGAGGCACATCTACATATAAATGTGTCAGAACACTGTAATAAATATTTTACGAAAATTTTGAAACTGTATGCTACGATAAACACATCTGCAACTAAACACAGTCACACAGAGAGCACTCCCCTTCTCTTTAAATATTCAAGGTGCTTCAATATACATAAATAATAATAATAATGTGTTTATGTACTGAATGTACTTTAAAGTGGAATTAAATATTAAGTGGCACTTTAAGAGCGAGTTTGTGCCTGCTGTTGACATGGCTTAATAAGGAGAAGACAGGTGTGAAAGGGGGACTGGTCTACCTGGTGCTGCTGGAGATGCAGGAGGTCTGCCGCAGTCACCTCCATTGATGGTGTGACACTCCTGGGCCGTCCCTCCCTGGACCCGGTCTCCCCGCTCGCACCTCCATTTTGACTGGCTGGTCCATTGCTTGTTGCTTCCGTCCCAGATTCTTGCATCATGACTTAAAACCTTACGGAGGACACAGAAAGAGAGAGAAGCAGGGACAGAGAGGGTGAAACAGCTGTTAAAACACACAGCAATGAGGTCGCATTTCAACTCCCGGCCAAACTATAAACATCTGTCATATCCTTCCCACACAATTTCACTTTTATTGCAGGTTTCCCTATTGGTCCACGCTTCCCCGCATCTTGTTTGTTTGCTTGTAGCTTATGCAATGAGGCAAACACACATGCACATGCTCTCACAGGCCACTTCTTCAGTAATGAACTCCTCCTTTGTTTTGGCTTTTCCGGTGCAGATCTTTTGCAGATGACAAGTGCACACTAGCATAGCGAATAGGGAGCGGGACTCGGGTTTTGTTTGTGTTGCCCATTATGGGGTATATACAGGGGCGCAGTGCAGGGTTTGGGGTCCAGTACGTATCGGTGAGGAACCCAACCTGAGCTGAGTGAGAGGAGAGCAGCCCAAGAAAACACAAGACCTCCAAAACAAAACACTTTCTATGGAAATGGATATATTTACTTGCAGGGCTCCCAGAAGAACCACAGCTGAATGGCTTTTTAATGGGAAACAGGGCGACTGTGTGAGGCCTGCCAAAGGATCTCCATGAGAAACATCCAATATGAGGCTCAGTGAAAACAGTAAAATTCTTCAGGGCTGGTCAATTAACACCATAATACAGGTCTCAAGATAAATAAACCCCTCTGGGTTATTGGGAATAAATGTTTTGTTTTGTTTTTTTGTAACTTAAACTAACTCAAAAGAATAACATACAAATACTGACCATGTACATATATCTCTTTCTCTTTTTTTCCAATTAAAGCAAAAAATATGCAGCAGTAATCAGTGCTATATACACTGCATTTAGATACATAAAAGTCAGACAGGGAGGATGCCCCCCATCCAACCGCCAGCTCCCACCCACCTATCCACCTTCTCTCACGGGATGAGTGCCAGTAATAGTGGTGAGTGAGTACCTCCCCCTGTATCCCTCAAATCAGTTAAATGATTTACAGCTATTGTGCATTGGTCACAGGCCTCACTGGTGCAACGCGTCTCGCCTCCCAATTCCAGAGCGGTTAATGAAGCTGACCAAGTCGGGCAGAAACGAATTAACTTGCCTGATTAATTATTTATATGAAGCAGAATAAATGCCTTTAAAACACAGGGCCTCATCATGAAAGAAGGTGAAAATGGAGCTAAACGCAGATTTATAGTGGTGCATTTAAGGGGTGTAATAAGAGGGCGAATGCAAGTTAATATGTGCTCCACTGCATGGGCACCCGGTCTCTGGAGATGCAGATCTAAACAAGATCCAGACGTATCCAGACACCACAGGGACATACACTCAGGCTGACAGATAGGAAATTGAGGTTGACAACTTGTCACACAGAACATTTACAGATCACAGGTGAGATAATAATCTAGACACGGAATTACTAGAGAATTAACGGTTCCACAACCATCAGTAGTCTTTTGAGGTCCTGGTTTTCTTGAATTGTATCACAAGTAGCTATTGTGGGCTGCAGGGAGCTAAAACAGAACCAGAACAAAACCCAAGGCTAAAGAGCACTGGGGCTTACATTCTCTCCTGTAGAAGCCCTCCTTGCAAGAAGCGTATCCAAGTGAGTCATCTGACACTGTGGCCTGTGCCGGTTCAGTTGTGTGTCACACCGCCCCCACACTCTGGGGCCTGTCTGAGCGGCCCCGGCCCAGCCTACAGGCCTTGTTTTCTGGGCTGGGGCTAAAAAACTGGCCCCCCTCTCCCCCCAGACAGATGTTGACCCGGCTCACCTCTCTAGTCTGGCACGGATTCCCTCCATAATGGGATTTTCTAAACAGGGAGTGAGCGAGAGAAATACTGTGGGATGGGACACAGCCAGCCACGACTCCATCTACAGGCCCTTGCTAGCACCAGCCCTGCCTCTGAAACACCAATTAGAAACACACGTTCCCGGGCGAAATTAAATGCCATTTGAAATAAACCGTGTGCTGATGCGATTCACCCCACTTATCTATCAAATGAAATCCCCCCCCCCCCCNNNCCCCCCCCCCCCAAAAAAAAGGGGGAAAAAAGCGTTGCTTTCTTTTCTCCAAAGCTACATAAATGGGGGGAAAGTAATGGCTATTATACATGCACTGTCATTCCATGCAAAATTTTCATAATTATAACAGAAAGGCGTAAATTTCCAAATGCATGGCATCTCCAAAAGTAATCAAGAGAAAGAGCCGCGGGGCTATTTTAATGTATGCAAAACTAGTGACCCACAATAAAGGAGAGAACGGCTACAATGAATGCAAAGTAATGCGCGCATGCTTGGAACCGGCACTGATGAGGGGACGGCTAAAATTAACACCCAATTAATTTTCGAATTGACAAACAAATGAAACCCATAAATCTAGTTTCTCATTAATTTTACCACAGAATAATTCAAAGCTGCAATATCATGAGGAGGGGAAAAAACTGGAGGAAAAAAGAAAATGGAAAATGGGCATTATCCATCATAAATATCAAGCAGATAGGAAAGAGCCTTATTAGAGAGTTGTGCTGATAACAATGTTAATCTGCGAGGCACTGAGGCGGGGACGCCATCGTCAGCTGGGGAGTGGGCAACTCTGCCACGTGACTTGGCCCAGCATTTGTTTATCTGTCTATTTATTTTCACTTGGCTCAGGGGATCGCCTTGTCTATGCTGACTCAAAAAGCTAAACCTGTTTTTTTTCCAGCTGTTCCATTAAACAATGCACACATACTAATTTCTCATAGGTCAAGTGTTTTGCTAAAAAGGGGAGTTACTGGGGTTAAGAACATATGTGTTCTAGCTCCAAACATTTCAAAACGATACAGAAAGGGAGTGCTGAGGAAGAAAAAAAATAGGAGCTTGCACAATATTAATGGAGCATGTCAGTTTTTTTTTTGCTTTTTTTTTAGTCAAGTTAAGACTCAAAATAATGGAAATTCCAGGAGATGAAAACAAGGCATCAACAGTTTTATCGAGCAAGAACTGGCTGTGCTGTTGATTATTAGATGTGTGTCTGTTCTGTGGGAGGAGTTGCTTGCAAAACAAAACAAGTGTTTGGAACAAACGCTGGATAATAAAAAAAGGTCAGAGTTTCTGTTTGTTTACACTTTGTTTTGTTTTCCCAGCCTCGCATATGGGGAGTACAGTACAAACAAGAGTCACATGTGTATCCCACCTGACCAGACAGGTTGAAGGTTAAGAACAGCCGGCGGCCAGAGCTCATCAACCCTGCTGCTGCTCCCAGAAATCTAATGCTTGTCCCCCTGTCATGGTTGCCTGGAATTCAACAGCTCAAACAAGTCAGCAGTCGATTCAAGGTAGGGTCGGCCCCGCACAGCTGTGCTTTGACCCTTCTCCGTGTTCTGTTTTTCTTTAATGCTCATGACAGTAAAGCCTCAGCAGCCACCTGCTTCGATTGGCCAAGTTCTCACACAGCCCCTGTTTACACAAGCACACAACAAAAGCACAACATTTCTTGCGAGAGATAAAGACACACAAAGGAGGAGACAACGGGGAGAGGCTTGCTTCAGAGTTGTTTTCGTTCAGCTTGGTTGCTAGACTAGACAACACATCAGCCGTACTAAAGGTGCAACAACAGAATGCTTCTCAAGGTTTTAGAAGAATTTTGCTGTATTTTGGCTCCCAATTCTGGGGAGAGGTACTGTAGAAAAAGAGCCACAAAAACACAAAAAACAAAAGCAAAAACAAGTGTAATGTTAAATAATTCATTATCACAGCCTTCATCGCCGATAAGAAACTGAGAAATCTCACCCATTGGACAACATGCAGCAAAACCAAGCTAAATTCCAATAAACGTCAACATACACGGGCTTATAACACTCCATGAATTATCTGCGAAGCTTCAATCACAGAGACGGCTCGGCCGGTGTGGACTCGCCTGCCACTCTGACTGTGATCCTGAGAGGAACTAATGGCAGAGATGACATTCTGCCAAAGGAGACTTCACAACTCAGACCGTGCGATCTCGTCAGCGACTTAGACAGAGTCACAGATAAGCGTAGCGTATCTTCAAACTACTGTGACAATGTAGTACATACTCTCCCGTGCAACCAATACCTTGTACCTTTTCACTGCCAAAAGCCCCACGTCCACCCACCACGTGAGACGGAGTGGCTGAGGGGTACAAGCAGACCACTCACACTGGTAAACAAAGCAGCTGTTTGTTTAATAAGTGATTGCTGCCATGGCTACAGTAAACAGGAGGGGCCGCGGTTTGTATTTATGAACAAACATCTCCTTGCAAGACCCATTTAATATTAACCAGGTGGAATGATCTGCTGATTTCCTAGGTGACACTCAGGGCAGGCAAAGTGTAAACAAGTTCTGGTATGGGAGGAGTGTGTGCGTGTGTGTGCGTGCGTGCGTGCGTGCGTGCGTTAGTGTGTGTGTGTGTTAGTGTGTGTTCGTGTGTGTGTTAGTGTGTGTGTGTGTGTGTATGGGCGATCAAGGTTGTTGGAAATGCAGCTTTGGCGAGAATGCACAGTGAGGCGGGAGTCAGGATAAACAAAAAGTCATTCTTCTGACATTTGAGGACTCATTAAAAAGCCGGTGTCGGAGAGCCACCGTGAATGCGAACAAGATGGGCGCAGCGGTGGGTTGGGCAGTTGACAAGGTGGTCTCCAATGGAAACACACCGCCGCCGCCAAAGCAGCATTTCCTCCAGACCCAACAAACCAGAGGCTCCTCACAACAACTGGCGAAGAACTTGTAAAAACATGTTAAACATTTACCTTGTTCAATTATTCAGTAACTTGGTTCATGGAAATAACAAAAGATGTCAGAGGGCTCCGGGATAAGGAAAAAGGCGTTTTGTGGACAAAGACGTTATCTGTCATGGATCAAAGTGTATTGATTTTATTTATGTGCGTCTTGGAGATAAAGGTCATGAGGTACTCTGTGAGAGCAAACTATTTGTTGTCAAAATGTATGTAGTGATTAGAAATGACAAGGTAGATAATGTCACCTTGACCATTAATTTTTCATGCCAACAAGAACTCGCCATCTGCTGAGCTGAAGTCACCTTTTAAGGTTTCCCAGCACAGAATTCAAGGTTTTCTGACTCCACTCCCTCCACAAAGCAATTCTGACGGTCTCCAAAAACACAGACCCCCAACTAGGAGAGGCATAAAATATGAACAAGGGCGCCAAACACATATTCAGAACACATTGAGATGACTATGATAGGATTCTCAAGCATGAAATCTAGATCCAAACCAATTATTACACCTTCACCGTAGGAAAGGAAGTGCAGAATCTGATGATTCATATGACTATCAACATATTATCACGCACAAGCGGTTGAATTAACAACATCGAGTGTACCGGCGGACTCCAGTGGAGAATCCAAGTGGATCCACGACTTTCTGAAAACACACAAATCGGTTTGTGTCCTTTGGATGGAGGCATCTGAGAAACACCTCAGCACAACGACAGAGCAGGCCAAAGTAAGGCAGGCCATGATATTTTTAGTACAGCTAAGGCCGATAGAGACTGAGTAAATAGAGAAGTGTAATGAGTTTAAATCTGGTTGTACATGAATGGAATAGTAATTCTGGGATGCTATGCCTCTTTTAGGAGCCGCTCACCACACGTTTTTCTCAGACACTCCCCTTCATTTGACTTTGATAATCCCGCATGTGGCTCGTGCCCATTAACACTGCAGTGCGAGGACAGACACTGGAGGCGGTGGGGGGGGGGGATTCTGTGTCTGACCATAGGTTCATTGCAGATCAGAAAGCAGTCATGGCTATCCTCGAGCTTGTCCTACCAATTAAGCCCATCAACTGTGGACACCCAAAGAAAAACGTATCTTAAATCCATCAGCATCCTGTGGGATCTGCAAACATGCTATTGTTTAACATTACCTAAAATGTCTCATATATTTTTAAATCATTTTTTCACAAGAATTCATAGATGGGATGTTCCCATAGGTGTGGGAATGCAAACTTACGCAAAGGAAATGTGCCAAAAGCATTTAAAAAAAGCCAAGGTTAGTCTTAACAGACTTGTCCAATTAATATTGTGTGCCAACGCAGAGAGAGGACGGTATTATTAGAACCAATGTGTTTCAGAGAGACATCAACCCATCGTGGTGCACACTGCTTCTTTGCTCTCGCCCAATCATTCTGGAGCATAGCTTTGCAACTGGAAAGCCCAGTAAAACAATTCTACACACAAAGGGAGCCACTAATTAGCCTCGAGTAAGACCTCAAGTGTGATAGATGCATTCATATGCTGATCCTCCAAAGGTCTGGACAGAACTGGATAAAAGTAAAGTATCCGACGTCACAACACCCGTCTAAATGACTCCTGACACTGTTAAATATTTCATTACAGGCACAAACACACAGCAGGTGCAAGTCCCTCGACATGTTTTGTTGACTCACACAGACATTAAGTTTAACTATTGATTTTACAGATACAATCATTAACCTTTACAGAGAAACATGTGGACATTCTATATATTTGACTCCAGTTTTGTATCTGACCAAACAACAGGCAGTTGTCAGTGTCACATAACATTTCTTTGGTTAAGGCATCAATGAGGGTGAATGGTCTCTTCTACCGAGCGTTTGATCCTAAATGTGCTCAGTTTATGCTACAGTTTCAAGGTTGCCAGATCACGGCTATCATAAGACCCAATTTAGTGGTTCATGCTGTTACATGACATAGGCGACAGATAACAAAATGTAATTGTCATCACAAAAACTCAGGTGAGACATGTCTCACCTGCTTAAAGATGTGCCTAAACAATTTCTACCACATTCCCAATCAGGGTCTTTTTTAATATGAGCTACATCCATTTGGATGTTGAAATCAGGGTTAAAAACTGCGTGTTGTGCACTGGGGGTTTATCCAATGACCTCTTTTACTCTTTCCCAAGTAGTAATTCCAGTACATTGTTTAAGCCGAAGAATCATATTATTTCAAAAGCCCCAACTGCCCAGAGAGAGGACACAGAGGGTTAAAAAGGAAGGGACTTTGTGCCTTCTATTAAGCAGTTAAAATGAAGATAAAGGGCGAGGGGCTAAACACCAAAAGACCTTACATGAATTTCTGTGTTTTAATGGAATCAGGTTTTAACAACTCTTTTTTTGTTAAATACAGCCCATGTCAGGAGGATGCGTCCCACTCATAAAGCAGCACAATGACAATGTACAGTGGCACTAATACAAGGACATAGTTCATCATGACATTTTCTGCAATTCCCAACTGATTAGGGTCATTATGTTGGAGGCCTGATTTATGTTGTCATTTCCTCTCACCGATCCTGCATCAATGAATCTTAATGAATTGGTAAATAAGGGTGAAGATTACACTGTGTGACACTGCAACATTTCTCACCCACAACGGTTGAGATTTATGTAGCCAATTAGAGACTAACAGAGAAAATTGGCTGGCAGAAAAATAATATTCTTTATGGTACAAAATGGCGGAGCATTCCCAGTGAAGGGCAATTGTGTTGTCAGTGTCGGAGTCCATAAAGCAGCAGCCCGGGCCCCCTTTAAAACGCTAAGGGAAGTTGGACCGCATTGTTAGCAGGGCAAGTCGAGACCACTGTGAAGCCTTTGAGCCCCGTGGTGAGCCAGAGTCCTTAACATTCACCGTGGCCCATCGCACATGTTTGATCAGCATAAATACACCAGTGTATGACAAATATGTTTACCTTCTCACTGCAAACAAACGACAATCAGACACCACAAGGCGCTGCTTCTCTAATGAAGACACAGGAGCTTTTATCAAGGCTGGCTGTGTCCCCGCCGGAGCCAAGCCACATCAAAAAGTCATCCTAGCAAAGAGAAATTATTTGCTCTAAACACACAATAAGGCAATATTTCCATTAGCATTTAGCATCTTAGTTTAAAAAAAGGGGGGGGGGGGGGGGGGG
>CAESWR010000484.1:73157-87415 GCA_903171835.1 Mullus surmuletus | reverse complement strand
CCTGCTTATTAATACCAACTTCTTAAAAGAGCACTTAGAGTTATAATGAGAGCCTTTATGTATTACATATTGTAACTAGATTTAGTGTGAGGAAGGGGCTCTCCACATCAAACGAGCTGGCCTGCTATTAGGCACCAGGGCTGAGGGATGCTGTGTGTGAAAAGGAGTGGAAAATTAAAGCTGAAGCTATGCAGGAAAGGGCTTAATTTACTGGCATGTACAGTATGCAAATGAGATTACTCTCAGCTTAACTGCATCATTTATGTCCATAATAACAGCATCATCATTACAGGGCTCAAATTAAATTACACTGTAATTAGCATATCAAAGTGATTGGTTAAAGTTTAAAACAAATACCCAATTTTGTTAATGAACATCTGTAATCACCGTGTAGCCTCTCAGTGAAAACATCCAAAACAAATATGTGTTTTGGAGAAAGGGGGTGGGGAGGTTCCACCAAAAACATTTGTATGTGTGTGCGTGTGTGATGGTGGGATTGGGGGATGGGGGGGGGGGGGTCCTACCTGGTGAGCTCCACACACTCAGGATATATTTCACACAAACTCCAGGAGATCAAAGATCCAATTTCCCACACTTGCCACTTCAGGAGCTCATCAATAAAATACTAATCACTTCACGCGTGATTTTCAAGAATGGCGCTGCAGCCAGAGGCTTAGAGAGACTTTCATATCACAAAAAAACACCTCAACGCTGACTGTCTCTGACTGTTGTCGAGTGTGCACCAACTTCGGCACGGGCACACATAGAATTTGCAGTCAGGTTTATCCAGCGGCTGTCCTGCCTCCTTGCTGATAAACACGGCAGGTTTTAACATTTAGGGCTGCGGCTTGGCAAGCTGACAAAAATCACACGTTTCATGTGCACATGATGAAAGTCAACCCTCGTGATTGAGCACTATTTTCATCCCTACATTATTGAAATAATTTATAATTGATGGTAAATCACCGAATATTAAAATTAAATTTGTTTTATTTCCCATAAACCCCAAGAATGCCTTTGTTTTCTAAATGTCCACAAAGACCACTGATATAACTCCATTTTCCCTTTTTGTGACTAATTCTACAGAACAAAAGGGGGGGGCAGTTAGTGGTATACATTAAAATGCACTAGTCAAATTTTAAAGAAGTGGCATCTTATTTCATTCATTAAGAAATCCATTAAAAGGAAGGAATATAGCAAGTATGTAAAAGATGTGCCTTTCAAGGTAGAGCTCGGGCAAATCCACTCCATCAGCTAATGACGGCACTCATTACACAGAGAAGCTGGCTAATGAAGGTGCGGTGGCCAGCCGATCCCCTCACCCAGCATAAAGCCCTATGAAATGCTAATATCTCACTTCTAATTAAAGGATACTAAGTCCAAATGCACCTTCACGCCTAGTAGCCGGCAACATAAATTTTATTTTTCAACACTACACTACACCTAGAGATGTGCCTGAGCAGAATTCCATTAATTCATATTTAATACCCCCACTAGTCCTGCGTTTGCTGAGCTATCTGCCTCTCCTCTCCTCTCCTCTCGCTCAGCTTCATATTGTAAGTAGGCACATCATTACGCTCTCTGAGGTTTTTTTTTTTTTTGCTTTTTGTTGGTGTGCATATTACTTTAAAGTGCTTCAAGAGACACATATGCACAAAACAGCCTTTACGCGTGTGTCACAGAGGGTAAAGTCAGGGGAAAAAAGAGAGAGGGAGGGTGGTATGCCAGTATCATTGCCCCTGCTGCACCTGTATACATTTACTGTGTTTACACATCTTTGGCTGTAAATATGTTTACAAGGAAATGTGTTGCCCTTCTCAGAAACTGACCTTGAAGCCAGTAAACAACCAATTCGCAAAAGTTCATTAACATCAGATGGTGAGGAAAAAAAGAAAAATAAAGGTCACTGTAATTAGCTTATCAAAGCTTCACAACAGCAAAGAAGAGGAAATCACCTTTTCAAAAGACTTAAAGAAAACTTGATTTTCAACATTGTAGTTATGTTAAAAATGTCAATTTAAGTGATTATTTGACCACTTAAGTCCTTTCTTTTTTGTGAGCATCCACAACTATCAAAGTCACACTGACTTGGTGGATATACTTATCTTAAGTCTATTTCAGGAAATCAGAGGGAAAAAAAACTATTTGGTTTCATTATCGTATGTGTATATTCAAAATGCAGATATATGCTTATATATATTTTCTAATTGCAAGAGCTTATAGTAACATTGATAATGAATGTTAGAGAAGGAGGGGAAACGTGCATGCATCAATGTATCATTCCAAATTCAGTAAATTGCTGAACTTTTATTTTTTTAAACTGGATTTAGTTTTAAAATGTTAAAGTTTTAGATCACTGCACCACTTGACAAACAGGAGAAGTAAAATTAACGCATCAAAAGGTCAGTGTTAAGAACATATCACATGACTGTTTGATCCCAGCCCAAGTATTTTCCCAGGGATTCTTGGGCTCTGTACTGTGTAAATCATGCAGTATGACCTTCTACATTCCTCATGCTCTGTCCTCCCATTCATCCAACGGCGCAGATAATACTGGGCAAATATCATAAACGTGAGGATTTTAGGATTGAGGTGAGGCTGCCATCATCCTCGACCAACTGGGGAAAAGAAAGCCCATGCATCTGAAAGATCCCATTTCCAGCTAACCTGCAGTGAGGCTGACTGACCCTAATGCCGAAAAAGCCTGGCGATCCAGAGAGAATACTTGTAGATAATTAATAAGTTGACTGATGTCCATTTTCAGAACTTTAGTAACATTTCACCAGTATTTTGCTTTGATAAAACACTAGCCATGTACAAGAATCAATGTCTATTCACAGAAATTTGAAATACCAAAGCAACAATTTAACAAAAAACATTTAAAAAGTAGATGCCGGTTGACACAGTAAGACACAGTGGTGGGAGTGTTTGCATATCTACAACTCAAGGGGGTGGGTGCAGACTGTAGACTTGAGGAGACAAAAAAGGAAAATAAAGTCTCCAAAGTGCAACATTTTCTTTCCAGAGTTCATGGTGTTGTGATTTCATCCAAGTATCGTAAAGCGTCGCCGAGATGTTTCCAGTTCAAACGCGTTATGGGCTTGGGGGGGGGCGGGGGGGGGGCTTGACCTGCAGCTGAACTGGTCTCTGCTCGGCCACGGGGAGGAGGGCAGCGGCCACTCCAAACACATCACCCAGGCCCATGATAAATAACTTAGCACGGCAAACAGAGGCCCATCAGTCAAGCTGCACATAGCTAACACCGGGACGGGGGACAGAGATCGATGGGGGAGATACGGACAAATAAAGAAAGACAGAGTGAATGTAAGAAAGACAACAGAAGGGACGAAGGAGGAGAGGAGCGAGGGCATTTAGCAGCCGAGAGGAGAAACACACAGGAGCCCGAGCCAAGCGCCGCGGAAGGCCAAGTACTGGAAGACTGTGAAAGCCGGCCTGTTTTGCCGAGCTGTGACATTTGTTTCTTATTGTCTAAGTGGCAGCTGAATGCGTCTCCCTGCGAGGGCCCCTCGGCTCGGCTCCGGCCGCCTTTGACAGGGAGGTAACCATATTAGGACGTGTATGGTAAAGTAAACAATAACATAGTTGCAATGAGATGGAAATTTTTCAGCTAATGGTGTTTGTCATTCCTGTTTTCAGTGCACTGAGCAGCCCTCTGTGTGTGTGTGTATGTGGGGGTTTTTTTTAGTCGACTAGAGAGACTTTGTTTATGAAAACAATCCAAAAGCCAAGGATAAAGACAGCACAAAAAAAGAGAGGGGCTGTAAATAAACAGCAGTTCAAAAATCCCCTCCACCTTTTTCATTTAATTACATAAATAAACCCATATTGGAAAAGAAATGGCCCAGTTAGTCCACACTATGCTCACTAAATGTGAAAAAGCTCTTTCTCCTCTCACAGTTGACCTCTCAAACTGTAGTGGGCACGTCTGCATCCACTGGATAGGGGGCCTACAAATGCAGTATTTTCAATTTGTTTAATTGCATGGCAAAATAAACTCACCAAAAAATGTAAAAAATAATGTGTTTTGTTCCTGGGAGAGGGGGTGATGAGAGTCGGATCGAGCAGACCACACTTGCACTTAAAATGAAGACTAAATGTATTGCAATAGAATCCTTGAGATCAGAGGAATTTGTTGTTCAAGAGTGAACGCCTCCACTTGGTCGACCCCATTCATTCATCCATTAAACTCTTTATGAAATGAAATGATGAATAATCTGGAGAAGAAAAACAGACAAACATGAAAACATCATGTTGGTGCTCAACCAGTATTGAGGTTTGATTCCTCATGTGGTGCAAAGACCATCTGTCCCTGATAACTCTATTAATCATCAATAAGTCCCCAAGCAAGACTCAGATATATCTCCATTCTGCATCACTAAAATGTTGTATAAAATGTCAAATGTGAGTCATTTATTTCTGTTGGTCTGCACATTTGTAGACAAAGGCCTCAATCATTCCTCTTCTGTTTCTTTGTGTGTGTATGTGTGCAAAACAAATATTTTTTCCGGTCACTCTGCATAATATCGTCTACAGACTCACTGCGCTATTTAAAAGGAGACCTTTATCAGCTTGTGGCTAATAAAAAAAGAGAACGTATCAACCCACCAGGCACACTTCTATAGAATTAAGTATAACAGGAAGTTGCAGCAAACAACGCCCCCACTTTTGTCCTTTTCCACATGTTGACTTGTGTTTGGCTCGTACCGACCTCGCTCCAGCTCGCTTCGCTCAGCCCTATTCCTAATCTCACACCAAAAATGCAAGCTGTTTATTTACGTACGGCTGAGACCATTCCATTAAGTAGCCCCACCAGGTGCTTTATCCCTAAAAGGGATTTGTTTTCTAAAATAAACGGAAAAAGTGAAGGACTGCCAAAGCGATATTTACCATGACATGAAGTGATTGCAACAAAGTCAAACTTTCCAAATAAGAATTGCTGTGCTTCACAGGGGTTTTTTTCGTTTGTTTTTTTTCCCCTTACATAGTCTTAGACTTTCACTGGTCATGTGATAAATTGGGTTTTTACGGTGCACAAGAATACAAATTCTTTATTTTTTTCCAATATATCCATCTAAAAGGCAGACTTCCGGATGGGTCAAAGGCAAAAGAAAAACTTCAGGAAAAGCATTCGGTCAGAGGGCAACAAATCAATCCAAGTTATTAACTCTTTTTCTCTTTTATGAAGCAGAGTGTAGGGCCAAAGCAAATCTGTTGAAAAAAGCTAGAGGAGGGGGATGGGGCGCTTCCTGACACTTTCCTCTCACTCTTCTGATTTTCTTTTCATCTCACTCGAAGACAACTCATCTGCAGACGGAATTTGCTTACTCCTGCCACCTCAGTCAATCTCGCACAAAGACTGTCACGCCGACCGTCTG
This sequence comes from Mullus surmuletus, assembly GCA_903171835.1. NCBI lineage: Eukaryota > Metazoa > Chordata > Actinopteri > Syngnathiformes > Mullidae > Mullus > Mullus surmuletus. The sequence continues at coordinate 82,019 of CAESWR010000484.1, read as the reverse complement.
CACCTGCTATAGCAGGCCCTGACACCATCAAAGCCCTCTTGCACGGCGCCAGGCGGACCAGAATTTATACGTCCGTCGATGCGTTTCCGACCAAACGAAGACGTGTCTGTTGGATGCTGATAGAAAAATAGATTGAAAACTGCCAAATATTGTTTCTCAAGAAAAAAGATATTTTAAGTAGCTTTCAATGCAACAGATCTGGGATAACATGGTCAAGACAATTCTTTCCTTCAAATAACACAAAATCACAGAGGCGGTGGGTGATCCAGCAGCAGAAGACACACATTTAACCATGCCACTTATTTATCCGGACAGTGAGGGAGGATATGCCACTGTGTGCTCTGATAGCAAATGATGCATCCATGGTAGCGGAGCATCAGACTTGGGGAGGGGGGGTCAGTCAGTGGCCAGGTGAGGGTGTTTACAAAGCTCTGACACATCCTATGAGCTCCATCAATGGGAAAAGTCAGGAACATACCGCTACATGTTGCCCCCCCCCCCGTGTGCGTTCCTTCGTTCATTTGTTCGTTTCCGCTGCGACGGCTTTGTAGGGAGGATAATTCTTCATTTTCACACCGCCTTGCATCTATTCTGCCTGTCACTGTTTTTAACTACGGCAGCCAAGCTCAGAGAGTAGATTATGGTACTTACAGGGCATGAAAAACACAGCAACAAAACTGCAAGTGACAGGAGCGTTTAACTTTCTAGCTTGAATCTCCCCCATGTGGCACTTTCGCTACAGCGAGTTGTTTATTATGTTCCAAGCTCGGCATAAGCGATTAAGGAGCTCTTAAGAATCAAAGTGTTATAAATGCATGGAAACACAGCCGGCTGTAAATGCCACAGAATTAGAAGCTTACCAAGCCTAATACTAATACATGGCAATTTTCAGCTTGATGCTGATATAAAGAAATTACTTTTTTAAAGTAAGCAATAAATGCAGTCAAGGGAACCATAACAGAGGCCCTATTTTCATCCCGGCATAAATCTGCACGCGACCTTTCACTGGGTCCAACTCATGAATCCACTTGTTTATTCTTAACACACACATAAAAAGTGGATTAAACAAAGCAACCTCAACAGCTAAAACTCAATATAATCGACAATATAAACCCAGAGCATTTACAGCATGGGAAGAAACATAATGTTTGCATGATGCGCTCCTTTCTCTCTTACACAGATTCATGAAATTCAAATGAAGTCAAACATGAGACGATGACATTTGGAAGTTCTCAAATCACAGAAGCACATCTGAGGGTTCAGCATTAAGTGGACGTATTTTTATTGGCCCGTCAGATGCCACAGGTCTGAATGAAATATCCTATAGGCGTACTGGATATGTGAAATGTTCCATTTTGGCAGCCATCGTTGCAACATTGAAACTTGGTTCAGATGATTTTATGCAGTTTGTCCACATATACACAAATGTGCATATAGTGTGTCATTTTTTGGTGGCAGATGAAGATACTTGATACTTTTGCATTGATGCTTTGAAGAGATGCACAAAATGATATGTCCAGTTGTGATAGGAAAATATACTCAGGGTAATAATCGTTAATGTTCACGGTAAAAAGCGTAATGCCACTGTAACACAAACTTGCATCTCTCACATTCTCTCTCAAACACACACATGCACACACACGGACACACACAGCATTAGAATCTATTGCACTTTAAAGAAGCTTTAAACACCAAGGCATACTAATCCCATAAGCTGCCTCAGGGATTTCTGCATTAGTGATGCAATCAAAATAACATTGTAAAATTGTGTCAATAACAGGACTGATTTGGCCACAAAGTTGGTTATTATGCAGCCATTTTGAAGACCTGGGGGCTGACCTTACATCAGGAGCATCTGAGGGCCCAGGCGGAGATGAAGTGACAATGCAGAAAAGTAACCCTCTGGTTCAGTTTACCAAAAAAAGATATCCTGGGTGAGGATCATCAAGTAAAAACAGGATTATATATCCTTTAACATGCCAGTTTGTTTTAAAGGTTTTATTTGGTATCAAATGAATGAGTTCTCGGTTTATATAAGATTGTTCATAGGTGACCTGTACTTTTGCACTTTCCTAATATATATTTTTTAACTTCACATCAGGACAAAACAGCAGCTATGTCCTCAAGATTGTGGAATGAGAAAATATGGATGAAGTCACAACAGATAAAAAAAAATTGTGTTATCGATACTGTGCATATAAAAGTGTTCTTGGTACAGAAGGCATGCACATAAAAAAGGTCAAATTAACTACAGCACGAGTTGTAATCATGAAAACAAATAGCAGCTGGAACATCTGAAATGCTGCCGCTCACAACAGCTGTCTGGCTCTGCAATAACCATAAACTTAAAGACATTGCCTCGCTGTGGTCTTGTGTCAGATAATGACACGTCCAACTTATCAATTTAGGGGCAACATGTTGGTGCAGGTTGAAGAGAGACAGAGAGATCAACCAAAATGAGGCAAAAAACGACTGAGGTCAGGCTAAAGCCATGTAAAACATATAAATCACTCATCTGAAGCCCTGAACACCTAAAGTATTGAAACTCTCCAGACAATTACCCCTTTGCATTACTTTGGCCCACCAAACCCCTCCAGATACAAGTCACATTCAGGGGTCTCCAAACCTCTCAGATTGGGGGTCCACTACAAATGCATCTGAGATGCGACCTAAGCTCTGTCACCTACCCACCCCTCGTGTTCAGTAAACACAGCATGACCATATTTCAACTTCCTCTGACAGACCATCAACAATCTCAGACAGATAGCACCACAGTATGCAGCCACACACACAGTGACAAAAGTCCTCATCCTATTCCATCTAGAGCGCGGAAAGTAATCACATAACCAGTGTTGTGGTAACTCAACTTTGTGCCCCAGAGGAACTGCTCCTTTACTGCTCGCCACACTCATCTCAAATCAGCAACTACACAAACCACTGACACCTGTCCCCCAACCACCCCACACCCACACCCACCTGTTCCTCCTTCAGTCCCACACATGCAAACTCAAAATACAATAAACAAACATGACAAGAATAGATGCTTCTAATCATGTAACTACCTTAGTGCAATTTCCACACGGTAAATGGCAAATGGATTGTTGGTGTGTGTGCGTGCGTGCGTGCGTGTTTACCTTCTTGGAGGAATTTGTTTTTATAAAGCAGTCTTCAGTTCCAGCACTGGTAAAACAGCCTCCTCGTCCTGTAGACACAAGATAGACAAAGCCTTAGATATTAAATGTTAACCACAAAAACTGGTGTCAGTAAAGGTGGTAAAACTGTCAATGATACCAATTCAACTGATTGGAGCAGATGATGTGAACTTGTGTTTTAAAATCATCAGAGAGAAATCAATTCCCGGCATTCCTTTGGTGTTTACTCTCCGGTAAGCGCACGTCCCTCCAGAGCACCTTCCGTTCATCCTACCCTGCTGACTATTGTCATCACCGGACCCATGCGTGCATCCTACTGTTAGCTACAACTACACCCACTGATAACAAATGAAACAATGGGCCAGTCAGAGCGGTTTATTTGCAAGACAAAACTGTTCATATTAGGGACAGTCATTGCCTTTCCCGCCCTCCCCACCCATCTCGCCCACCCTGCTCCGGCCCAGAGTCTAAGTCCAATGAGCAGCCGTCATCGGTATGCAAAAGGCTTTCTGACTGAACACTCAACCCAGGCAAGATAAAAATAAATAAAAAAAAGGAAGGCAATAAAATCTTATTTTTATGGTAAACTTAGAAGTGACTGTGGGGCAATATCTCAGGTGCATTTGAATAAAAGCATTAAAGCATATCCAAATATGAAAGAAGGAAAAAAAAAGCTCTCTTGTTTGTCTTCTTTGGTCGTATACATTTGGCAGTCAAACCTGTGGTGAGATGTATGCGTTGCATTTATCTAAAGCAGACCGAGCATAGATAAAGCACGCCAACCCGACTTGCCCGGCCGCAGCATTAATTATGTGTTAAATGCCCTTGTTGAAAACGTGATCACTCTGAACTCTACTGAAGGTTGAACATTTGCCGAAAATGGACCATTCCCACACAACTACCCTATTATTGTGATTCATTACACTTCAATTAACATATCATCAATTGAATCGTAAATCAATGGCGAGTGGTGACAAATGACAGATATTTTCAGTTTCAAACTACTAAACATCATTAATTCCCATCACCTGAAAGAGCCCCAGGAGCTAAATGAGTTTACCCAATGCATAACATCCATTTAGATAAATGTTCCATCATTTTAATGAAGGAAAATTTGTATTGAAGAAAAAAAACCGCAACAACTGGATCCTGATAGCAACAGTACGCCTTTTCTCCTTGAAATGTAATGCCCATCTTGTAATACCTAAACAGATAATTGTCTCCATTTCAAACAGTACAAGGCTGTAATATAGCCATTTAGAACAGTAGGGGTGCGGGGAACATAGGGTGAGGATAAACAAGCACATGCTGCTTTACCCGGTTGGGAAAACCGAGCCCATCACACACTCCCACATTGAGATTTTAGGGAATAGAACAACTCCGCATGGAGATAATTACCCACCAAGGTGGGTTATGTGCATGCTCAGTGAGACACTTAAGCTAGAGTATGAATCAAAATGCAGCAATTTCAAAAGACAAAGGAGACTAAAGAGCATTTTGCAGGGTTTTCTGGTAAAATCTTAAAAGCATGTTGGGGAAACAGTATGTAAAACAAGGTGTGAAATAAAACAACAAAGAGTTTTTTGTTTGAAAAAGAAACGGCTAATACTGGGTACAAGACTGGTGCGTGAAATAGATGGCATGATTATTAACCTGCTGCCTTTAAGGGGATCACATGATCCAAATAAATGTTACCATTCTCTATGCAAATACAACAGGCCTCATTGTGGTTGCACACAGGAAAAAAATACGCAAACACCCATTTTCAGAGGAAATGGGTAATCAGAAGGGTTTTTTACTATGGTAATGAACTGCTGTGTTACATCTGAGTGCGAACAAAGACTCATTCCATTCCGTCCACAAACCTGTGAAGTGGACTTCCCTATTTGTGAAGGGGTCACGGCTTCACAATATGCTCTCTAGTCCCAGGTATGTTATCAGTGCCTTTGGCTTTGTTGTAAGATTGCATGTTCAAAATATGAATTAATACCCCTCCAGTGAAACGTACCCAATCCCAACAAAAGGCTTGCATTCACGCTGGACAGCTCTTCAGCTCCTCTAATGGACAGGCTCTCCTCTCTCTTCACACTGCACAGACAAAAAGATGAGGGCCCATGAATATTTACCACCAAGTAAAGTTATTCCATTAATTACTCCAAGCACGCTTAATACTGTATCTGTGGCTACTTCTGTGGCAGCTCGTTAATGAACCTTTCACACATCATTACCATATTAATTAATGCTCAACTCAATGGTTGTCAATAGGGGGCTGCCAGAGTTGTCTCGTGGCTCTTTACACCCCATCCGGGATGCTTCGATCACTTAGTATCAGTAAGCCTACAGTAACTATTTATCAAGCCAGGTGCCTGAAGAGTGTTTGAATTAAGCCACAACAACAATAAAAAAAAGGTGGTGACACTGGTTCAACAGTTTGCAAGGGTGGTGAACCCATATTAAGAGCATTGTGTAAATAAGAGAAGGGCGTAGGAGAGTTTTATTTGTGTAGAGTCAGTGATATCTATATACAGGGTCACTGGTGTTTGTTTTTAGGGTGTGTGCAGGAGATTTTCCAAGTGACTGTCTGTGTTCTGAAACACAGGAAAATCTAAAGCATGACTCACTTCTCAACAAATGCAGCTGCTCACTGTATGATCTGATCTACTAAAAGGGCTGACAGCACACTATTTTCCCCCTTCTTTTCTCTTGCGCTTTTATTAAGAAAGACTGATTAAATGAAAAACATGGCAAAGTCTCGTAAAGACGCACAAAAAAAGAGCAGCATCTGAAAAAGTAAAAAAACAAGCATTGTTTTTTTCAACAAGCATTGTTTTTTCCCCCTCCTTTTTGATGTGATTGGCAGGATCCTCGCATTATATTGTAACACCCACACAGACAGTAAACAAGGGCACTTTCTGACACGCAAACAGACTCAAAACCAACCAATTAAACTCAACTCCAATCCAGCCAGCCCTTATTCTAGATGCTTTTTTTCAGATTTTTTTTTTCTAAGCTTAAAAGGCAACAGTGCAGTCTGGTGAATGTCAGGCCTGTCTGATCCCCCCAGATTCTTTGGACCTGCCCTCACATTTTGCTGAGCTATGAACAAAGTACACAGAGTGCACACAGAGAGCTTTGCTGCCTTAATATCAAGGAAGTGGAATGTCACTCCTAACCCAAAACAAACAGGGCTGTGCATTTCTTTGCACTATTTAAATTAACTTGTTGACTATACAAACTGTGAGGACAGGGTTACAGTTGTAAACCGTCTTATAGAATAGAAGTACTAAACTCACTAAAAGTTATGTTTTAAGAAATTCAGAATCTATGGATCAAGGTAAACTATTATTAAATTGCGCTTCGTTTGTTTTATGCTGAGAAGTCACAGCTGGGCCCTCAGAGGAGCCACCAAGTTGAAAAAGGTCCTAGTACGTGATATTACGTCAGCAGAGAGAAAAAGTTCAACCCGAATCACACATGGGCGCTATGGTACACAAAAGGGCAAACCCACATTGGGCATTATGCAATCCCATTTTTATAACCAAAGCCTTTCCACCATGTCAAGTAGCACGACTGTCAATTCTGCTCAGCCATATTAGGTTTCCTCTCTCACCCAGATACGAGCGCTTCTCCAACCACAGATCCTGTGCGCTATTAATATCAATAAGCTGCAGATCCCATTTCCCCAGACAAAGACAAAGGGAGAACAAGAGGCGATGAGTGAGGGGAGGAACTAATACCCTCACGCACCACTGTGGGGTTGCCACTTGCTATCTCCTCCAAACCTGCTGCACAGAAGAAAAAAAAAAGGAACATTTTGTACAAGACAAACTCGGGCGCGAGTGCAAACACATGCCCTCCTATATCCATACCCACATCAGAGCTATGTAAATACCAATATTGATCTGCTGGGTGATATTTTCCAATCATCTGTTATTCTTTAACTTACAGCGCACACAAGGGTTTAAATATCAGGAATTTATTTTCAAATGCATTCAAATACTCAAAATATACAGGATTTTAAAAATTGGAGTGATTTTATTTAAAAGTTGTAAGTCTGTCATCATGTTCAGGCCCTTTCAATGACTTAAGTGGTTGTTTTCTGTGTTAACCTATAATTTCTGTGTTTAGCTTCACAGAAAACTTTTATTTACGAGTACTTCAGTAATGCAAGTTGATATGCTTGGAGAGAGGTTTTAATGCTTGTGACATTCATGCAGCTGCAAAATTCATCTATGCAAAACATTTCCATCAACTTTAAATGACATGACGAGTTATTTCATTTCTACAGACACCACAAATAGTCATTGGTCCTGCTCAGGTCGTACAATGAGACTCTCAGCTGGATTATCAGTGCACACCTACAGCGCCAGAGTGAACATGCACACATATCCATCTACCAGCATCCCATAAAAGGCAAAAGAGGAGGAGAATGAAATGAGGAGGGAAAAAAAGCAAGGGAAGATAATGAAATCTTTCCAGACTTACCCATGAACAGTTAGAAAGACTTTCATCATGTTCAGAGAACTGTATATTGATGCAGATTCTCTCCAAGCTTTAAGTGTTTTCAAATCCACTTCTGAAGAGGAGAAAGCTGTCAGCGAAAGTAACGGGTATGGAGTAGTTGAAGTAGTGTGTGGTACTCGAGTGTGCTTGCTTCAATGTGTATGTGTACGTGAGAGAGAGTGAGTGAGTGAGAGGGGGGAGAGAGAGAGAGAGGGAGAGGGAGAACCGGAGCCTTGACTGCAGCGTTCAGAGGGACTGGAGGTATGTGGTCTAAACACAACAAAAGCTGGTGCCTTGCGCTAGATTAAATATGCAGGAAGAGGCCCCCTTTGCATAAACACAAACACTCAGCAAATGAAGAACTGGCACAGAGCAGACGCCTGCTGAGAGCCCTACCTGTCGTGGTCTCTTTTAATTAGACAAGAGCAGGCAGAACAAATGAACATCAACGCGGTCACACCAGAACAAAAGGCTGCGAAAAATATAAAATACTTCCTCAACCTTTAAGTATGTCCTTAATAGAGTCATCAAATGATTAGAGAAGCCAGAAAAGGAGATGCATGTGTTACAGTGGTATAATTAGCACGTTTACAACTTGTTAAATAAACAGTTATTGTGCTTTCTTTATCCATGTTTTCTATTGGCAAAACTTCAAAAACCTACTGAATCTTCTAATACAAGCAACAGATGAAGACTTTCGAAATGAAACCGATTTAATTACAACTTAAAACAATGATTAAAATTGAAAATATTAAATTTAATCAACCTAATTAGGTCATTATTTGGTCCGAGTTTTACCTAATGATCCTGCAAGTCCTCTTTACCAGTGCTCCTTTGCTACAAAGGAAGAAAGGAGGACAGAAAGAATTTTTTTAATTTTATTTTCATTTCTACCAAGTTCCATTTAGTGTTTTTTTTTTTTTAAGCTTTACATTGTCACATTCCAAATCCTTTTTCAATCAGATCATCTGCCTGTGTCTCGCTTATTTTTTTCCTCACTTTTAGGAATGCAGAAGCATGTGATGTTGGGCTGTTGGGGGAAACTCCTGAATAAAACTGCAAGAGCAAAAATAAAGAAATAAAAAAAAAAGCTTTTTCAGCTGAGCCCCTTAAAAAAAAATCTGGGGAGCACCGTCACATGCTGAGTGACACATACTGACGTGTCCAGTCAAAGATGTCATTTCCATGTGAAACCCTCTCAAATGGA
>CAESWR010000484.1:44400-65897 GCA_903171835.1 Mullus surmuletus | reverse complement strand
AAAAAAAAACAACGTTTACAGGGTCTATTAGCACTAATTGCGAATAGATGGTCCCAAAGGCTAAACCTGGCCAGCTGGTTAATCAATCACTCATCACAAATCAAGTAATCTAACATTCATTCATTATCATTGTTTGTTTATCTATTCACTAATTTATTTATGCATCTATCTATCTATCCATCCATCCATCCATCCATCCTTATTAATGAATTCACTCACCAAGTTCGGTCTTGTACAACCATGTGGAGTATCTTAAGTCTGACAGCCATGCTGGATCAAAGCCAGACTGACAGTTGTGACCCGTCTGCAGCTTCTTACTACGTGTCTCGGTGGGAGGGCTGGAACAGGTGTGTTTAGTACTAGTTGTGGGAACGTTAACCGGGGGAGGGGATTGGCAAGCGCTGTGGTCGGGGCTGGGAGAGGTGTTCTCATTTAGGCTAGCATCCATAGAGCTAGCTGTGTTTCCTGCCTCGTCACGCAAACGTGAACGTCAGGCAGCTGATCGTCAGGCCGTACGTCCGGCATTAAACGTAGAGCGGCCAAACCCGCCCCTCTACCCCTCCTGCTCGGAAAGCATTGCCGTGTACTGAGTGGCCAGTCTGGTACTAAATTCCCAGGCCACTTTTTTGCCCAAGTCTGTCCCTGGTGGGGATCCTGCTGGTAGGGCAGGGCTGTGTGTTGGGGAGGCGGGGCACCCTCCACTATTATCATCATATAGAATCCAGTTATTTCCCTCCCATGACTAATTGAGAGCATTTGCTACAGCAGTAAATCAAATCTCCATAAATGCTGTATTCCTCACACTGCGCTCTTTATGGGCTTTTAAAGTACTGCAAAATCCGTTCATGAAACTCCCAAAAAATTAGGGATGTTCAATGCACTGCTCATACTGTTGGCTTCAATGTGGGAGAGCTGGCCATGGCTAATTGCATCCATCCGATCTATTCATCTATGAAGTACACATGCGTTATCAGCGAAAATCACATGACACTGATTGACTCAGTGTGAGGAAAGCCCTGCACTAAAGAGCCAGAAAGGTATCTATTAATGGGATGTTACCGTAGCTTAAGAGTGGTGCATTCACAAGTGCTTCATTTCTATGTCCTTGTCCTTCCAATCAATATTCAAAAGTGCCATGTAATTACACGATTAGGATTCATTTACATGCCAAGTGCCATTGTAGCTATAAATTGCAATGAAAATGTTGCGTCAGATAGTTTTTTCACTTTTTCCTCACACTCTACTTACTTGAGTGTTTATTTTATTACTGTTATTCTATCAAAAGATTCCATTCTGAATACAACTAGAAAAAGAACAGAGAGATTACCACAAACTAACAAGTGTCAAATTATAGAACTTTTATGCATATCAAACCTCAGACTTGTATGCAAATGCAATCCCTCTTGAGAGGGTGGGGAAAAATTGTAGATGTCTCATTTACATTGTCAAATGACACAACACTCATACTTTCCATTTGCTATCTAAATGTTTTGCTGAAACACCAAACTGGAAATGATCAGTGTGAGTGTAGCTCCTAACCACCAAGCCAGTGTAATAATACAGAGCAAGATAAACTCAAATGCTCAGCACAAGGTACACATGCACGGTTAAACCACATGAGCGAACACCGTGACTGCCATTTTGACCGGCCTCGTCAGACCACAAGTCAACACGTAGCAGCGCTGGCACGGCAGGGAGGCACAACACTGCTATGGGGCTCTAATATATTCAAAGAGGGATCATTTACTTAAGGCTTGCATCCAAGGATCAGTCTGGCCTTCATTAGCCTCAATCTGACACGGATGTGAACAACATGTTGGCTTGCCACATGAACAGTGCCCCTCCTTCCCCCCGAACCCCAAACACTCAACCCTCCCCTCCCTTCCCTGAGACCTGCGCAGCAAATTCCTCTGGAAATATCACAGGTTGTTAGCATTCCAGAGAGAATTTTACATGGGTGTGCACTTAGGCCTTAATTAGAGACACTATTTGATCATTCAGCAGCTGGGCTTTATTAAAAGTACGGGTTCACATCGCCCTACAGTCACCCCCAGCTCAGTGTGAAAGAGCTCACAGAGATACACGAGTCTATGAAGGAAGAATATGAATATTCATTATCTGATACGTGGGTTCCCTGTATAAAGTTAAATAAATACATTTTAAAAACTCTACACTATACTTTGATTATGGAGAATTTTACTTTAACTATGCATTCATATCTAAAAATGCCCCCCTAAGTTTAAATGGAATTAAGTCTTAACTGCAATGGACAAAATATATATCAGCTCGATCAAAATATACTATCATCAGTGAGACGCTGCATTACACAATGTTTCTAAAATGCAACAACAGGAGTCTACTGAATGTCAGCAGAGAATGTGAGCAACCTAAAAAGAAGGAAAGGGTAGAGATGTAAACCATCTCCCCAAGGTCGACAGGGACTATAAAACAAATACCAGGTTTAAGGTGAAGTCTTCCCTGCGTGAAGGTTAGCCATGTCTTGTGTTTACACTACACTGCAGCGCTTTGAAATTGTTTTGAGGTGTAGAGTCTGCCCAGGGTCATGGTTTGTTTTTGACGTGTTTATACACTACACAAGGAGTAATGACATCTAGGATAGTTAGGAGATGAAGACTTGATTCAGTACACAATCCGGCATTTTGTTGTTTTTTGTTTTTTAGAGTTTTTTGGTTTGTTTTTTTCAAGTTAAAAGCCAGCTTTGCTGTGGACCAATTGTGTATTGTTGCCATAATCAGTAAAATAAGGAAACCGGTTGCTATGCAAAACCTCTTATCATTTTACTGCATTCAAACTAATAATTTTCATATGGTGCTCTTTCGAGTTTGTTGTAAAGTTGGCATTGAAAGGGTGTGTTTGCCTGAGAGTGTATATTGTGGTCGACTGACAAGAAGGAGAGCGACTTACTTCGATCTAAGGCACAGCTGGATGTCACCACTGGATTCTCCTGGCTGGGTTGGATTGTTGCGTACACGATGAGGAGAGACGAAAACCAAACAAAACCAAGAGAAAAAAACAAAACAAGAGTGAAATCAAGGAAAATGGTTGGAGTACTTAAACAGCAGCCTTATTAATTAACAGTAGAGTGTCATCCCATGCTGTTTGGTTGCTGTGTGCATGTGTACATTCACGCGCACCTCAGAGTAAAGTGGAAGGACACAAAACAGGTCACTTTCAAATTATTATTCATTAAAGCAGAATTAAATAGGTTCCCCACCCTCCACCCCCTTACATAGCGGTGGCTACATATTTAGCATCTCAAATGAGAACTCCCTTGATTAAACAAATAATGACACATTCCAAAAACTGTAACTGAGACCAAATTAATTTGAGCATAGCTCTAATTGCATTTAAACACTGCTCATCCCTAACCTTAGATCAAGCACTTCTTAATTACTGGTTTCTGCATAAGAAATCCCCACAGTGTTGATGGAAAAATATAAATAGCATAGGTTTCAACACACTATGGAATTACTTCAATTCAATATAAATGAAGGTCCACCAGAGAGTTTTGACAACACCCAAGTTCCCTGAAAAAGAAAGAGACAGAGACAGAAAGAGAAAGAGAGAGAGAGAACTTGTCCAGAGTATTAAACTGCCCTTGTCGACTCATCACACATTAGCAGTAAACCTCTCAAAGCTGAGCTGGGCCATTCAGTCCCACCGCCCATGCCCCCATGCCTTCACTCCTTCCCCCCATTTTCAAACACAGAGGGAAGAAACGGCAAAATGTGTTTCCTGAAAGTGGGGAGAGGTGGAAAAGGCCCATCCTGCCCCTCGAATTACCACCGCCCTACAAGAGCCACCGCCAGTGGCCTTTCTGCAGAGGCAGCAAAAGTTCCCTGAGAGGGGAGCGTCTGCCAACTCAAACAGGGCTGATTCTCCTCTCTGTGGGCTGCCGGCCGCCCGTGTGGGCCTGTGATGGGCTTCCTGAGGGCTCGCTGCAGCTGGAGCACTTTGAATAAAGGTAACAGCAATGTCAAAGCTACTGTAAACTTGCCGGGCTGCTCCTGTCAGCAGGACGTTCCCAATCAAAGCAGAAACAACCCCACCTAAAACACAACGCATTGTTTTGTTTTGTTTTTTTCCACTGGCCCCAAGTCCAAACTTCCCATGAAATCACAAAGAGAGCACACAGGCAAGAGGGCAACTACTGTTCCCTGATCTTGCCAAACAAAATGCCAAGAGACTGGGAGTGACATTCAGCTCTGGGGTTTAAAAATACGAGCAATTTGAAAATGATTAGAGTCTTATTTTATTGTTGAGCGCCTGACACAGGAGAGGAAACCAGAACAATCAACCCGACTGACTTTTTTTCTGCTGAATTTAGAAACACTAATTAGTTTTGCTCTCGTAAAGCCAACCTGAAAACGACCAATTAGAAAGTGAAAATGAGACGTGCAGAGGAAACAAGAGCTTGTCATTTCCACAAGTCCCATATGTACAACTTTACTGTGATGACTTTCAACCACCCAAGATGATTGGCAGCCTGCCTGCTAAATTTCATGTCACATAGACAGTTGACCGGTTAATGGCAATGTACATCAAATAGCCTTTTTGCCTAGTTACAAGGAAACTATTACACATCTGTAGAGCCACATCAAAGCCAGGCTGAGCAGCTTGGCCATGCAGATCTCAGAAGCACCAGGCTGGGGAGAGGATACAGTACACCAAGCTGACCACAGCACCAGCTGCTTTCAGCTAAAGACCTACCAGGGCCAAACTGGTTCTCCTTCACAGGTGCCTTATTTTTGGAATTTCCTCTTTTAGCCATACATGTACATTTCACAAACATTTGGGCTATTTCACCGGAAGAGAGTTGTTGGTTCATGTATAGTCAGTCATTACAAATTAATGTAAAAAAAAAGTAAGAAAGAAAGAAAGAAATAAAAAACTGAAATTTCATTGCTATTCCCCCAGGAAACAGAGGCAAGTGTTTAATCACTGTCAGATTGAAGACGGATGGGCTGTCAGTACCTTCCCCTGTCCAGGATCCAGCTCCTGGGCTGGGAAGTGGCTAAAAAAGGCCGGGGCTCTGCTTTCCAGGCTCGCGCCTTTTACCGGGAGTAATTCTCAGATGCCAGGTCGCTGCCAACGTCCTTGCAGCCAATGGCAGAGAGGCCAGTAAGTTCACATTAACTGCAGAGTGTAACTGCGCTGAACATCTGCTCATGAATGAGAGAGCTGCCCACTAACTCAGCGAGTTGAGGCCCACTGATGAAAAATTCAACGTTCTCCTCGCTGGCACGCTTGTTTTGCACTATTCTCCTGAGCCCACAGAATTATATTAAGAGAATTTCAGCACGGCCTGGTGTATCTGAGAGAACAGCTGGCGCTGAAAAGGGATCTGCAGCTCGGCCAGAGCTCAGGGACTTCACACAAGATCTGCCTTCTCCTACAACATTTGTCCTTGAAGAAAAAAAAACGTATCAGTGTTGAGCACTCAGGTAATAATATGAAAGCAGAGGCTACATTTAGCTGATTAGACTGCCCATGTGTGCTACAGTGGACAGAGTGTGGCCGTTGAAGACACAAATCGATGCCGAGTGCAAAGAAAAGACAGAGGTGCAACAATGACAGAAGTTCCCTCTGGAGACCTATTCACTACACCTCTCTTTTGTTTGGCTTGTTTAGCTCATTAGATTGTTAACTATGAAGAATCCGCCCCCAACCCCACAATATGGAGTCAGCCTAATCAGAAACAGAAGCAATCTGTTCAGGGGGAAACTACATCAAAGACTTTGTAAAGTATGAAGGCAGTCCCAAAGGCCTTGAATTGCTGCAATTATGTGCCTCATAGGTTTATGATCACTGCAACAACAAAACTGACAACATAGATTATTGACTATTAGCCAAAGAAAGGAATTTCACAATGAAACCAGACTATCAGGCAATCAAAAGTGGATCTGTACAGTGTCATTAACTGACAAAGTCTGCCCTCAGAAGATGATGAAACAGTTTCTCAGTTAAAATTGTGAAGTTTAAGGAAGTGATGACTCCTAGCAAACACAAGAATAAAAGATTACCAAACTCAGTGATTTCACTTCTGTCTTTCTGCGAAATACAGTTAACAGATTTCTATTTGTCAGCACAGAGTGCAACTTAACTGACTCTATGAAACCCCTCAGTTTGATCTTTTTCTCTATGAATCCAACGGTTCCTGCCTTGAGTTTCTCCTCCAAAATTGCTAAGACATTTTTTTTTATCCACTTCTCATCCGCCGGCAAGTCGGGAAGAGAAATAGGTTTCTTGCCAACCTATACAATATGCCAGATAACAGAGAAATCATAGTAACACCCGCAAAAAAAGAATGTGCAAATGTAATATTGCCATTGAACACTCAGAGGATGTCTGGAGAGAAGCTCATTTAGCCGTTGACAAATGACAGCACTTTGTCTTCCTGACAAGATCCCCCCTTCATCAAATGTCCAACTTCACATGGAAAGAGGAAATCACACATTATCACACTGACAAACAATTACAACCATGTCATTAGCAGCAACCCTGGGCCTGAAACCATTAACAAAACATAACGCTGCGCACCATGCTAACTATCAGGAAAAACACAGGATGTAGATGAAAAAGACACTGATAAATCAATCACAACATTGAAAACAACCTGATGCGACGTTTTTGCACAATCTAAATATGGGCAAAAAGGTCCGAAGACAATCCTTTGAGGCAATTAAATCACCAATAATATCAAGCTATCAAAAGTTTTCCGTCCTTGAATAAAGATTTATGTCTGCATGGTGTCAGAGTAGCGTTTGCTGCATATTAAAAGTCCACAGTTACAGAGAATCTCCTCTAATCAGATACAGAGCATTAGTATCTTTTTTTAGTACATCTCCCAGTGTCAGGCAGCAAATGAAAAAAAAAAGGCCCTGTAAATATGACTGCTTACTTCCAACACAAACATTGTTGACACCTAATGCAATTTCAGCGGGACATCCAACTGAAAGCACACTGGGGTAATATAATGCTCTTAATGAGAATTCCTTCCAGCTTGAGACCTTGGCAAGATAGCCATAATGCATGGCTTCGCTTTTTAATAAAATAATTGTTACAGTTATTAAATATGAATCTCATCACAGTCAAGATGACAAAATAATTCATTACCAAAACCAAGGCTTTAAATAGCGGCAAATTATGAAGCCCTAACCCCCACCGCTTGAAAATGCAGTTCCAGATAAATGGGGTCCTTATTTAATATAAATACGAGACATACAGAATGTGGCCCCTGAAAGGAGAGAAACTGAGCGATTGTCCTTGAAATTTAACATTAAAACAAAGAACAGTAGGCACCATCTAAAACTTTAAAAGTTTTGATTCTAATTCTTCCTGGTTACACCACTTTGTGAAATCAGATCATTATCTTTTTCTTATTGTATTTCAGGTCTTTCTGTGTCATAAACACCTGTAAACTTGATTTTTTTTCTTTCAAAACAAATACATTTGTTGAGTAATCAACACACACAAACTCTTTGCCAGTCTATAATGCACATTATAATGTTAGTGTATAGAGGTAGCTCTGACAGTCTATATCATGAATGTTGTTTTAAAATAAAATGTTGCTTTTTTAAAATGAGACGCTCGCATATCATATACTGCTGAAGTGCTGCCCAAGAAATGCCCAAGTAAAATTACTTTGAGAATTTAGAATAACCAAACTATTTTTTGGGGGGTTGTTCCTTTTGTGCTAGTACATAAAATGGAACAGAGGAACATGATGTCGTTAGTTATAGAGTTTGTGTTGGTTTTTAGCCATCACATTCTGTCTTCCACTAACCTTCCCCCCTACCCTTCCAGGTTACAGTTCTTTAAGCTTTATTTATGCATTCAAAAGAGATAATTTACAGTGATGGCATGGAAACTTCCCAGCATGCCTTTTAACCTGTCGTTTTTCACTCTCTCCGCAGCAGGATGTCCAGAGGAAATGCTTTATTAAGATCCTGCCGACATGAAGAGCTGCTGTGACTTACTGGTGCATTACTGTCTAAAAGGCAAAGTTATTTAGACCAATAAAAGGCTAATATATTGTTGGAGTGGAATTACGCAGAAGTTATCTCTGCCTTAATAACATCACCGCAACCCCTGATGTTGTTTAGATCAATAAAGCCCATTAAAGTACAGACCTCAAGCACAGATAAGGCTGCACTGCTACGGCAAAATACTGCTCCCTGGCATGAGCAAGACAGCAGAGGTCTTTCTCTAGCAAACAAAAATCATCAAAAATCTCTCCAAACTTAACACCTTAAAAATGTAATTCAGTGAGGCATATTGTCGGATATGGAGCCTCCAGATTTACTGCAAAGCAGATAAACACACTGGAAGATGATAATGGATTTCAGATCTCGTCGGACAAAGCAAAGGGGAGCTCACACATCCAGCTCAGTGATGATGTCAGAGCAGGAATCAACCTGCACAACAGATATCCACTCCATCTGTACTTTTACTATTTTCAACACATCAAACTAAAAATGCTCTGGACTTTTGCAAGTTCCACTGCTATTTAAGATCTTATGTTCTCCCATTTATTTTAAATCTGCAACCCTAATCATAATGTGATGATGTCACTGTAAACTCTGATTCCGAGATGTGATGTCTTTAACATAACATGGAGCAAAGGGTAAATGCGCAAATGAGGAAACTTCAAAATGTGAATACACGTCACCATCAAAGTAGTGAAGTGGTAAATATCATGTTACTCTGAATGTGGTTTCCCAGCATGCTCTGCTCATTCTGAGCATTGTCCACCAGGTGATGCACTAAATCATCTGAACCACCTATCCATCAACCACTGAGGCATGATGGCCACATTCTGGTCACTCCCCTCGAGGCTCCACCCCACATAATGATGTGACAACACAGAAAGCAGAAGAAGAACCAGCGCAAGTGTGTGCATGTGCGTGTGTGTGCGTGCACGTGTTTGTCTGTGTAAATGCAGTTTTAGGAGCACAGACAGTGTTCAAAGGCATGTGTAAATTGCAGCACACTGAGACACCACATTTCTCCACAGGAAACCACAGGAAACAGTTTTGACGCTATCTCTATAAGCATACTAAATAACAAACAAGAATTTTTTTTTTTTTTTTTTTTTTTTTTAAAGAACAGCATGTCCCCTTCAGTTGATACACTGTCAATAGGAAGTTAGACACCAAGCTGCTCAGGTGGGGGAAGTGCGCTCAAAACAACAGTTTTCTAGAAAGATGGAAAGCAACAGACCATTCAAAGTGTTCCTTGCCTATAGGCTACACACACACTTCAGGCCTTGACGTCACAAGACACACAGTGACGGAGAACTTAATTTTAAAGATGTATGCCCACTCCACACGTGTGCCACTTAGCTAGACAACAAGCTGACGTGTTTCCATGCATTCATGATCTTCAATCAATCTGCAAAATTACTTTTGGACAGTGGGTTTTCTAAGCAATACTCTTATACCAGGTAGTATTGTACTTTTGATTTTACATATTTAGAGCCTATATGGGCTTTCCAGTTATTCTCATCTCCCCAAACAATTAACTATTCTACATGTTGATTCTTTTCATGATACTACTTTTTAAAACATTTGAATTATTACGATTTTTTAATCAAAAACATTCTCTAAATTGACTTACCGTGAAATCTTCCAGCCTTTCCCTTTGAATGGGAAACCATAAAAATCCTGCCTTTGCATGCAGAAGCTTTATCTTGATAACGTGTCTTTCAAATTCTCAAATTCTGTTACTTTCCCCTTTGAAACCACACTGGAAATTCTTGAAATATAGGAATGATTGAAAGGTTTTTCAGATGCCTTGGGGGGAAAGTTCCAATATTGCTGACCCAATTTACTACAAATATTATTCTAAATTGTCAGCAATAACTGCTGTGATGTTAAAAAATACTAAATATTATTGTATAACAACACACACACAAACCATGGCATGATTGTAATTAATATCTCTGCTAAATTATTACCTCTGACAATTACCCAACAATAAATACATCAAAGACAAAAAAGACAGGAGAAATAAGTGCACAATAGGAGTGGAGCAGCTCTTCTCCCAGCTGCACTGAAAGCATAAATAAAAGTGTAGCACATCTTTTAACTTCATCAATTATCTGATTTTTGACGTGCAGGCTGAGCATGGTGTAATTAACATCTCAGAAGATAATGGAGTCTGTAGTCACTGATCAATCTCACACATATATGATCGGCTTTTTACCAGCCCACCTCTTGTTATTCTCAAAAGATATTCTACGACAGAATAATTTTTTTCTTATAAAAAGAATTATGATGAGCCGACAACTCATCCAATTGAGCTCATCTTCCAAATTAGGTAACTATTTTGACTATGCTCAAACATTTGCTCTCAGATTAGATAAACAATCCCCTCAAATTCAAGCATGACCTAACCAGCAGGTCAACATTGAAAACTTAAGAGTAAACTATTAAATAAAGACATGGGTGATTCAGCAGGGACTTTGTGTATAAAATGAAATTCATCTATTTAAAAAATGTTTTTAGCAACTAAAACTAAGACGGACTATGTATATGAAGACAGAGAGGAACAATGGCCGTGTGGTTGAGATGGTTGCTTTATCAGTTTGTCAACTAAATATAACAATGGTGAATGGTTGAACATAAATAAGTGAACATCCCTCCCATCCCTCTGCCTGATTTAAGATGCAAGATGCATTGTGTTGTGCTCTAAATTAGTCAACATTAAAGATCTACTCACATCGAGTCAGGTAAAATGATTTAGAAGTTCACATTGGTTGTTCTCTGTTTTTCCATGGTGTAGTACTGAGCATGAGCCACTTCTATGAGAGTAATAGAATATTCTAACCAGATAAACCTGTATACCTCTGGTTCCATTACAGGATGAGTCTCCCACCCACCACCATTTTAGCCCATAACTCATAGCATTTTCCTAGCAGGAGCTGTGACTAAGTAGCTGACTAACTTGGCCCTACACCTTGGCCAGCAGCAGTGATCCTCCCACAAGTAACCTGGCGACCACAGTTAAAAAACTAAAAACTTAGCCTTGAGGTTTATAGCCCTTTATGTTTGTACCCCTATCTATCTGTACTGAAATACTACAAAGTACCCGGTAAAGCCCCGTCCTATGATTAGTACTGGCTGGCACAATGCAAACAACAAAAAGTACATGAAGGACCCTGAATTCAATGATTCAAACAATGCTTGAATATAGTAAGGGGGAAAGTCATAGTGCGCAAAAATGCGTAATAACTGTAAAAAAAAACAAGTTTTGCAAGTTAAATCCCTCGTGATGTGTGGATTGTACTTCAATTATCGGAGTTAAGCCCTAAAGATGAGCTAAACTTGAGCATTTAGAACGGAAAGGGTGTCATCTAGAGCTTTAGGAAATTATGTTATTAGCTCATCTAGTTTCTAGTGATGAAAAGTACTGATGTCAGAATTCTTTAGTGAAATTAAAGATATTATTTTGAAAAAGCCACGATGCTGAACTATTACATTATCATAACTGTGTGCATTCACTTGGTTGTTCTAGTGGACATGATTCTATTTCCAGGCAACAGAATATAATCTGCAGTTACCCTGAAAAAACATTACAGGTCAATTTAAGAAATGGACAAAGGAAAGTAACAGAGCTGATCAAAGGACAATACAAGACAATTATTTGTCCTATTGCTGCAGGGTGTGTCAGGAGGTGTGCTTCCAGTGTATCATTAACTCGACACTGCCTGGACATGCGCAGCTCTTTTACTATTTAGGTTTCAACAGATGTGCGTTTTATGTGGCAGGTTCTTCAGAGTTTAAATGCCGCCATCCACATAGATGAGGCCATAAGGCAGCCAATAAAACCTGCCTTTGAAACTTTTGGGTGGATTACTGCCGACATGACAGTTTGAA
Organism: Mullus surmuletus; assembly: GCA_903171835.1. NCBI lineage: Eukaryota > Metazoa > Chordata > Actinopteri > Syngnathiformes > Mullidae > Mullus > Mullus surmuletus. The sequence goes on along the minus strand of CAESWR010000484.1, from coordinate 53,997 downwards.
AGTAGAGATCAGAAGCTCATCTCTCATGATTGTATCATTTTGACGATCAGAGGTGCTTGGTGTGAAACGCGCCTGCTCAGTTCTGACAAGAAAAAACATTGTTTGATTTCATCCTAATAAGTATAACAATTAATCATATGCTAAAAGGTGGTATGAAATAATGTTGCTAACACTTGCAGGTTTAAAATGAACAGTTTACCAAAATAGGGTAATAACGAAAGTAACAAATGAAACTACAGTGCAATTATTGGGATTTACAAATGCCATGGCAGGGTGCACTCACTTTTGGACTGTCTTCAAACACACTCTTACACACACACACACTTTTCATCTTTGACATCTTTAATTTTCTCGACTTGTCCATCCAACACCAGACTATGGATTTTTTTTTCTCTTTTTCTGGAAAACCTAAAGATAATCCTAGTCACACAGTGCTGTCTTAATGTCTCACACTCTCCTTTCCCCCCTCAGTGACCTGTGTTGACTTTGGTACCACCTCCTGGGCCAGGCAGGAAGGCATGCTGAGTGAGCTCTCTGCTGGTTGTGTCCAGACCCTGCCTCTTACACAATACAGCCGGCCTGGCCCAGCAGCAGGCCAACCCCTCCTCCCCAATAACACACTTCCCATTCTTGATCAAACCTGGGGATTGTAACGAGAGGGTGGAGATGGTAAAGATGGGAAGAGGTGTGTGTGTGTGTGGGGGTGGGGGGCACATCCTGCGTGAAACCGCATCCTGAACAAGCATCGCTGCACCTCACTGTAAATAAATACTCACTCTTCGGCGTAGCTTCCGTCAACTGTCACCGCCTTGGCTCCCAATCACCTTCAAGTCCAAACAGGAAAGTGCATGGAGGCGAGGGAGATGGCAGATATGAGCTTTAATTTGCTTCTCCCCGCACTTTAGCCCGGGTGCACACCGCTTCCTATTCTCCTGCTCTGACCAGCTGCCCCGGCTTCGTTCCAGACCATGAGTCCTTCCTGTCACCTTTCATTACCACATTATCCAGGAGGACGCTCCCAGTGTAGCAGGGAAATCACCATTTGGTGGTACTCCTCCTGCGTTTATGTAGTATTGTGTGAGATATTCAAAACCTTGTGCAATATCCTCAGAGGAGCACTGCTGCCTTGTTACCTGCTTATCCCCTGTGTATTATCACAGGAGATACAGCTGAACAATAGTGCATGATGAAGGCAGCAACTGAGACAGGCCGAGCGTGGTCCATAAATTGCTTTGTGTTACAAGACTCTCATCAGACTGGTGTGCAAATATCTATTACTTCATTAAGAATTAAAGGCCTGCTTGATATTGTTGTGATGGATCCTTTTTGTTTAAGGAGAAAAACCAGGACAGAAGGCACATACTCAATAAGACACCTCTAATATCTATCCTATTGTCCTGTGTCCTATTTCAACTTTTCCTCCAAGAGTGAGTGCATCCAGGCCCCCAGTCCCCTAGCAATTCTTGCATTGTTTTATTCCACTTGAATGAGTTGAGCTGAAAATTTCATGCAGCTGCTGACTGCAGCGTATCAGTGTTTGGCCTGAGCTTAACTCTGCCCACCAGGCTTGAAAAATCATTCAGTAACTGATCTGTCAAGAGGAGAATGCAAGACATCTATTGGCTTTTGTGTGCAGAGGCTTGTCTGATGAAGATGCACTAAAAATTCATAGGCTCATGTAAAAATTCACATCCAAACAGGACAAATAGGGCAGCTGGCTGTCTATAAAATTGTTAAAATAAGATAAGATAAGATAATATAAGATAAGATAAGATAAAGCAAAAAAATAAATAACACTCTTTTAAGCTCAACAGTATAAAAAAATATTTCTATTTGACATTAAGTTGAAGAGCACAGGACTAATTAAAACTTAAAGCAAACAGACAATTAACATCCAGTACTTCACAAAATCTAAGTAAATTAAACAGCTTTTCATTCTTTTACACCACGTTATTTTACATCTTATCAGGAATTTGGGGGGCCATTAATGCAGTCATTGATACATTGAGCGCTCACTCTTTAGCGAGCAATCTTCTGTATAGCTGTTGTATTAGTGCTGAGTTGTGTGATTAGACATATAAAAAGACCCTCCTTTTTGCCTGAGGAGAGAGCTCACTGGCCAGACACGTTACTTAAATGGCAGCATCTCAGTGAGCACGCCTAAAACTGCCCAAAGGGAGTGTGAGTGTCTGTGAGTTTGGGTGTGTTTACGTTTTATCCCCAGGACCCCCGATTGTTGTTCATTTCCTGTGCAAAGACAAAATAAGCACACACAGGCCAAAATTTGCTCGTCTCTGGCCTTCTCCCACATCACAGCACTTTTCTGCACAAGTGGCTAACCACAGATAATTATACAATTAAAACAATTTTCCGCATCTATCTGTCAGAATGATCTAATTCACCATTCGGATGACGCTAATGGAGTGAGCGGCTCTCCTTCCCCGAGCTAAGTCTTTTCCTCTGTATCATACAATGAAGCAAAGCCATCTGCAGCTGAGGAAAACACAGAGAGCCAAGATGAATGGGATTGTATTTGTTTAGCAGGATGTTCGTGAATAAAGTTAAGACCCAACAATTTTCATTACAATCCATGGTGCAGCAAGGAAATAAGGAGGTTCACTTGATTGTTGTTTCAAATTAACCCTTGGCTGCAGTATAAAGGTGAAACGGAGTGACCCTTTTATTTTCTGAGACAACACTCTCTCCAACCACTGCTGACATTAATAATTCATCTTGACAAAATACATTACCAGGGAAGCTGAACGTGAAGTAAAGTCAAATGTGTTGGAAGAAGTGTTAGTATTCAGACAGCAAATAGAAAATGAAATGAAATCTTTTATTTTCTAAATAAACTGAAACATGCACTTTCTATTGATTGCTTTATGCTATATGAAATGGCTTTTGTACTGGGAGCATAGACTGCTATTTAGACAGACCCTTGTAGGGTGTGAACAGCAAAGGGAGAATTTAGACATCACTAAACCTTGACCTGGATTTCCTGCACCTCCGTCCACCCAGTGTGGACAAGAAACACAGATAGGAACCACTCTTAGACAAGCTCAAGGGAAATGCTTGCTGGCGTGGCTCTGTCCTTCCCAACCAGCTCCACCAAATACAATGGCAGCCGCGATTTTTATGTTTATGAGCTATTCTGATGGGATACACATATCCATTAGATATGAGTCTTCCTATAGAGGGGGTCTGGTATTACCAACAAGCAAGTGCCCCATCAGCAGAGAGGAAAAAGCTGCCTTTTATGGCAACAGATCACATACTCAAGCCATTGGCCACAAAGCCCACAAATGAGGCGTTAAGTGTAGTGGCAGGGCAGCAGAGAGAGAGGAGCAGAGAGATATGACCCTCCACTCATCCAAGCATGAATCTGCCCTCTACCTCTCTCACATACTCTGACTTGCTCTTTTTTACTCCCCCCTCCAGAAAACACGGTCAAATCATGCTTAACAGGCTCACAATTCTCACTATCAAATAACAACTGTCATCTGCAACAGAAGTGGTGAAATGAATGCTCATTGGCAAGCTGTAATGTTTCTATTATATTGAAAATTAAATCATTATACAATATTTGCAAAGATTCCAAATGGACATTTTCCGTATTTAATTGCCAGATAGAGGCAGGGTAGGCACAACAAAGTTAAAAAATACAACCTGACACAGATATTGGGAAAGAGAGTGCAGCGAGATGCCTGCTGGGACGGTTTCATCATCGTGCCTTACCCCCCCCCTGCTGCTGGGAAGGCAGGAGATGGGGGGCAGGGAGGAGATAGACTCCTCTTCACAGTCAGAGATTTAATTGCACGCAGATTCCATTACCTCTGCACAAATGTCACATTCTCTTCTGATCAGGGGGCACGGCAGCCAGCAGTACGGCTGGCAAGCAGCCAGACTATAGTGCAGAAAGTGTTCAGCCAATCAGGGTTCCCAGGGCTGACAGAGGTGAGCAGGGGGACAGAAAGACCACAAAAGGCCAAAGACATTGAAAACAGAGGGGGAAATGGCAAAGCAGCTGCCAGAACAACATTTAGCTTCAAGTTTTAGTTGCTGTTGTTACAGTGTCTACAGATCAAAAAGATTAAGCAAAAACACTCATCAAATAGGTGTTCTATGTGCCTATGCAGCACAGTGGACTGCTTTAAAAAAGTCTACCTAAAGGTTACATTTTTAAAAAGCTGCAATTTGATTCCAATGAAATGGGGGCGCACCATAACACTCTGGAGCAACAGTGCTACACATAATACAAAATTATGGACAATTGCGTATTTTTGTTCAATTGTTTTGTTTATATGGCCATTTAAAAACAGGCTTTACGCAATGTTTTACCATTCCATTTCACAAGTGAGCACCAGCATTTCAGACAAACAATGGGGCACATCTACCTCACCACACCTCTACACTCATTTTACGATACACTTTAGCTGAGGCTCCTTACCAACTGATGTTGACTCTTGTCTTCTGCCCTTCTAGCCAAACGCTCTTGTAATTTGTGATGACTTACATTTATGCAGGGAGGACCTCAAGATCGCAACTAGTTACTCTGCTTAATCAAAGTTAAATATTTCACGTAGAGCACTTTTAAATCCAATGGTGTGCCAGAAAACAAAAACAAAAAACAAAAAAAATACCTAAATCTTGAGCACAAATTCACGCACACAAATTTCCAACAAACCTTAACATAATGCGAGATAAACTTGGGCCACAGCCATCAGTCAGCGACATCTTATAGTGGTTGCTAACAGGTAAATTATAAATAAATACCAATACCAAAGTAAAACCATTTCCTTTTGTAATATAAATAGGACGGTGCATGGGACACAACAGTATTCTGTATGAGAATGAACAGTCTTCATGCTGGTACGCAGCCCATAGTGACAGCAGCAACTGTCACTCGAAATACAGCTGCTCTATGTACAGAACTTGTACAGAACTTCCTCAATTTGCATGAAGGCAATCAGTACACTGAACAGCTGAACAATAAAACTGATAAAATTGCTTCAACCCTATTGTGGCCGAAAGCACAAAAAATAATGGTCAGATCTTACATTCTTCTGCGTATAAGAAGCATGCACATTAGTGTATGAAATAAGAGAAGGCTGTTGGGAGGGCTTCCACATACCCCGATCAGTGGTCCAGGACCGCCTGGCACTCCATTCCTCCAATCAGAATTCAGCTTACAGTCTTGAGGGCGGGACTGTATAGTTTCAAAGAGGACCAAATAGAGAGAGAGAGAGAAGAAAGGGGAACGATACAACGATTACAAACAGGAAGTGAAAAGGTGGGGAAAGCCCCTACACTGGTCCACTGAGCCCACAGATACAGAAATCACGTAAGTGTTGCCTAAAAACGTGATCACTCACCCACGTATATATTTTCTACAGTATGACACACAGATTCCTTTTAGTGTCATCAGCATACATGCATATCCATTTTTTTTTCCCTCTTTTCTGAAAAAGCCTGTTGACCAAAATCAAACATGTTTGTATCTATCACACATGCGTGTTCATTTTGCACCTTTACACAACAACATATCACAGTCACCTTTCGCATGTGTATTTTTTTCTTACATGCATGCTCTGCAACTGTTCTCTGCAGGTATGCACTCCTGTGACATCTTGATCAAGTTACAGCACTTTTATTTGATGGTCCTATTCCTCATCAACTAGCTAATAGCTGTTTTTCTATTAATCAATCAGCTCTTTAAATGTTTTTAATTCATGTGTGATAAAAAATAAAATGGCATGTGAGGTTGCACAATTTAAAAATGGCATGTATCACTTTTGTTTAGTTGTGAAATTGTATTCTAGCTATTAGTAGGACATGATGTTTTTTGTGTGAGAAATAGCAAAAATATTGTACATGATGGGATAGTACAAATAGCTCCTCTAACAAAATACAAAGCTGCATAATTGTATGAGACCAATGAAAGTGTGATTACTCTGGAGACTGCATTCGCAGTAGTACTATGACCTAAAAACCCTGCAGTATTCTCCTGTAATAAAACAAATATTTATGATATTACACCGATTTTACATAAATGATGCATGTACCACTGCAGAAAAAAAACATCTGAAACAGGCTGGACATTTTGTTTATTCAAGAACCTAGTGTTAAACTCAAATGTATAATCTGTATCCAGATAAACAAGTGGAAAGATGCTAATGATTTCCAGATACAGTTGAGATCATGCAAATGAGGCAGCACAATGAATGGTTTCTGGTTTTGTCCTTGTCACAGGAGTGACACAAGCTGCATGTGTGGCTATGGTTTGTCTGTGATATATATGTGTGTACAACTTAATATGTCTCCAGCAGCACAGCAAAGCAATTCAGGTCCCAGTTAATTGGCCTGCTCGATGAGAAAGCGTGTCAAAAACTAAACCCATGACTCTGTTTCAGAGCATAGCAGTGTGGGTCTCCAAGCAGACACAACAAACTAATGCCCCGACATCCCAACTCCTCATAATTCACCAGTGTGGAATTCAACCAACCCCATTAGTGCAGCCGTTGTTTCTACAGTCCGTCCACATTCCTGGGCCTGCCATCAGCCCCAGATAAGACCCTTCTGATTACTCGGTTGCATGCCTGTCATTACTCCCAAAAATATGTTGATCCCAACAGACAGCTTCCCCCCATGGATTTATGGCTACACTATTGTATCTCTGTGTCCCTCAAACAGAGCACTTGCCTCTAAAGGTCCCCTCACTTTGACATCAACAACAGAGGGGACTCAGTGGCCAACCAAGCTGGCTGTCATGTCTGGCACACCACGTACAACAATGAAGCCTGAAGAATGATGAGAAGTTTCAAAAGAGGTGGAAATTATGTGGAGGCCCGGAGGAAGGAGAGAAGAAAATGTATCCCATTTACAGGTAGCTTTAAAGGGAAAAATCTGGAAAGGTCTGGGTTGTTAAAAAGGGTTGTTCTGCAATGGGACACAACTGCCCCTTTTAGACGTTAGAATCTGGTTTATCGTGTCTTTAAGTAAAAGTAAATTACGTGTCACTCACTGCACACCTAATTTTGTTTATACCCGTTAAATTTATTTGTATTTTTTTTTCTTTACAGGTGCTTTATAAAGGCTGTAAAAAAATTAATAAATTCAGTAACACGTATAATTATTCTATAAGGCATTAAATTATTCTGAAACGAAACATCCAACCAAACCAAACGTCTGTGCGTGCATGTGTTTTGTCAAGAAATGTGCTGCTGCATTTTAGTTTACATTATACTTTGTCTTGGCACTACCATCACTATCCTCTCTTTGGATCTGCTATTTCACTACCGAAATCAACAGAGATGCACGTAAGACATGCTCCACCAGCCTTTTGTGTCATTGCTCAATGGCTAAAGTCATTATACCACTTTTGTATGCCCTAATATAGCGGTTGTGTTGAGTCATGTTCTATTTCACCATGAGTTACAATAAGGGACCTGTGTAATCACTCTGATGAAGATAGCAAAGTGTTTCAAAAAAGGGTCCTGTAAACAGCAAAAATCAAATGTACGCAAATGAACATCACGCATCCATGAAACGAGTTACATTAACCTACTCCGTATCTGTTCTATTTAAAATTTCTATTAGCCAGAGCTAAAGTTGTGATCGGATGCAACAGAGGCGACGCGAGACATACATCGGATCAATGCCATGAACCATTCAGTCGCACCACTCCCAGTGCCTCATCTAATACAAGCCAGTCTTTGGAAACACCCCTTGCTGACCCATGGTGCTGGGGACAATTACAAGAGAGTGTTCTTTCAGGGCCGACGCCCACTTGACCCAGTAGCGTAAAGACACGGTGGAGATCCACATGATTTAAACTCCTCCCAAAGACGTGCTGACAAGGTTAGAGGGTCAACGCAGACATTAACAGGTCAGTGTGTGGCCCACTTGGGAACAATTACTCCCAGTCACAGCTAAGTGGACACTTGATTGAACACGACGGAGGCAGGACACACTTCCCACAGATAACAATCCCCAGAGCCATTTAGGATAAAAAGCCCTTGTGATACAGCCTTTATGGGCAAAATTCATCTTCCTTTTCCCTTTTAAAAGAATGTGAGAGTGTGATAGAGAGCCATTCTCAGAAAGAGATGAGTCGCTCAAAGCATTACCATTTTCAAGCAATACTAATAGCTGCTTATGACACAGAAACAATTACAAGGTGACAGAGAAAAAGCTAAACAATGGTACGAGCATTTCAGATTTGAGCTTTCATTCATGGAGACTTTAATGAAATGCTCAGTTTCTACAGTAAAGACAACATCAGCCAAAAGTGGACCAAAAGTTAAAGGACAAAACAGAGCAGCATCAAAATGCTGCTACTGAAGAAAGAAGAAAGAAAACACTTCTTGTTAATTAACTGTGTAGCCGCTGCAGTTGTGCTGTTTGACCCTTAACCTCCTGACAATTCGACCCCTCTCCCTCCACAATGAGTAAAACTTTGTCTGAACATCTGGCATCTTTAAGTGTAAACAGCAACAAACGCTCTCTAGATCAGAGGTGTTACATGTCACAACAAACAGCATACACATTTCAGCACAATGTGTGGGTTTAACAAGCAGAGGGGAGAAAAACTAAACAGATGTTTAGGGATGACTACTGCAGATAAAATAGCAAACTTGGAAATATGCCGTCTGTGTAAAATGGTCAGTCTTGTCCTATATTCTCTTTGTACACAAACCGGGCTTATCGATACATGCACACATTTCCCCATCATTTGCATAAGCTGTGTGTTGTTTGTGGTATTGTTCCTCTTTTTTTGGGCACTTTGTTTATTTATTTTGCTGTGTTCGAAAATCAGTTCCACGTTGTCCCTCGAGCTGCAGCGGTGGCTGCAGCTGTTGGTAGTTAGTGGCTGGAGATGACATAGTTCAGTACTTCTGCAGGAGACAGCCAACAGCACAGCAGAAGAAGAGAGGAGACGAGAGGACTTCCTTTTTTAATAAGACACTAAAAAAATCCACTGTTAACAGACAACACTTGAGAGGTGCTGCTCATCACTTGCCCATCTTTTCCTTTTCTTTAGAACCAACATCCCAGCATTGGCAGAGAAAAAAAACTCTTGCAGAGAATGTCTCTCCCATATCTCTCCATCCGCCCTCCTCATTAACAAGGCACTTTTCCAATTCATTTAGGACCCCTGAGATGCAACATTCCCAAAGAATCCGGCAAAGTGACACAGTATTAACCCATTTACACAAGCAGATTGTAAAAGCAACAGGCACACCCGCTGACCCATTGGTTGTTGTGGCAGTCAGCCTTATTCCCCAGGACCATTTTGTATCCAAGTGGGCATCATGTGAATACCATCTGGGTACCACTTATTTAAAGCTGGCCAAGGTCCCGTGGCAGCAAACCCTGGCAAAAAGGAGAAGGGAATAAATTGCATCATTTACTTAACATACATTTACAGTTGTGGCTGTTGAAAGCCCATGACTAAATTTTTTTTGGGGGGGGGTTGGTGCCAGACTCCACTGTCAGCCAAACTGTGCTGTGCTTTAGACAAACAAAGTAACTGTCAAAGGGCTGATACAGGATGCATCGAGATGTTAACTGCATGAAATCGCATTCGCCACAAAGTAC
>CAESWR010000483.1:240775-253026 GCA_903171835.1 Mullus surmuletus | reverse complement strand
TGGGGGGGGCTGGAATGCACCTGAAAGCCTCCCGCTGCCTCCAATCGCTCCCAGTTGCTCCACGGTGGGAGAAAAACCAAACAAAGGCGGGGCATCAGGGAGTCGTTTAGCTTCTACACAAATGAAGAATCAGTTTCCTTCTGACTCCGGCGGACCTGATGCTCCCTGCTGGCGGAGCATTACCTTCCCCGCCGACCTTCGACCCCGCCGTGATGAATGGAAGCGCTCTGCCCGCTGAGGCAGCGGTTGTTTTCGGAGCGAGCGACGCGGCGCTTCTGGATCTTGTGCGGCCGGAGGAGCCGCGACCTTCCTCTCAGCGTGTGATCGCTCAGTGACCTCGGCTCGCTCCAACTCTGCTCAGCTTTGTTTTGTTTCACTCGCCCTTTGTTTTCAAGTGATTGTTGGCAGGGAGAGATATCCACACACACACACACACACACACACACACACACAGAATTAATTTCCACGCTTCGTCTTTGCGGCCACATTAAATTATCAATTTATATTCCCGCGCCGGCGTGTGTGATGTCATTATGGTTTACAGTAATATCTGTTCACTGATTAAAAACATGGCAGCCGCTACAGTTCAATCACAGTGTCGCGTATCTGACGCCGGCTGGATAGAGGCTGCAGATTTAAGAAGAAGGATAACGAATGGTGAGATTATATTCCACTGATGTACAGAAATTAGATTTATTCTTATTTTTTCAGTGTGGCTGCGCACGCTGTGACCCAAGAGAAACACAACACAAAGGGAGTGGGAGCGAGTCGTGGGATTTGCTGGAATGTAAATGAAGGATTACAGCTCCTGACAAGCCGCCCCAAATCAGAGCTCTGGGTGGAAGTGGCCGGCAGACTGGGAACTGTGGGATTTGGACAGGAAGCCGCTGGCTGGCAGACGACCCGCGTGGCTTCAGCGCCGCAGAGCCGCGACGCGAGGCGGGCAGAGACCCCTTAGTGTTTGTTTGTTTGTTTGTTAGTCGGGTCCTCACAAGGTGAGGCCAGGGCGTCAGACAACCCCCCCCCCACACACACACACACACACACACACACACACGCACACACACACATGATTTGAATAATTTCAGTAAAATGCAGAACAATATAAAAAAAACAAATAGTAAAAAAAAAAAGAATATAATTATTATTATTATTATTATTATTATTATTATTATTATTATGTGTGTTTGTGTTGTGTGTGAGTTGGAGGAAGCAGCCGCTCACCTCTGACAGCGTGTTACACAAACATTTGTGATGCCATTAACAGAAAACTATTAAAACTGACGCTCGAAATGACCCGCTGTCTGCAGAAAAATCCATCTGACGTGATCGATATCGAGCGGCGCGCGCAGGAGTGTTCATTTTTATGCAAGAATGAAGACGACTCCAGAGTGTTGTTGGTTTTCTTGGCTCTTATTTTCCTCCAGAGATGACAATTTGCCCATCTGATGGATCTCATCTGCGTTTCACAGAAGACGCTCCAACGTCTCGGCGAGAGGCGGCAAGAGGCGGCGAGAGGCGGCCGGCTGCGACCGCCCCGACATGTTTGATGGAGAGATTAAAGCGCCGCAGAAGGATTGCTGCGACAAACCTTTGTTTCCAACAAGTAGAAGCTGCCGCAGCCTGAGATGATTTTTTGTTCCAGGTTTCTCCTGTTAAAGGGAGTTTCTCCTGGCAACGCTCTCAAAGTGCTGGCACTCGGAGAATATCCTGGGTTAATATACAACCACTGCGGAGCGCGGTGAAGACGTGCAGAAGCCTGTTTGTCATGAGTTGCTGCTGTTTGGATAAAAGTGAATATTATGTTGTGTTGTTTGTCGTCTTAAAGTGCAAAACATGTCGAGTCGATATGATGCCGTTTATTTGCCTTTGTTGCGCCTGAAACTCAAAATGGCAACACCGGCTAGAAGAAAGAGAGTGAATTTCCATTTTTGGATGAACTGGCCCTTTAAGAAAAATGCATATTGGAGGCCAGTGATGCCAGTGTTTGTGTGTTTCCACCTGAGACGCCTGAACTGGAAGCTGACTGGTCTCACTGCTCCTGAGTTTGGTGACGTCACCACTGCAGGGAATCCATGACAACATGCACGGCAACATGTATGACAACATGCATCACCAGCATGTGTTCCAGCGAGCGCCTGGCAAACCCTTGGTGTCGGCCACATTGTGGCGAGCAGCTGACGCGGCGTCTGACGGCCCGTCAGACAATGAGCTGATGTTCAGCTTCATGGCGGAGCGTCGCTCTTTGTGCTCACACCTGTTCCTCAAACGGCGCCAGCAATCAAAGCCCATTCGCCCACTTCCTGTTTGATTTACGAGGCGGCTCCGAGGACTCGGGAGTTGCCTCCCGCCGGCGCCGCCGAGCACCTCGAGCACCTCGAGCCGTAATGATGTAAACGGGAGAAGAGTCGAGTCGGCGGCGGCGGCTTCACGACTTAATTGCTCTTTCAACGACGCTGCATGTAAAGCCGCTCTCTCTCTTGCCTACCTCTTCCTCGCGCGGCGCCTCGCCTCCTCGCCTCCTCGCCTCCTCGCCTCCTCGCCTCCTCGTGCTCCGGTGATGATGATTGGAAATCACTTGTGCGCGCGCCGGTGTTGGAGGAGCCCAAATCACGCGGCGGATTGACATGTGTGGCGGCGATGTTTGTGGTTCCTCTGGTTCCTGGGACGGCGCCTGAAGAGACGCGAGCCGCGGCGAAGGAGCCACAACATCATTCAGCTCGCTGCCATAACAGACGGACACAGCAGCCGCCGCACATCTGCACGCCTGCACGCCTGCACGCCAGCCGCTCCGCTCTCTGCTCCGCTCTCTGCTCCGCTCTCCGCTCTCCGCTCCTTCAGTTCTTCTGTCGCGCACACAAAGGCGGGATCGATTATGCGTCGCCGCTAAAATGAGCTCCAGCCGTTGTTTTTTTAAATGTATTATTTAAAAGAGAGGCGGATCGTTGCGCCGCCGCCCTCGCTGAAGAGTTCTGCTGAAGTTTGGACTCTGAGAACGAGTATCAACAGGTCGATTTTAAGCGACGAGAGCAGCGAGTTCAGAACTTTTTGGGAGATGTTTATGTTTGTACACGTAAAACATGTGAAATGGATATTTAACCCTGAAGAGTTCCTTAAAAAACGTTCTCAATCGTCCCTCAAGACCTTCCTAAAAACTGCTGTAAAATTAACATCTATTTTTCCACTTTAAATGAGTCAATCTTTTTAATTGACTTCAGCCTGAAATATATACAGGCATTCAGATTATTTCCGCAGTGAAAATGGCTTATAAATAAAAAGCGGTCCGGACAAAAAACCTCCCCAGGATCTCTGAAGGGGTTAAAATGCATGAATCAATGAAATATATCAATAGGAGAATAAATGTCTCTCTGCTGCTTCTACATCCTCACATTGTCTTGAATTAAGAATTCTTGAGATGAAATCGGCCTGAAAAAGCAGCTACTGTTTGACTCCGGAAACACTGAGTTCTGCTGGCTTCACTGAAACCTCACAGGCCTGATTTTTCTCTTTTAAAAATCCACCTTAATAAAGGTGGATTTGTTGGCCTGAGAGCCTCAACCGAGCAGACACGTCATTTCATCACACAAACACAACTTTTTACTCTCCAGATTCTCCACTATTTTCCTTTCATTTCCCTCTAAGTGTCGCGCTGAGGTTGTTTGGACTCGTGCGGGACCAGATCCCGTTGGGATCCCGTTGGGATCCCGTTCGGATGTGCTGGAAATCACACTCAGACTGTAATCATCGTGACGATGCGGCCGTGACAGAGGCGTCCCGAGCAAATCACGACAGCGAACCTGCTGGACATGGCTGGCGAGGGCGTCGCCGGACGGGAATCCTGCTGGATTGTGCTGTTGTGAGGAACGGCGGCGGCCGCTCCCGTTTGAAGGGCGTGTTGGGAGTTCTGCATGTGCGGCGACACGACGCGCGGCGCGGCTTTATCTGCACAATACAGTTTCTGCCGCCTCCGGCCCTTTTCTTTTAAGCGTTATCTTTTTCCTTTTTTTTTCTTCTTTTTTCGCTGAAGGTTTGCCTAATCTGAGCCGCAGGTCTAAAGATAGAGAGAGTTATTCAGATCATAAAGCCTCGGAGACAAAGTCACATATAAATATATAAGTGGGTTTGATTTTCGCTTGTTGTTGTTTTAGTCTCTTTTTTCCTGAAACTACGTTGAGTTTTAACTGCGTCTCCGTCGACCTGCTGGATGTGAATCACCTTTGCTGGTTTTGTTAGTCGGTCAGTGTCGGCTGCAGGTTCCCGTCGGTGTTTTTGTGAATTTGTAATGAGTGATGGGGGGGGCTCAACTTTAGCTAGGCGCAGTAAAGCGCAGTGATTACAGCACATTAATGGGATTAAGCAGCAATCTACAGCGCTACGAGCACAAGGCCAGTTTCAAGCGTGTGCTGGCAAAATAACATAATTAACTGAGGTTAAACGGAGATAAGCGCGTTAAACGTAATGGATCGGCGGAGGGGACACTTGTTACACTCCATCGTTTCCCGCCTCGCACCTTGTTCACCGCCGCGCTGGGACCCCCGGTGACTCAGCCAGCGCGGGGGCTCGGGAGCCGCCGCCGCAATATCCCCGCCTGGTTGCGGCGGCGTTATCGCAGAATGAAATTTCATTATGTTTTGATTCGATCACTCAAAGAGCCGGCGAATTAGAAACAAAGCGTCCCCGATCATTTCTCCGGCGGCGCCGAGCTCGTCTGCCGGCGCCGTCGGAGGGGCTGAAGTGTTTTCCTGCGGCTGCTCTCTGCAGAGCGGTGTGAAGCCGCTCCATCTGATGATGCACTGTCAAAATACAGTCACTTCACTGATGTGCTTTGTGGATTTACACTGGAGAATTTATCACCTGACTGCTAAGCTCTGCATTATTCATGGCGGCAGGCGAGCGCGAGCAACATCTGAATGCAGGCGACGTCGTGTTCACACTCGCAGCCGCATGACAGCAGTGTCTTCGCAACGCCCTTGTTAAAACTCGGCTTTGGGTAGCGAGAGACAAAGACGAACCGAGGACTCATTACCCAGCCGGGGCGGCGGGGAGCGCCGGCTGTCATCTCCACGCCCTTTGCTCCGCTTTCTCATTTGTTTACAAGTGGAGTCAATGGTGAGAAACTTTCAGATGAAGGCGCCGGATCAATGGAAACCTGGAGGAAACACAGAATACACACAGACACCATTTTATTTGGCTACCCTGAAACTGGGGTAAACGTTGTGCTGGTAAATCTCTCAGGACAACAGAGAGCCAGTTAACATTACGCCGAGTATCAGAGAGGAAATGAAGCCAACATGCACCAATTCCACCTTTCCATGCAGCCAATCAGCCTCTTCTAAGCAGAATATCAGCAATAACCCGGCTGTGTGCGGCCACGTAAACACCAATAACACACTTTAATATGCTGATGTTTTTAAACCCCTCCTCTTCCCCCTGGTTCCTCCTCCTCTGAGGTGAACATGTGATCATGTCATGTGATCCTCTCAGGATCTCCCCATCAGAAGGAAGATGAATCAGTGTTGTGCTCATGTTCTATCAGCAAGGAATCTTGGTCTTTGGAGTCCAGGAACTCCTTGTAAACATGGCCAAAGGTGAGAGCGACACCACGCCACACTTTTGGAGTGAGGAGGAAACCAATCACTTCATCAGTGTGATGAAAGACACAAACATCCTGGCATTTGGAGACGCTAGAAAGTAACGGGATAGAAGATCCACAAAAAGGGGAGCACAAAGTTACGCCAAGCAGGGTTTGTAGCAGACCTTCTCCGTGCGTGGCTGCTTTGATCGCCATATCACCATTGATTACAGTCACCATGGAGACAGGAACAACCCTGTTTGATCACCATGGAAACGCCTTATTACCAATGTTTCACTAACCGGAATATGGACTGAGTGGAAATAGTCAATGACAAACACAGCAGGAAAAGGAATGCACCTCTCAGAGGTTTAAGAAATAAATAAATGAAATGATTGTTTACTAGAGGAGGGAATCACGCAGGGCTGCTGGAAATCAAACAGCCAGGTGATGCAGCCTCGCGGCTGAATATTCATCTCCTCTTTGGGGATGAAGTGATGCTTCCCTCCGCCCGCGCGAGTGCACCTGCTGCTCACGTGTGACTGGATGGTGGATCTGCCCAGCCCGGGCCAAAAGCCCCCCCCGCATTTAGTGTTTGTCATTATTCCCCGACAACATCCACCTCACTGTGGTTGAATATGAAATGTGGGCAATTGGAAAGCTGACGCAGCCTCGGTTTGCAAATGCAAACACCAGAAAATAAATGATTTCTGAAGGTTCCCAGCAAACCTGCCTCCTCCCACCTTGTTTCTCACACATCTTCTGGAATCCAGATTTTTTTCTCCCTCCCCATTCAAGTGTTCTCTGAATACATTAGTGAAGGTCGTGTTTGCACATTAACATTATATGCGTCTTTGCCACGTAAACATGCCGAATTGAAGCCGATATTCAGAATAATTTGAAACATGCCTTGTTTATATCTGCGTTCGCCAGCTGGCAGTCCTCCTCCTGCCTCCGCTGGCAGATACGCCGCCGCCACCGCCGCCGCCGCCGCCGCCGCCGTCAGCCGGTGGAGTCGTGTGAAAGCGGAAAGCCGGGATGGAGCGGCGTGTTAATTGCCAGCGGCCTTGAGAGCAAATCATCACCAACAAAACACATTCCTGCGTTTCATCCTGCCTCCGCTGTGGCCGGCGCGCCGCTCACGAGGAGCCACCGTTTGGACTCATCTGGTAATGATGCAAAAATGCTCCATCAGACGCCGTTCACATCTAAGAGCCGCTGCAGTGGCTTCCGGATCATCTGCTCACTCCAAATGTTTCCAGCCTTTTCCTTTCTTCCCAACCCACAACTTCTGATGAATAGTATTTCAGGTCGCTGTCACTCTGACTCCACTTCACTTTAAAGCCCAAACGTTATTGTAGCGTCTCTCCAAAACGCTCTGATAGCATCAAAGTCTTCTGCAGGGGAATTTAATCAGAATTATTTCTGTCACATTCGTGTTTACAAAGTGCACGTCTTGTCAAAGCGGTGACGACTTTCTTCCCCCTCCTCCGCTTTATTTATCATTGTTTGCTCATCTCGCAGCGAAGACACTTCCTGCCAAAGCTTCAAAAAGAGCGGATGAGTTAAGATACAGTGGAGCTGTGATTGATTCCGAGTTGCCCCGCGTGTTGTGCCTCCTCGCATGTCCCAGTTTGCGCGAACGTCCCACTGAGAAGCTGATCATTATCAGATCATATACAAATTAGAGCTATCAGACGAGTGGAGCCATCAGGTTTTATCAGCAGTGACAGTGTGTAACGAGTGGCTGGCAGAACTTATCTTGTCTGAATAACTGGCTCGTTATACCTTTCCAGTCCTCCCGGGGGAGCGGAGGCTTTAGACCTGTGTACATCAATGGAGAATCAGCAGTCTGCAGCGTCTTGTTAAAGTATAATTGGCCATTCTTGTAAGCTGTATTCATACACGCGGCCCGTAGCAGCACGCTCTCCGCCCGCTGCGCTCCCCCAACGCCTGACACACTAACCTTTCCTTGCTCGTCTCTAAATGGCAAAAGATCACAAAATAGGAGTCGCAGAGCAATCCATCTCTGGCTCTGATTTATATGTTTGCACACTGAATTGATGCCCGATAACCAAAAGAGACCGTCCGAGACTTTTAATATTTCTCTCTTAAACAGAACCAATTGACTTGGAGCTGTTCTTAATTACACGGAAAGTACTGCAAACCCATTTAACTGTAATTGAAAAAAGGTGATAGGCCCAATGGACCGGTATTGTTTATAATGAATAACTGTCGAGGGCCCACCTCAGGGAAATATGGGCGTTAATGGTATTAGCTGAGCAATTTATTACGGCAAACTGTTTTTGACGTTTTGGTCCATTTGTTTGACATTTTCTATATTCAGTGTGAAGTGAATTTGCACCCGTGAAAATCCAGAATGGAGGCAGACGGACATCACAAGAGTTAGATGATGTATGAATATGAGGCAAAAAAACTTCATTTTTCAACTTTATTTTTATTTTTTCTGCATATTTTTTCTTTTTTTGGGAGCAATTGTTTTGTTTTTAGTTTGTTTTTCTGGGTAATTTTTCACGTTTAGCTCGATAATTCACAATTCCAGTAGTTTGAAAGAAGGAAACACAGAGGCATGTAGGTTTCAGGAAAAACACAGTACAAAAATAGGTACATGCAAAATCATTCGAAAAATAAGAGAGAGAAAAAAAATACATTATGAAATAACAATATGAAAAAAAGTTTTAGATTGCATTAATAATCCCCCCCCCCCACCAATCGCTCCATTGAAAGTAGATATGTGTGCAGAAACTCGACTATGCGAGCGACACATGCGCTAACGCGCCAGACCGAGTTGTTTGCCATAGACACAGTTTGCCATAGAAACCGAGATCCAGGGAAGATGGCAAAACATTACTGGAACGACGCAGAGACCAGCGAAAGCGGAGTCGACCTCGGAGTCTAAACTTCTGACTCGGGAAGGCTAACTTTCTAATTACCCAACATACAACTATCCAAAGTTATAAGTGTTGCTCCGGACATCTGTGCCATCTAAGCATTATATATGTTTTTTCTGTGCCATTAGCTGTGAATGTGAGTGAGCTGGAGGAGACACTGGAGGAGACCCTGGAGGAGACACCTGGAGGAGACCCTGGAGGAGACCCCCATCGACCCACCACAGGATGCCCCCCCGCTCCCACTTACCACAATTAGCAGATTTGTGTGTATGTGTATAGTTTGTACATGTAAATCCTGTTGTTGCTGTGTGAGCAGTGTGTACTATTTAAGAGTAATACTAAGAATAAAATGTTTTTATAAAACAACAGGGCTTTATTGTTTTTATTCAGTACAAATCAGCACCATCGCAGAGCTAATGCTCGTGTCATCCGCGTTGTCAGCATCCTCGTCGCCTTCGTTGCTCTCCTCCGTTCAGCAGCAATAACACGGCGCTCATCGCGGCTCCACGCTGCTCCAAAAGCAAAAGACAAAAACAGTACGGCAAGGACTGACGCATGAACTCGTCCATCGCTGCTGTTGACTCGGCTGCGGCGCCACACCGCCTCACTTTATGTTTTGTTGGGGTGTGACGTCAAAGGTCAACCGGTGCGTTGACCTTTGACGTAGATTATGCACACCGATCCAGTCAGACGCGTAGTCCGATTTCTGTGTGCATGTAACCTCACTTATTGTCTCGATTCGAAAATGTGAGTTTCTGAAGAGGGAACTGGCAAACATTTTGTAAGTTTCATAAGCCAGAGAGTGTAAATTAAGGTTCTAGCACGCAGAGAAAACAGCTGTAGCATCTCTGTAACAATTGGGGGGAAAACAGACTCCTCTGTCATGAGCAAACCCGTTCTTTCAGTTGTGATAACAGATCAGCAGATTGTTCTTTTCTGTGGCTGGATGGTTATGACAGTCGTGGTCCCGGGCTGTTCGCGGTGCCGCTGACTGACAGGCCGAGCGCTGCCAAGCTGACAGGCTTGGCGCGTCCATTGGCAGATACAGATGTCACATGCACCACGGGCGCCGTCTCGCAGCTGGGAGCGGAGAGCGCGGCGGTCATCAGCCGACGGCCCGGGGAGACACGGGGGCAGCCGCGCCCACCGCGGCGCCAACGTACCACCACATCAGGCATCGCTTCCTTGAAAGGCTCATCTGCGAGTCACTGGGTGCAGAGTCACAGCTCCTCCAATCCCCCCCCCCCCCACTGCCGAGCTGGCCGGCCCACACGCCCACACCTGGTCGGCTGCATGTGTTGTCACGCTGCCAAGCTAACAATGCGGCGTCCATGTTGGAGAAGTATTGGGGCGTTGATTAAATCTAAGAAGGGGGGCAGCCAATTATCTGGCATGTAATGGGGAAATTGTAAAAGCTGCCTTAGCAAAGCGGACTTGTGCAACCTAATTAGATGTGACAAAGTTCAGCATCTCTTGGGGATAGGATTAAGAACACATTGTGGAATGCAGACCGTTTGGACAAAATCGATTATGACACTAATCCTTGATGAATAATGAATATGGTTATTTACAAAGACGGCTGCAGGGGGAGAGTCCATTGTGCGATGAAAAAATGATGCTTGAAGAGGTGGGCTGGAATGGTCCATTTACTAATACATGCTGGTAATGATAGAAAGCCTCTCTGTGATGATAGTGCGCTTTGCCCCGAGGCACCTAATAAAGACCTCCTCAACCCACGGGTGAAAAGGCCCATCCAGAAAACCTATTTAACTAATACAGCTGAATCTCTGTGAAATACCTGATGTGAAATACTCAATGACACAGGTAAGTTACCTTCTCCTGAGGGAGGATATAAACTCACTTCCCTCAAGCTGCAGCGCTTAAATAATTTAACACATAAAAGACTACGTGAGGGATGTGTTGACTGAAAATCAATTGGATGTCCACAGCCTCATATGTCTCTTTCGCAGCGTTGGCACCAGCACTTCTTTAAAAGGTGCACTTCCCTGCAGGGACTCTGCTCGGAAAGTACTTCAAGGATCCAGTGGATGACAACAATACACCTCCAGTCAAAATTTAAAAACATTGAAAAAGACATTACGGAATTGCAGGGGCCAGATGCCGTGGAGCAGAACGTGACCACGGCGGTTAAAGCAGGTGGATGGGAGGCAGCATCGGACTAAGAGCTTTATAATCCTTATTGAGTTATGGCTATTAAAGTCCGGATGCATTTGGAGAGTGTCTGGATCCTAATGTGTTTTCGAGGTGAAACACAGACAGGTGGGGCAGAACGTTGAGAGGGATTTTCCTGGCTCCGCTGCTGTAACATTGACGGAATGTTGCAGTGTCCGTCGGTCTGCAAAACGGCTCGCACTAAATCCAGTACAGTCGCAAATAATGCATTTTGGCCAGGGGGCTGAAACCACCATATTGTTGGAGGAAGGTGTGATGTTGATGTGAGCCCCCGAAGACAAGCTGACACTCCATACTGG
Source organism: Mullus surmuletus (assembly GCA_903171835.1). Lineage (NCBI taxonomy): Eukaryota > Metazoa > Chordata > Actinopteri > Syngnathiformes > Mullidae > Mullus > Mullus surmuletus. The sequence goes on along the minus strand of CAESWR010000483.1, from coordinate 242,050 downwards.
TGCAGGCGAGCTGTCTAATGAATCTCAATGCTGTTCGATTGGACTCAGACACACAATGTTCACACAAGTTGGTGCATTGCGCAGAAATGTGATCTAGAATAAGTAAAAAAGCTGTTTTCCATTTCATCTCAGGCATGTGTGCTTCAAGAAAAAGATAAATCAAATGTTTGATTCACAAGTAGCTGCTGTCGCTGTGAAATTAGATAGGTGGAAAAAGATGGGCACCTAACGTCCTAGTTGAAGGCTTTAGATTCAGCCTTCATAGTTCATGTTTGTCACAAAAACGTTGCCAACAGCGAATCATTCACAGAGCAGCCTGTTGGAAACTGGTAGAAAAGCCTCTCTGTGTTTGGGTGCAGGAACAAGAATCAAATGGCTTTATTCCATTTCTGGGGAACTGACATGAAATAATGACATGCAAATACTGTGGGCTCTGCTATTTGTATTTCCCCCCCCCCTAAGATTCATGGATACACCAGCTTTTGCGAGATCACTCAATTTGTAATAGTGCCAGAGCTGAACTTCTGATTTATGAACAGTCGAGGGTCTACAAGATGCCATTAAGCAGCAGGGACATGGAGGAGTGAGACGTACTGTATATAAATTAAAATGCAAGATTATAACACTATGGCTTTGCTGTCAGGACGGCGTTTGCTGCGATGAGGTATATTCTGGGCTTGGGAGAATTTAATTCCAGGGTACAAGTGTCCTGCAAATGGACACCACGGAGTCATTACTTAGGGAAAAATTAATGAGAAGCTCTGTAGACGCGATAGAGACTGTGATTGTGTATTTGTATCGTAAGGGAATAAATTAATTCCTCGGAGCAGCATCCGGCGTGTTCCTGCGCCGTACGTAGTCCGACCCCATGAGTGTCGTCAGAGGGAGGAAATTCAAAGCACGCCTGTATATTTATGGGCAGAGTCTGGGTGTACACACACACACACACACACACACACACACACACGGCGCCCAGGCTCAGCTTTGGCTTCTTGATTTTGATTTGAATCCATGAGTTTGGACAGAAACATTTCACAGAGCATAATTCTGTTTTGCGAAGACACCAGAAGTCAGCGAGGCGTACTTTCATGGCCTTGGAAGTTCCACGCCGTCAAAACGCAGATCCAAACATTTCCATCTCGACAATGGTTGTAGTAATTTAAATGACTTGACAGGTACATCCTCCCTCCACAGAGGCAGGCTATTACAAAGTGTCTGTGATTCACATATGAGCTGAGCTGAGACAGCTTTACCGGCTACAGAGGAGCACAATCC
>CAESWR010000483.1:184094-217064 GCA_903171835.1 Mullus surmuletus | reverse complement strand
AGCGCAAATAAATGTATTGACCACAATCACTTTGTGCCGGCCATACTGAGATCACATGATGTTAAAGCTGCTGCTGCTGATAAGGCGCTGATAAGAAGTTGTTACAGGTGCAATGAGTGAAGCTTTTTGCTGCTCGGCTGCACAAATTGATCATAAAACAGGCCAAGGTTTCCAGAGATGCCCAAACTTTTTTTTTCCCCTCCACTTCACTATTTCGGTATGAAAATGTCAGTGCCAGCCTGGCGTGAGGGTTTGCTCGGAGCACACATTTTTTACTCCTAATTAGCTCACTTCCCCCATCTTTGACGGTGAAAATGTGGTGTTGCTTGCATCCATTATGGGGTACCGTGGTCCCGCTGCCAAGGATCTGTCCATTGTTGTTGCAATTTCTTGTCACCCAGAGATTGATAATCTATGTTCACTTATTACCCTTTTAATTACAGCATGTCCCATTATTCCATTCATTATGCCCTGCACGTAGCTCCCTCCAAGGATAAAGAGAGCTGGATTTATTTCTGTCATATTCCTGAGTCTCGCTGCGGCTCCGTTTCTCAGCCGGGGTGACTCGCCTCACCTATCCTCACCATCAAATGACATTGGAGTTCAGACATTTTTGTCCGTGTCTATTATTGAGTGATACAAGTGTTCCGCAATTAAGGATCTCATTAAAGGCATTTGATAAGTCTTCCTTACCCTGGGGGATATCAAGAAGCTCATTAAATCCCAGGCTAGTCCCAAACATTCACTGTCACATTACCCAAGTCTGACAGATCTGAGCCTGTTTGTATGTCTGGGGAGCGGAAGAGTGAGGCAGGGCAGGCAGACATGACACGCGTGGTGCCGTGCAAGTGATTAGTCTTTACGGCGCATGCTCTAATAGTGTGGATACAGACTCTGCGCTGAGCACGGTCCACTCACCCTCCTTGACCTTCTCCAGCAGAGGCGCTTGACTAAAACAAATGACGAACATCTGCTATCCAGTCGGCGTCGGAAGCCCAGAGACACAAACTCATCAGGCGTCCTGGATCAGCGGCATATTTTTCCCCGGGGCTCAATCCACCCCAGACCCTCAGCACCTGTCCTAATCCAACAGATAGTAAAACATCACTGTGAGAATCCTGACCTTGCTCGGATGATTCCCCAGGTTGCCATGGAGATATTTGGTGGCTCACAAACAAGGACAATGAAAAATCTTGGCTATATATAGAGGTATATAGATATGTGTACATATATATATATATATATATATGTATACAGTTCATTTATATTTTTTTCACTTTGCCTGTAAAAAAATATGTTTTGACATTTGTTGCATTTTAGTAGAAATAGGAAAAAAATATCTCTTCAACTTAGAGAGCTGGCAGACATGGTTTCAACAAAATATAATGGAACTCATTTCTTCTGCATTTCTTCTCAGACAGTGAAACAGGTTTATCAGCAAAACCTCAATCGAGCCATTCATAATGATTTGAGCCGGTAGTTGTGCTCGAGAAAACTCAACAAATACGTATTGTTGAAATGGATAACATTTTTCTTTTTATTATGTTGAATATATGCAGTGTTCCATAACTGTTCCTCACATGGCTATAACATTCGAAAATGCGTCGACACCACAAGGAAAATGTAATCACATTCATGTTAATTCGAATCTTGGAACCCAGAGGTTATTGTGTGATTATGGTTAGCCTCTTGGCAGCAGCCAGCAGCCACATTTTCAAGGCCAATGAATGCTCCTGCAGCAATTATTTTCAGGCAATGACTTCCTCTTCAATTTTGGTGGTAATAGTTTATGTTTGCAATACAATCATTTAACTACTCGAGATGCGCTAATGGGGTTGAGCAATGATGTGTACCAGCAGGTTGTTTCACAACACGTATGAATGCAGATTAGCTAAACAGTGACTGGTGCCAATGGAGCCAACGGACCCCGTGAATGTATCTTGGCCGACACCGGCTGCCTCTTTCAGACTGTTTACCTGCGTGCAACCAAAGCGCTCAAATCTGATTGGTGGGGATACAAATGGAAACCGCTCCCAAAATCTTGTCACTTGCCCGCAGGTTCTGCATTCATGTGCATTCATATGCAGAATATGTGCATAGTAATGTAAATGATGAATGAATGTTCCTGTCTTCCACACCTGTCGTTCCACTTTTTGTGCCAATGCAGTATTTTGAAAAGAAGAAATCCTATTCATTGGAGGAAGGCCATTTTGATGGAGTAACTTCCCTCTAACACACAATGACACGGCAGCAGCCTCCCCGCTCCCTCTGTGTCTGCCTCCATTCATTTGCTCTTCGCTGGGTGAGGACGTTGAAATGCAAATGCGGAGCCAACATGAATAATCACAAAACACCTGTTTAATAAGTCCCATGTGGTAATTCATTTTGAGGCCCGGTTCAAGTCTATATTCAAAATAAATCGTGTACAGTGACTTTAAGCAATAGATAACACATATAATTACAATGATGTAATTAGAATCGTAGTGCCACAGTGAGTGAGCATATTCATGAATATCAAAAAGCCTCAACAAAGCATATTCTGTCAAGGCATCGGTGAAGAATAGCTATTGTGTCTTTCTTAAAAGTGGCTTTAAGCTGCTGGAAAAAAGTTCAGCCGTCTTAAGCACAGGGAAAGAAAAAAAAGCTGAGATGTAGCAGGTTTAGCATATAAAATGAACACAGGCCCACTGCAATACTCAGGGATTAACGAGGAGAGTCTAGTGGCTTGTGACGTCCTGTGATGGCTGTTCTACATACTGTAACATAGTGAACTGGTTGAGCATTTATAGCCTGGAGACGAAGCAGCCAGTTCAGACAAGTAGGTCATGAGTGTGTCAACTGAAGTCATGAGAAGAAGTGCTGAGTGCAAGAAGTCAGTTAGTCTTTATTGGTTTAATTAGTTGCTCCTAATGCTATTGAGCTGTTGTCTAATGTAGCTCTGTAGCCATTTAACACGGAACGCTGTGATAAAAAAGCTACAGGATTGTAGAGACACCGCCAACTCAATGAGCACGAATTGTGGCAGCGTAATTAGCACTTTTTTCACAAACAACGCAGACACCGACCTCCAATTCACATTTAATTACACCGTAAGTTGCTGATCATCTTCCTTTCTTGCAGTTGTTAAAACTTGTCTCGATATATCCTGTGATAACAAATGTTTATAGATGACATCTCTCAAAAGGATGCGTCGAGCCGTTGTTTCACTGCTAGACGGAAAAAGGAGGCGCCAGTTGTCATGGAAAATGAAGTTATCCCGACGTGAAGTTATCCATAAGTCCAGTATTCACATTTCAGCTCCCCAAGATCCTCTCATTTCTGCATAGCTCAACTCAACTCTATAGGTTTCCATCCACTGCAGGCCATGCATTTAAATAGGATATTTAACTGAACTGCACCAGCATTTGGTGTATATGGTGGCCACTCATACCCTCCCCGAGACTCACCCTTGTATGTTTAGCCCCGGGACATTACATTTTGATTTATTTATGCCCGATTCCACGTGCGCGTCGTTTGTATATTTCTTAAAGCGTGGTTAAAAATATGTTGAATCTAAATCTGCAATCAAATCTGCTGCCTTAGCAGTTTCTTTTCCATGCAAATTCCAGTTTAAGCACAGCAAACACTGAATTCCATGTTCTCTGTGTACTGTTTGTAATTTGAATAATGAGTCAGTACATTAACAAACAGCCACTTGGTTCAGTGCCATATCACATGAATTAATGCAGAACAAAATACTTGGTTGGCATTGGTAACAAATTACTGCGCATTTGTTGTGTAACTGCTCCGAGCATTTTAGGTCGTGCTCTTCAGTTGTCCGATAGAACAAAAAAATCCAGGAAGTTGATGGCTGTAGGGAAAATATACACCTCGCAGGCACTGCTGAGCCATGACTGAGCAAAGAAATTACTTTTTACTAATACCCAGCTTGGACAAAGGCAGACGAAAAAGAGTTTGATTTGGTAACACTTCAGGGACTGTGGGTGGGTGAGGAGGATATTGCACTGTATTGTGGAGATACATGTCCTCAGTATATGGAGTTAGCTGGCTAAAATAGAACTTAAATAACCTCCATTTGAATTCAGTTAACAGTTTCCACCATCTGTTTAGGAGCGTGTGTCCACAAAAACTGGCTGTGTGATAACCCAGGAGTCAATGGAAGTTTAGGCCCATACGAGAGATAGAAAGTCTTTATGCTTAAAGGTCCCATATTATGCAAAATTGACATTACAAAGGTTTTCTAACATTCGTATGTGTCTCCATAGCCTGTGTTTGAGGCACCAGAAGTGAAAAAATTCCATCCCCTCCCTCAGCAGCTGGTTAGTTGATGGTAACCGATAGCAGCCACAGCAGCTAAAGGCTAATGAGAGCTGCTGGTGTAGCTTGTGTGTGTGTGTTGGTTGGTTGGTTTATTGAGATGTGTTGTTCATGGCTGCAAAGTTGAGCTGCTAAAGGCTGCAGCAGAGCTTGAGGTGTGTGTTTGGCCTTGATTACTATTACTATTACCACAGCCATCGCCATAAATACACCCTCAACATTAGCGCATGGTGATACCAGCGAGAGCTGCATCCTCTCACCTATATATGTCTACGCTCTCCCTGAGAGGAGCGTGGAGTGGGCGTGGCCAGACACCGCTCATGAGGATTTAAAGGAACAGACACAGAAACATCCCGTTCTCAGTAGAGCTCACAAGAGCGACTTCTAGACTGGCTGAAGTTCAGGACTAAGGCTGGATTTGGGGTAATACACTTTGAATACGGTGTTGTTGGACCTCTGACACCTATATGAAATTGTTGAAAAAAAATGTAATATGGGACCTTTTAAAACACCGGGGACGAACCGGCAAGTGCTGCATTAGTGCCATTAGAGCTCACATCACGAGTGCAGCAAGACTGGACTGTTGGGTGTGTTCCATTAAGATATGTCTGGGAGCGGCGGTGGGCCACTGGCAGTGGAACACTCAAATGTAGTGAGGCCACTATTAATTATTCATTTGTAAAACATGTGTTCCACTATTCAAACTATTCTGTGTGTTGCCTGTTATATTTGATCTGCCGCAAATCAATTAACAGTCGTTGGAGGAACAGCGCCTCGCAGGCTCCTCATGAACCACATGGATCTGGAAAAAACAATTTTTTGGACAAGTCCCGTGCTGCCCAGTAGGTGGCAGAGTCACGGAAGAGCCAGAGGCCACATGTGCGTGTTCACTCACCACTCTGCTTCGAGCTTCATCAGCCACCTGGTGGGGCAACTCGGAGAGCCAGACGCCGTCACACTGTGCGATGAAGAGGCGGCCTGGCCATCCCAAACCTCTGATGGTCCCTCAATAAAAGGCTCCACATGGCGGCTTAGCACCAAGAGGCAGCTTTGACTGAGCTTATCTGAATAAAGAGCCAAATGAGATGGTTGGTGGATGGATTGATCAGTTCCAGTCCTTGCAGGCAAAGTGCTCCACAGACACTGTTGGGCAATTTACTTAAAAAATATGTTAAATGCTCAGATGTGTCAGAATTTTGGCCCCACCTCCACCCCTCTCTAACGGAACTTAAAATACAAATGCATGGTATTGCATCCATTACCCGCTCAGGGCTTGATATACAAGTCCCAGAAATGCTGGAAAACACACGACTACCCGCCCCCCCCCTGCTGACCGGCTCCCTTCAACACATATGAAATAATTGATTAGAATATAATAATAATGATAGGAAGAGGATCCAAATAGATTAACCATTACTGAAAAAAATTACGTTGTTATTTATAACTCCGTCATTCCATCACTGTCCACAGATGTCTGACAAACTGATTGTAAGACCAGACAAATGTAAACCCTGATAGTAGACTTTCAATCTCTGAATCCCATCTGTATTTCCACCATTCAAATCACCAAGTCCTCTCTCATCTGACTTGAATGAATGTGGTCCATGATTTACAGTTGTACCAATGTGCTCTCTGGCCGATCTTTGGTCTTGGTTAAGATTTTAAAACCCCAGTGTGCACAATAGACGTTAACTGGCCTCCTCTCCTCCTGTACTGGTGGACTGGGTCATGAGAGTCTTGTAATCACACACCGAAGCAACAAAGCAATCTGGGCAGAGCCAAGTGCTCGTCAGGCATTACACGGGAGATTTGCTTTTATCCGTTTGTTTTTTCCTTGACAACATTCTCACAAACTACACCACTTTTGGAAATGAAAACATTATCGAACGCCTATTTTATTGTTTTATTTCTGTGGTGTTCTTTCTTTTCCCAAAGCTTGGAGCTCGGCAGATTTTCTTTTCTTTTTTTTATTGTTTCATGTGAGGACATCTATCAGCACACATTCCTTTACCTTTGTGTTACAGGTCTTTTTGTTCAGGCTCCAACATGGGGCTCAGAGGAGCAGTCAGTGGCCCTCACTCATTTAATTACGCCCATGTGATGTACTGGCTGAGAGCTACACCTTGCCTGGCTTCCCTAATCTGATGGCAAATAGGGGTGACATCCATCTCACCATGTCAGAAACAGTAATGGCCGCACTTTCTCTTCTCTCTTTGCTCTACATTGATGCGAGGCAGCCATTCAGCCTCCACTCCCCTCTCATCCCTCCTTTACTCTTCCAATTCATCACGGCAAATCCCAACAGATGAGATCGTTTAATGGTGGGCGTGAATGGCGATGTGCTCCCTTTCCTTCTGTTAAAGAAGAGCCTCTGTGATTTGGAGTTCACAGCCGAGCTTCAAAGGAATTTGTCACTGCAACGGACATTTTAATTGGACCATTAACTTTTGGAAAGACTCCTCTGGATATCTCCATGAGTTGGTTTTTCTCTGCCTCGCCAAAACCCGGACTAGCTTTTCAAAACGCCCTCTGACGAGATCTTCATGTGTCCCATTTCCACCGACTGTCTGAGGATTTTTGTTGGCCATGTGGAGGCCACGCTGCCCCGATAACTACGTCTGTGATGTGAAAAGACCGAAAAACATTGCGGATAAAGCCATGGGCAACCGTTTCTAAAAAGGCTGTGTGTTGTAAGCAGTGTAACAGTCAAAATGACAGAAAATGAGGGGAAATTTGCTTCTAAACCTCCGCGCCTTGTGATCAGGCAGTGGCTGAAGGGAAGAAAATAAAGCACATCTGAGACCTCAATATGATCTTACATGTATAGATTTATCATAGTAAAGGTGAATCAGGGGCGCTGTACTTTGTTTTTTAGAATAGAAGAATAGAGTAGAAGTACTTTATTGATCCCAAACTGGGAAATTACAGTGCAGCAACAGCAAGAATTGGAACTCAACGAAGAGCAATATAAAAGCATAAAAATGTACATAGAAGCAATAAGTAGGACTCATAATAAATGACCTATAGTGCAAATAAACAGTAAGGTGCAGTGAACGGAAGATGTATGGAATTTTCATTGTTAAAAACATCAGGCTAAGGTCATATTGTAAAGTGCAATGATATGTGGCAGGAAAAAGTTCCTGTACCTCAATGTTAACTTTTAAATCTTTGTCGCCTTTTTTTCCCCTCATAGGTTAAACGTGCAGAAAGCAATGCTTCAAAATCTGGGACAAAAGGTCAGTTGACCGATAGCAGCTAAAAACTATTTGGCCGTGCAGTCTCAGCTCAACTGTCAATGCAAAGGGCACCAACACAGGCAGTAATCACGTGTTAAATGCAGCAGGCGCATGCACTCAGAAACCAAGCATGTTGTTTTTTCTTTCTCTTTTATCCCCCTTTGTGAATTTTTTATGAAGCACTGCTTCCCTGCGTCAACCGACAGGCCGCCTCTGTTGCGAAGCCTCCAACAGTTTACATGGGAGGTGTGTGGAACTTCTGACAGAAAGGCAGTTGAGACATGGATGTGTCTACAGCTGACCCCAAACCCCCCCGCACAACCGCCCCCTGTATCTCATGCATGCAAGACTGCTTCCTTTAAATCTTCCGGTGCGGTTGGGGACAGTAAGCAGAAAAAAACCCTTCAAATATAAGCTGGGGTGGGGATCCACTGTGGCGTTTTCAGAATCACAAAAATGTGGACACTCTTCTGCTGTAGTGCCGCAGCCGAAGCTGCAACTCAAAACTCAAAACTCACAGAGCTCTTCACTGAGAGGCCGCCATCCTGTTCCCACTTCCCCTTAACCCTCAAGAGTTCCTTAAAAAAAAACGTTCTCAATCGTCCCTCAGGACCAAAAACGTCCCCTCCCAAAACATTTCTATAGAATTAACATCTATTAATATTTTTTCCGCTTTGAATGAGTTAATCTTTTGAATCAACATCAGCCTGAAATGTTAATTCTTTGGGGGGATTTTAACCCCCTGCCAATTTGTTTACGTAACTCCACAGTATTTTAATTGAAAAAAGTCACAAAAAATCAAATAATTTCCATCAAATGCAATTCAAGGAGAATTTAATTATTAATATTATTTGAGCCTCAGATGGTCAATGAGCAGCAACATTGAATTTGAGGCTTTCAGATTTTTTCTGTAGTGAAAATGGCTTGAAAATAAAAATTGGTGTGGAGAGAAAACGTCCCCAGGTGTCTTAAGGCAAACCAATAATTTTAGCATAAAAGGAGACACCACTGAACTTCACCTGATGATCAGCACCAAGTAAACTCGCATGACAAATGCTTTATTAGAGCAGGCATTGGCATTGTATAAAGTCATGCGTTATAGCTTTAATCTTACATCAAGCGAAGAAAATCTTAACTAGCGTAACTGTCGGCACACTGGAACATTGGTCTCTTTGTTTGCAGCGTTGGTACAAAGCCCGCAGAACGTGGCTAATGCTCTTTGATTTTAAAACAGACGCTGCAGTGGTAGGCAGTGCCAATTCTCGAAAGCGATTGAAAATAACTTGACAGCCTGATGAGGTGCGAGTGAAAATATAGACATACAATGGAGGGAAGACTTTCTTTTTCTTTGCCTTTCCCTGTGATCAGTAATCACTGAGGCAGACAGAAGAGAGTAATCTCGGAGAGGGTTCAACAATTCTGCCCATCCTGAGATTACATTATTTTCCCAAATTGCAAGTGAAGCCTCTCAATCCACCAGCCAATGAATCAACAGGGTAGTCAGGGAGGAGAGGGAGCGGCTTGCTGTGCCATCTGAGGCGAAATGTGCGTGCGTGAGTTCGCGCGCGCGTGAGTGAGAAGCATCCCATTAGGAAAGAAAACAACTGGGAATTCTGCCTGGAACACAACGGCACAACAGTGAAATGGTAGCACCAAATTGTCTTTGTGGAGGAACACCGATGTATTAGAAACACATGTGCTTTTGAGATTTGAGAAGAAGGAATGTCCACATAATTGGCGTTAACTGCATTCGTAATTTAGGCTACTTGGAAAAAAAGATGAATTTGCATAATATCTGTAGGCCCTCATTTTTTTAAGTGGTAACAAACAATGCCATTCTCATCACCTTGTTAAAATCATCGCTCACTGGACGATACTCTGCTGTCAATATTTTTCACATTTGCACGCTAATGGCAAGAGTTAGCATGCTTGCACATCTTCATAATAATATCGCCACACAGATGTGGCGAGATAATCACATTTTGTCTTTGCTTGCACAGTGAAAATGCACTTGTGGAGCCGAGATTGAGTCTATTAGGCAGCACCAAAGCCGCATATTTGATGAAATACAATCAAGAAATTGATTTTTTTCAAAGCTGAAGTGCATTGGTAGCGATGATCCAATAGTCAGTCTTGTTGTCAAGGCCAGCTAAGTGGTGCCGGGTATCAACAGTGTCTTACATTTTACAGATGAATACATTGGGTAAAGTGGCAGTGGAACTCATTGGAAGTAAAGTTTGAAGTGATTTAATGAATGATGGTAATTCCGCCTCCCATTACTGCACCACCGAAAACCTGCTCGCATTGCAAGACAATGTTAGTGCTCGCAATTAGGGAAAACACGACTGGATGTGTACACAAGTGAGCTAAAGAGAGCTCAGTAATTGGGAGCGCATTTATATGGCAGTTTTGTCCTCAGCGCTTTACCGCCTCAGTCACACACACACAAGCACACACACACACACACATTGTTGTTGAGGGGCTCCCTGCTCCTCACCTTCACCTCCAAAAACCTGACCATGTCGCCATCACACTGAGGTGATTTCTATATATTGAGATCTGCTCTGTTTTGTAGTTGATCAGATGGGAGAAAAAAGTACACAAATGCATACAGAGTACCAGCCCTTAATACAGAACCAAGCTTCTGTGTCACAGAATCCCTCTATCGGATAATTAGAAAGATAACTTATAGGAATCCATGTGGGTCCTCTGGGTCGGGCCAGCTTAAACCCGCCTGTTTGTTTGCCAAATCAATGAGTTTGAATCACCAAGGAAAAGAATCTTACAGCGCTATTGATTCGTGAAATATCTGTGGCAGCGTCCACAATTTCTACAGAGACCCTTAAGCACATCTCGCCACGACACCAGTTAAACCGAGCTGCAGATACTGATTACAGCCCAGTTTGCCCAGCAGCTTCCACTGGAGCCGCTATCCCTTTGATACAGTACCTCTGTCCCTGCTGTAGTTAATTCAGAGGTTTCACAGGCTGCAAATAACAAGAGACTGACAACAAAACACACTGGTAAGAGAAAAACAGATACATTTCCCATTGTAGTTGCATAATTAGCTCATGTATGTGAACACACACTAAATTCAGATGTTTTTTTTCCTTTCTCATGCGCACACAGTGGAGCCGAGCTGTTTGCAGACGTGCAGTATAATGCCTCTGTTTTACAATTCCACAGAAAGGGAGGGAAAAAAGCTAAACAAACACTGGGTGCAGTGTATATACTGGAGAACCTCCGGCTATTTTCATAAATAAAGTGCTATTTTAATATGTTTGCCATTCTCATGTTCATTATTGGTGTTTCTTAGGCATATCAAAATTACCAGCCTAATTCACTGAAAGATGACCCCAGGCCAAACTGTTAGAAAATAAGCAGACATATTACCTAAACTTGATAACAAGCAATTAACATTTTGCAGAGCGTGTGTGCGCTCTGTGGGCAGAGGCATGCCCGAGAACATCTCCACATACAGCAGGAACAATAGGCTTTAAATGGAGATGATTCCCCGTGATATGAGAGGATTTTAAAACTCCCATCTGTCAAGTCCGGACCAAAAACTGCAGATAAAAACATGGAGCCACAGAAGAAGAGCGAACATGGAGCTGTGGCCCAAACTTCACGGCGAGGACTGACTGGAATCTGAATCATCCGCAGCGACGGGATCCTGACACTCCAATGACTGAAGCTGTGAGGAGTTTGTTCTCCAGTGATGTGAGTGAAGTCAGAATCAACCGTATTTAGTGATCCTCTGGTGCATGGGGAGCATTCACTGCAGAGAATGACAGTGCATGAAAACAAAACAGCGTTGCCCAACAGAAGAGTGTGCATCGCTCAGTGTGCACAGTCTTGAGGCGGCCTAATTTGACCTAATGTGACCTCTCCTTCACCGCAGCAGGTTTGAATCCAATCGCCGCCAGTGTTTGAACTTCCTAAAACTAAACTGAAACGGAAGGGCAAGATGTGCAGTTACACGTACATTGAAATCTCTTGAACAATCTCTGCAGAAACGGTGATTATCTCAAGAGCTTTGCACATGAACGATATAGCAGCGTTTCTCGAAGAGTGGGCCTCGGACCGTCACTGAACTGAACGAGACTTGCGGCGCCTCGCGGTATTTAGATAATTGAGGTGAGATGTCGCACCACAATACGGTGTAATTTGTACAGCAACAGCAAACCCAGATGGTTCCCATCAAGACTAGTAACAGAGGAGCTGCTGTCAATATTACAGTGATTCTGAATGACTTGATGCATTAATGTAGTTGCTGGAAAGCGGTCACCATGGAAACAAGTTAACTATTGTTTTATTGTTGTCCTTGCCGATGTTTTTCTAAAACCATGAACACACAACCTAAAAATACAGATTTTTTGTTTATTTTTAAAAGTTTTCATTTTGTAGCTTCATCCAACTTCCACTGCCGCTCGAGCTGCACTGAGCAGATCCAAAAAATAAATTAATAAAAGATACTCACAGCTTCCAGGGTGGCGGAGGCATGGACGTATGTTATTATTATATCCATGGGTAGTGGTGGTGGGGGGGGGGGGTCATTGTATTGCTGTCATTGTATTTGATCATTTCTGACTTCAGCAGCCTGAAGTCCTGATGTCATATTTTGAAAAATGCAGTCAGTTCCGAAAAAATGTTTCAACCATCTGCAAAAATCGTATCAAGGGGAAGTGATGAATGAACAGTTGGAATTAAAATGGGGTGTTTTTTGTTTTTTTTTGTCTACAGGTTAGAGAGGAAGCTGCTGTTATAATTGGAATCTCACACCAGAGTTGTCCTAGTTGCAAATTCCCACTTTGCCATCCATTGTTATTTGCTCTTCATTAATTTGCAGCCTCCACCTCCTCGTAGAGATCTTTAGATTTGTTTGTTTGATGTTCATCGCGCTTAGTGGATGCTTGTACATCAGGCCGAGTGAGAACGCAGCAGATTTATATGACAGAGTGGAAAAATGGGGCAATTAAATTTTTCGTCTACCGGTATTTTCTTCTATAACTAAAAGCACTGAAGGTAGTACTTTATACACTACATATATTTGGGTGTCCATCTCTCCAAAACATGATGTTTAGATACTAGGGGTGTAACGGTACACACAAGTCAGGGTTAGGTGCGTACCTCGGTGTGAGGGTCACGGTTCGGTACACGTTCGGTATAAGACACGTTTTTTTCAATTATTTTGACAGACCCCAATTGACTTAAAACTTAAAACCATCTCTTGTCCTAATCCTTATGTTATTTTTTTTACGAATAGTATAAAAAATAAAACATGCATTAGCAGGGTTCTCACACCATTGATTCTGTTTTCACAGAGGAAAAGAAAAGACAATTTCTTGTAGGGCGAGACTGAGGTCGTCAGGTAGCAACTGGCAACTTTGGTAACTTCATTGTAAGGAAACAAACACTTTTCATCTCACATTACCAATATTTCTATCCTGGCACATTCAAAAATTCAACAAGTGCCAAAACTGGAAATCTCTTGAAATTACTACAAAAATGAATAATGAGTGTTTCAATGACTCCAGCCTACAAAAATAAAAGGCAAACGGCAGAGACCACAGACTGACTGATTTCCGCCGGGAGGAGACGCTGTAGTAAATACTATAAGCTCCTCTGCTCAGGACGTGGGAAGTGAGTTTTGGTTGGGGGGCTACCGGTGTGATGTCGGGTTGAACAATCTCCAAGCGGGGGGGCAGTCACTCTTCTACATTTGTTTTTGTAATTGCTTTTTCTTCTGTCACTAATGACGGTTGCTGGCAGCTTTTAGGCTCGCCACCTTGATTGGAGCGACAACTCAACTTTTTTTTTTACACTCATTCAGACGTATTCGACGTATGACTGACATAAGGAAATGCAACATCATAGGATTTAGTTAATCTATGATGTTAATCTGTCCCGTATACATATACCGTTACACCCCTATCAGATACGTATCTCCATACATGAGGTATGATTTGATTCAGTAGGATTTGGATACAATTCAGTTGATTTCTATGAAAGAAACTTGTATGAAAACAATATGACCTTGTTTAAAGTAGACAGCCATTTGACATTAGGAATGAACACAAGTTAATATTATAAATGTGGAATTGCTGCATTCAAATAGATTAATAGAATACTAGAGAGCAAGTATAGTTGTTGCTTTGACATGTGAATTCAGAAACATGTCAGTGTTATTCACGTCACATATTGCAACTTTACAGAGCCTCTCTGGCAACGAAAAACAAACTAAAATAGAGCCTCAGACTTTTGGAGATCTGTGTAGTGGACATTTTCGTCTTTTCCTCACAAACACAGGGCTCTCAGATGTGACTGTGACGAGGATTGCCAGAGTTTATCAGAGGGAGAGCGAGAGGGACGCAGACAGGGAGCAGCCGGAGCGGCACATCAGCGACACCAAACCCATTCATGTCTTTGTCATCGGGCCATCGGCCACCTCATGCTAAAAATAGAGCGATTCAGGGCTCCGTGTGCCGATGGATCATATAATTTCAGTCAAAACAGAATTTCCGAATTACAATGGTTATTCTTTACACCCATAATTGTGATAAATCCAAAGCGTAAGCCAGCAGCTCCAGCAGCTCCTGGCCGCGTCTCCTCCAGCAGGTATGGACGTGTGAACAAATGGGCGTCTCAGTGACCTTCATTGTAATTGGAGTTCAGCATCAAGTAAATGGTGTGAAAAGTTGCTGGTGATCCCGTCTTAATGCGCAGCTGACCACAATAAGTCACACTGATTGCATTTTAATGCTGTGTGGAAAAACAACAGCGTTAATGGTCCGGCGTTGGCACGGCGACTGGGACGCTGACAGAGACGTATCTCGCCCGCTGTGGAGACGAGTCAATCAGCGCCAGGGCCGCTGCCAAGGGCTTGTTGTGGGTTTGTGTCTCTGTGTGAGGGGTCACACTCATCACACCTGCCGTCCCTCACAGCCCCGAGCACCTCCACCTCGCCGGCCCAGCAGCCTGTGAGGGCGGCCGCCTCCGAAGGAGAGCATTTCTTGGCTGTGAAGTTTAAAGAAAAAATTAGAAATTGAAGAAATATCTGCACTCTCACTGCACAAAAGAACCTTATTAGATTTACTTGGAATTGATAGGCTTGTTGATCAATGCCAGTGAGTCAGTGATTACTTTGGCAGGTTCATCGCCGGCCGTGGCTTTCAACATTCATTTTCTGCAGCAGAGAAACAGCCAACAGATTGGAATCCAACACATTTTTATTAGAGGCTCCTGTGAGATTAACTAAGTCATATGATGTTGCATTTCCTTATGATTGCTGATAAAAAGGACGAGGCAGGGATTATGTAACCGTTTTTATTCTTTTCTTTTTAAGCTAACTGCTCTCACGGCAAAACTCAAATGGGTTTTAATGTTTGTACTTTGTAGCTGAAGCGAGCAGGCTGTCACCCAATAACTTTTGAATTTGTTCCCTGGCCACCCCGGGGTCAGAGTCCACCACGCGCCTCTTTGCTGGCAGAGGTGAATTTTCCAGGGGCGATGCGAGGTCACAGAAAACGCAGGGTTGTAATGGTGGTCACGGGCAAGCCTTCACTCCCGAGCAGGAAATGACAAAGCTCCCTTTACCGCGGTGCTGCACGGGCGGGGCGGCACCGGCCATCAGTCACACAGGGGGTAAGGGTGGGCACATCCAGAGAAGGATTGCGCGCTGACTGATGACTTATTGCTGTAAAGCCCTGCCGCTGAGGCCGGCTGTCCATTAACATCAGGCCGACCAGTTGAGCCCTGCGTCTGGTGTGGTGTGGTTTGGCATGCTGGGGGGGGGGGGGGTGGGGGCGCTGCTGGCCATCATTTAATGAGCGGAGCAACAACGCCAGCCGCAATGCAGCTTCCCCCTCAGACAGGAGCGTGCAGAGACTCCTTGAAGGGAAGGGCCAAAAGAAAAATAATGGCACCTACAGTGCGTTCTCCATTAAAGGGATAGATAGGATTTTTTGACATGACACCCATTTGCATTAGGAATTCTTTGCCGTGAAAAAGTCCGACCTCGCAATCACACGGCACTATTTTCCCTCCCTTGGTATCACTGCACGCAATTCATGATGCAAATGTATGACTCTTTTGAACGCATGTTGTTTTTTGGAGCAAAGCACTTTCTCCGTGTGACTCCAGCAACTAGACGGAACTACTTTCTGCAACAGAGAAACCGGGCCGCAACTCCACTCATGGGACGCAGTGGAGGAAACGTCACTGCTGATGAAGCTCACTGATGGTGAGGAGCTCATACAACTTCATGAAGAAAAATATCAACTAGCCCTTTAAGTTCAGCGTGTTTTAGAGAGCACTTTATTCATACAGCATTTTTGACACCCAAGAGGGCTATAATAGGGCAGTTTACTGTGTTTTGCCAATGAGGAGGCCACTTAGACAAGCGTTTTTGCGCCCTAAGAGGGCAATTTATCCTGTTTTAATCAGCCAAGAGGGCAGTTTAGTGAGTGTTTGACTCAAAATAGGGCACTTCAGCATACGTTTTTGCCACCCAAGAGGGCACATTTTTTAATCAGCCAAGAGAGCAGTTTAGTGTGTTTTGGCTCCAAAGAAGGCATTTTGGCACGTCTTTTTGCTTCAGAATAGACTTTAGCGTGCGTGTTTGCTACCCAAGAGGGCACCTTATCATGTTTTAACCAGACAAGAGGGCAGTTTGGTGTGTTTTGGCTCCAAAGAATGCATTTTGGCACGTGTTTTTGCTTCAGAATAGACTTTAGCGTGCGTGTTTGCTACCCAAGAGGGCACCTTATCATGTTTTAACCAGCCAAGATTGCAGTTTAGTGTGTTTTGCGAACCAGGGAGGCACTTTAGCGCACATTTTTCAACAACTGGGCCTTTTTCAACACTGCCCCCCCCTCACACACACTGCCTTCAGAGACGCACAAAAAACGAAATACAGCAAGCATATAATAATCAAGGTGAGAAAAGAGGGACACGCTAATAGAGAGGCAGAGCTTTCTTGCCAGTGGTACTGCCCTCAGCAATTTTAAAACGTCAATAACTCTGTCTGTCAGGGCTTTTTTTCTTCCTTTTTTTATAAGAATTGTGCTGATTGTACCAGATGAAAATTGATGAGATTATTTATTTATTTATTTATTTTTTAATCCTCATCGCATTCATTATTTATGATGGCGGCAAAACCCGGCTCGGACACTCTGCATCGGGCGTGGCGTGTTGTGTTTGTGCTCCCGTCACCTCTCGGGCATGTAGCAGCGATGCCTCAGCAACACAAGGCGCGAGCAAATTTCCATGAGTGTGACCTTGTTGCTTCTGATAAAACATGAATAATACACAATTTGGGCCACTGAATTCGTATCAAGATCATACCGCATAGCTATAAATAAAGCCGCCCATTATTTACCGTCTGTGGATATTGGTTGCATTTCCTGTGTATGTTCATGAGTATTTTTTTTCCCTCATTTTCTTTGACCATTAATGTAATCTGCTGTAGCTCTGTTTGCCCTCACTAACCATGATTATGACCGTGACTATTATGGATGGTGACATCTGCTCTCAGACAAAAGGCCCCAAACTGTTTTATACATCATCGCCACGCAACAGATAAATAAGAGGGCTATATTAAGAGCTTACATGTTTTGACCTTGTCTGAGCTCCGTCCACAATCCACAATCCACAATAATTATTGCTGGAAGAAAAGGCTTTTCAGAGCTAATCTTCACAACAGGGGCAGTGATTTGCAGCATTCTTCTAGATTAATATGAGCTAATTTTTTTTTTTCCTCTGATGCATTACTTTTCTTCCTGATACATTACTCATATTTTTTTTCAAACTGATCCTCCCCGGTGTCTCCATTGTATTTAACACTCATTAATGTGAAATATTTCTTTTCCAACCCAGAGGAGTTATGTAAAGGAAAAGCCCTCAGTCTGATGTTGAACTTATGAGAAGTTGAACATGCAGACAAAGGTACAAACTGTTTTTTCTTCCGTCCTAATTGCCTCGAAAAGGCAGATTATATATAAACACACCACCAAGAGTTTGCTGCGTCTTTTAATTCTAAAACACAGACTTGCAAATGGAGCATAAATCATAATGTTGTTTAGGATTGCACACCCACATGCGTCCTTCCAAATCCATAAGGTGGTTTCCAGGTTTAAAACACAGCGCGCTCAGTCGGTGTTTCATAAACCCCTTCGGCAGATATATGGCGGCTCACAATCACTTTGTGTCGCCGAGCTCGAAGTCTGTAACTTCTGGTATTTGGGATCTCCTCTTATTCTTCACAGAAAAACGCTTCCAGTTGCGCAGTTTTCTCAGGCCGTCTTGCCTTCACGGCTCTTTGAAGATCCGCCCACAGCTTTTCAGTCGCGTGTTTAAAAGTTCTGCATTAATGTTTGCTGAAAACACCGTTTTATATTCCACGTCTTGGAGAGTCTGTAGACATGCTGGTGAACCGAAAGGATGGAAATATACTTTAATCAAAATAATGAATTTGTGTAAGGTGAGGTGCATTTGTGAAGCCAAGTTGAAACTCTGGCCTGGTACTTTATTATTGAAGTGGAGTAAGGAAGCGCTCACAGGGGGACTCCGACATCTTGCTGAATCTAAATAGTTTGAGGATGTTGACGCACGGCCGCCTCTCCTCTCCTCACAGAGCACCATTTTATTGAAATGGTCTATTTGCGACTGCTAACAACGTCTCATAAAAAGCATTTACAGGATGTATAAAAAGAGAAACCTCAGCCTCTAGTATCTCCTCCTGGAATGGCCTCTGCATTTATAGCCCCCGCCACACACACACACACACGCATGCGCACACACGCACACATACACACACACACACGCACACATACACACACACACACCCACTCCAGCCCCCACCCCAGCCCCCCCCCAGCTAACTTTAAAGCAAGATGGGAGTGGAAAATGTCCCTACTTTAAGCCCCAGTACTCGCAAATGAAGCTAAATGAAGGTCTGTGAGAGGCAGGTACACGCGATGTGAGGGCTGTCTAAGTAAATGTTATTTACTTTTTTGTGTTGTGTTAAAATATTGGATCAAACCGTCAAAGCAGTAATGGAACAGAGAGAGACCGAGGCCGGACGAGCTTAGTCAACCGTCAGCACTCACGCTGCCTACGGGGAAACTCGGTGCAGGAAATAGAATAAAAAAAGCACATACTGTGGGAAAATATTGGATATTGTTTAATAAATACCAACCTTTTGCTTCATTTTCCTAAGCCTGCTCCTTTACAAAGCCAGGCATGCACAGGAAATGTACTGTGGGTGCGTTTTACTTCATTTTTTTTATTATTGCGACACTTCTCTCGAGGGACGTTTGGGAGGACTGAAGGAAAATGAAAAATGCTAACTTGGGTTTTTATGAGATTTTTTTTCATTCAAGCGAAATAAATAAAACCGTGGAGACTGATTCCTTATGAGATGGCGCTCGGGAGTGAGTCACAGGGGTCACTGATGTTTGCCTCTTGGAAAATAATCAGAGGGGGGTGGGGGGCTGCTGGGCGGGCGTGGGGGTCGAGATTGTTGCTCCACAATGTAAACATATTCATCAGTACAAAGTTGCATTTCATTTACTGCAGGATTTGATCTTCAGGTTAAGAATGAGCCCCCTGCCGTGGTTTGCTTAGCTTCGCTTGTCCCTCTTTGCTTAGTACGGAGCCCCTGACATGACATGGTCAAAATAGAATTAAATCGTGGCCACAATACAGCTATACGAAATACTAATTTGTGACTACGAGTAGGCATAATGTGCGCACAGAATACCAATTATTTATGAATATTGTTCCTGGACAGCTGGGTAAGGAAATCCAGCGTACCTTCTCTGCAATACCCTACGTTTGGAGCCTCGTGCCTACATGATATCCGGGGTTCCGTCCACAACCAAACATTGTCTAGTAAAAAGATGAGGATAAAAAGTTTGTAAGTCAGGTGAGACGTTAGCAGATCGGCGACCTGCTGTAACAAAGTATCAACAATAGGCCTCATTAAATAAATGCCTCAATGCGGGATCACAATACATCAAATAGAACATAAGAAGAAAAGACACTCGCCTTTAAGACGTCGCAGGGCTCCGTACGTGGCGTACTCCTGTGAAGGGGCGCGCCATTGGCTTACCTGGCTCTCCAGGAACGATATTAATTAGTATTTTGAGCGCACATTGTACCCACTTTGTTAATACGCTTAATTGTTTTGATTAAAACGCATCCTAATTACGCTTACGCCGGCAGAGAGAGGCGGTGTGATTGTATGGCACTGGCCTGTATGAAAGCAAAACGTCTCCCTGCCCCCCGCTCCTTTTTTTTGTAGGATGCATGCAAAGATGAGGTTCGGTGCACTGATCCTCCCCGCTGTGAGTCCCTCTGTATGCCAGAGTGCTTTAAAATAAAGTTAGACCTTCACTCTGTCCCAGCTTAGTGCACAGCTTATTTATATGCAAGTTATGGCGAAAAATAACATGTTTTTCTTGGATGTTTGTGGCTCATTACACTTAAGCCTGGGGACGGTAATCTATGAGATTACAAATAAGTGGGCCCTACCGCTGGAAGGCAGGATCTGTGCGTTTTTGCGTGGGGAGAGGGAATTTGGCAGGCTGCTGTCAAGCCAGTGGATCAAAGTCCTTTCCCCCACTGCAGTGGCTCATCACAACAACAGAGACGGAGAGCGAGAGAGCGCCAGGGAGAGCGAGCGAGATAAAGGCAGAGCCAGATCTTGGAGGAAGACAGCTTACGCCACTCATGGTTGGCTTACTGTGCACACTTGCTTCACATTTGAGATCCAAAGCCCAAACTGAACATTGCTCAATAAAGCGCCCGAGTCAGCAGGGGAGATAGACGTGCTGTCAGTGTCTTTACATCCAAATGGGTTGTGACAGCGACACACCAGCGTGCACACACGCCAACGTCTCCATGCAGAAATTTGAGCAGGATGTCAACATTTGGAGATGTTAGCCGCCCCAACTTTTGAGCTTTCCACTCGACGGCAGCTGCGATTGTGCAGCGTTTTTGGGCTCCGTCCTGAATTACAGTAACTGGCTGTAAAGAGAGCGCCATGAATTACCCAGTGTCCCATATTTAATCTTACTTGTCACATACGGCGAGAGCCTGTGCAGTCCATGTAGCATCCACCTCGCTGCAGCAGCCACTGAGCTCCCTCTGAACCCCCCCCGCACACCAAGGAACGCATGTGAGCATAAAATTCCCTCTCTGGCTGCGGGCGCTTTCCATGCGACTTGATATCTGCGTGCATTCCAATAATGCCAAAGCATAGGAAGGAAAACAGATTTGTGCAGACAAAAGCAGAACTTCAATTAGGCTCTGTGATTACTGCCTGCGCCACCGAGGTGCCCTTGAGCAAGGCACTTTTTTATCCCCGGCTGCACTCGCGCGGTGGTCAGCCACAATCCCCGGCAAAGCAGCAGCGTGACGCCCACTGTGGCAGAGTAATCCACCGCCGCTCCTTAATCCAAGGGCGGGGGAGAGGGTGGGGTGGGGGGCCGGACTCTGGCGCTGCGCGGCTAATAATGCAGGAGAAAACGCCGGCCTTGTTACATATGGCAGCAGATTCTACATGTTTACACACTTCCCTCGCACGGCTGTATTTGCACGTCCAATCAATAAGTCAAATCTGCAGTGGCTGTCACAGTGTGGGGGATCTCTGCCTGCACCCCCCGCCTCCGCCTCTGCCTCCCTCTCTCCCTGCATTCATTATTAATCAGAGAATGTTCTTTTTGGGGTTCATGATCGCTTTGATAATCAAGGTTGCTGATGGGAGAGCACATACTCAAAATTGGTAGTTTGAGCATGGGCTTCTCCGGGGACCAAAAATGTTAATTAATTAAGCAGAAAGGTGAACAGGCTGCACTCAGAATTGCGGAGCCTCCTGAGAATTTTATTTTCTACAGCCCCCCCCATCTATCAGTCATGGCGCATTATCAGCAGGCGCCGTGTTTGTTCTGTGTACTTAGGATCCGTGTTTGTAGTGTCAGGTCTCGGTTACGTCAAACTCTTGTCAATAGCGATGACAGAAGCACGGAGCTTCATCTTTATCCATCACACAGGTTAAAAAAAAAAACAAAACAAAAAAAAAAACTTCATCCCTTATGAATGAGGCTCACCAAAGTTCACACCAAAACACAAGATGACTCAATATTCCAAATAATAAAAAAGATAACACGCAGGCTTCTTCAAATGTTGCCATGCCATTTTAGCAAATGGTAACAAGAAGCTAAGATGAAGGACGGCCTCATTAGTGTGTCTTGGCTCATTGTGAGCAAACAAATTATCCCGGCGTTCATTATGCAATTTTATGCAAAGTCTAAGTCACTCCAGTTAAAGTTTCTTTATTTCATTATGTACCGCTTGTCTTTTATTATGCTAACAGGCAAACTTAATTGTCAAACTTAATGTGAA
This sequence comes from Mullus surmuletus, assembly GCA_903171835.1. Lineage (NCBI taxonomy): Eukaryota > Metazoa > Chordata > Actinopteri > Syngnathiformes > Mullidae > Mullus > Mullus surmuletus. Next base: position 195,105 of record CAESWR010000483.1, on the reverse strand, counting down.
TATGCTCGTTAAGATCAACATTCTGCAGCAACAAAATCAAAATGTTTGGAGCAGTGTCTTCCCAAACACAAACATCTTTATATTCCAGTCGCTGAAATCACAGTGCACCTGCAAACTCATGACTGATTGAACTTTTAAACTCCAGATCTTGCTATTTTTGTGGCCGATCCGCTCCTGGGTCCAAAACTTTATGAGCATCAATTATTCAAACAAACCAAACAAAGATGAAACTACTGCGACAACGTGAGCAAAAATACAAAATCTGACACTTCCTGGAGTTCTCAAGATGATGCTATTTCCAAATCTTCATGTGTCAGAAGCCTACAGTCGACCTTAGAATTTTTAGAGCTTTTTTTTTATAGTCGGAGACGGCTTGTTTTGTTGTCATGCCAACTACATTTCGACAGATTGCTGTTTCTTCCCATTCTGATAATTAATCAATATTTGGCACAAAATATTGACACATACCACCTTTAACTGCTGTACTGGTGTGGCAGAAGGTGCAAATGACATACTTGGAATGCTCGTGATGGTAAAATACTGTGTGGGCTGTCGAGCCTGAGGCTAACAGTCATAGTCTCAATTGAGAGCGATGATGTAAGGACAGCGGGGGCAAAGCGTTAGAACGCAGCAAGAGGTCATAACACACAGAACCTGCACAACAAATGCCTCTCACACACAACAGGACTCACGCTCGCGGGCACAAAGCCATAGAGAGAGTCATGAGATGACATCACACATGTGATCATGGCTGCTGTAAATGAAGCTCCACGCTGCCAGGTTATGAATAAAGGATTCAAACACAGGCTGAAGGATGTTCGACGCCAGCACACAGCGTGATCATCATATTTCAGCTGTACAAGGTTCTGCTGGTTTAAAGGATAGATATCCACACCTCTCTGTGACTTCCTGTCAGAAGCAACAAGAGACGGGCTGTCCTTGGCCAAGCAGAACACCGACCCAGTGCTCGATTCAATGAGCCTCAGATCTCAAGTGCAAGTAAAGGATATGGTGCGCCAGATGCCCTCATGACTGCGGGGAGGACTGGCGCTCCACAGAGGGAGGGGATTAGGACGCAACCAATGGATAATGTACAAGCTGCATGTTTACCATCTCCGTATTCCAGTGGCCCGCTGCACGCTCCTCAATGATGCACCCAAACATTCTGTCATTACAACACGTTTCACGGCTCAGGCGCAGAGAAATGATCGAGCGCATTTCCATAAACAAGGCACTATAGGTCGGTGAGCAAACACTGGCATATGCTAGGTGAGCTAACTTTATTCATTATTTAACATATTAACCCAGGTCGTCCATCCATCCACTTTATACCAGAAAGACACTACTTTGAGGATTATTTGAGGATAACGTTTGCACGGTTGCGGTTGTCCGCTCACAGGCTGCGAGTGGAGATGGTAAGGTGGAGTCGTACGTACACAACCTGAACGACGCGTGTGCTGCCGTAAGACTGGCATACAAAATGAAGAACACATACTTGTGCCCTCACACACAGGATATCCGTAAGAAATATGGACATGAATCCACTCAACTGAGCTCATTCTTTGTGCAAAAATGTTTTTAGCTTGTCTGGCACTTTTGAAGGAACTAGCAAGCTGCCATTAATTAGTTGATGGTATTTGTGTATTGTATTATTTCATTTTCTTTTTTTTTTTATATGAATGGGTTCATTCTATATGTGATTGGGGGTATTTTGTATATTGTTTGGACCCAAATATTTGTATCTGTTCGTGTCAATAAAGTACACTATAACTATATGCTAGGTGAGCTAACTCTTGTATATGAGCTAACTCGTGTAGATGCTAGGTGAGTTAACTAGTAGCCACAGGTTTGAATTCAACTATCCATATTTCTTGCACATCGAGCACCTGATCACGAAAAAAGAAGGTGTTGAAGTGGTTTGACGCGATCGTGGACAGAATGTAGAAGCAGGTTTGGCTGAACTTGAATCAGACTTGGCCCGAGCTCTGTGCAACAACCGTGCGATTTGTTTGGCAGTTAGGAAGTGTTCCACCTACTACAGCAAAGTTTAGAGGTCTAGGAACTCGACTTTCTATACTTTATGTTTTGTTGCTGTTATAGGTTACCGACTGCTTTGGGAGGCGGTGGAGTGAATGGAAGGGAGGCTGCCGAGAAGGTTGAATTCACAGTCGCAAGCCCAATGAAAAAAACACAACAACAACTGACTAAAAGGATCTGTTTGCAGTAAAGGATAAAAAAGACGCGGTTCCCTTTTTTCCTCTTGGTAACATATCCATCATAAGGGGGCAGAGAGAAAAAAAAAACAAGCCGGAGATGCTGCTTCTCAAATCGTTTGTAGTGAATGATAAAAAATAAGAAGTACACGGCGAACGCATGTGTTTTAATGATAAAGGATAACAGGTGCTGCTGCTCTTCTGCATCGCATCTTGTGTGTGTGTGTGTGTGTGTGCGTGTGTGTGTGCATGCAAAATAAAATAAAGTTTTCTCTTTGTTCTCGCAGACGGAGCGAAAGAGAACTCATAAAACATAAGAAAACTCATAACCCAGAGAAACAGAACTCAGACCGACCGCTCCATGTGGGGCCAGAGGGGCTGCATGCCCCCCCCCCCATACACAGATTGATTCCTTTGGCAAGTCAAGGGAACAGTTAAATTGGCTGAAAACTAAATGAAATATTGTTGTTTTAACATTTTCTTCAAATTTGGCCAGCTTGACTTAAAGTGCTATTTCTAGCGCGTTTGAACAGAAGACTGTGAGCTCTGAGCTCTGAGCTCCCGCAGCTGCAGCAGCAGCGACAATCAGCAGAGTCACCCTCATCATCGGGAGGAATCTGCTGTGTCTACTCTTAACTGATGTAAGCGCCTGATTACTCGGCGCCTCTGCGACGACCATGTGGGCCTGAACTCAGATGTGGGGGGGGCTGATTTGCATCATTCTCCAGCAAATGAGTCCGCCCGCACTCCAGGCAGCGCGAGTAGCTTCTCCTAGAATCACGCCGCGCCGCTTTGTTTGCATAAACATTTCCGCGGTTTATTCCTGTAAATCTGTATTGTGCTTTGCTTTCCAGTTTACTTGTCCTTTCACAACTGCAGAGCAGAAGACTTCCACCGCTTTGGCCTGGGTTTGCTTCACTGTGGTGGCAGAGTGACTCATTAGCTGACCAGTTATCAGGCAGGGCGGGGGGGGCGGGGCGGGGGTCTTTGGTCACGTACAGTTCCTGTACATCTCCGCCGACGCTCCCTATGCCACACCCACCTTGGCGTTGCCCAGTCTATCAAATTGGCAAACACGTGCAGTGAGCCTTGCGCTGTCACGAAAATCGGGATGCCTCGGCATTTGCGCCGCACATCACTGCCCTTCATGTTCATCATGTGACCCAGCACGACTTTCATGGCAGCACATACGAGTGCAACACATACATGTGCAAATTGGTCCCCGCCACCAGAGCAGGATGGAAAGTCGTCCTACATGAAGGTAAAATGTCACACAAAAAATAGCTTTCTCATGAAAGAGATAAAAAAAAAGAAGGTTTCCTGGTTTTGGCCTCGTATGTGTATCTACCCCATACTTTAATGGGTTCCTCCTCGGGCAATACCCTCTCCCTTCCCAAAGATTAGTGAAAATCGATTCCGTAGTTCTAATCTTGGTAACAAACAAACACATAAACAAACACGGCAGCAGACGAGGGTAAATGCAGAACTTCCTTGGCAGAGGTGATAAGGAAAACACCGTTAGAATGTAAATGCAATTTCGTGAATTGAATTGCATATGCACGGCTTGAAATATTGAAAAACAACATAAAAAATTCAAGAATTTCCTTCCTGGCTGGTTTCATATTGGAGCCGAGAAGTTTCCTATGAAAACTGCTGACAGTGTTGATGAAGTGGAGCCACGTCGGCAGGACGGAGGCGCAAAGCCCAGCAAAGTCAAACATTTACATCAGCTGTCATGCCAGATAACCTGTCGCGTGCACTACTGGGTTTTACACGACCAAATCAGAAAAGTAGTTGCAAAGAAGAGTGAGAGCAGGTGGAGATGAAGAGAGGAGGATTCAAATCAGCGAGGCTTTGCTGCGGCCTCAGCTCGCCGTGCTGAGGATAGTCAGAGGTTTCCTCCAAAAACTGCCTCTTCACTCTGACTTCACACCAGCAACCGATCTCACAGTTTCTTGATATTAATAATGAATCGCCGTGTGATCTCAGCTGCAACTCCTCTCTGTGCCGAAGGAGTTGTTGAAGAATAAACGCACCTTTAATTGCTTTGATTAAAATGTCCTCCTTTGCTTTTTGGACAAAGAATGATTGCATGATTAAAACGCCACTCAAGAGAAGATCCAGTCCTTCTCATTAGCCCCATAAATGGTGCCAAGTAATGTTTCTTTGCTTGCTCTAAATATAGGTGCGTGAGGAGACTGTGTTGGTTTGAATCCAGTGTGAAATGTCTCTATCTTCGCAATAAACAACAAAGTTAAGAAAAAGCAGCAACATGTTGACTGTCAGGGTTGGTTGCCAGACTCTGATGTAGCACAGAGATCCAGACAAAGTCGGGTTGGCTGCACACACGGCTCCTATTTCTCTTCTACTAACAATAAATGTCTGCTAACACAGCTCAATTGAGTGAAAACCACATTTTAATTTAGATTCTCATTTGTCCCTTTTTTGATGGTGTACATCAAATCACGCCAACACCCCTAAAAACTCGGGAAAAAAGATCAGGGAGATTTGGACATTTTTGAGGGGAGAGCTTGCATTTAATTATATTTCTATTCTCTCTGCAAGGTGGTAGTAGTGCACACATGTTATGTAGAAGTGCAAATACAGATCAACAAAGAGACTCTGGTGGAAGTCAATGTGCTTTGAGTCAACAACAAACTCTGGTGAAAGACAAATAAGGGAAATTCTCCTCAGGTGCCGTTGTCAATCGTTGCATTCCGCCTCTCCTCTTACCTGCATATTCTATTATATTTGATTATTTTCCTTCCAGCCCGAAGCCCAACAGGGGCGAGTGTGTTTGCGAGCAGATGGCTGGGTGTGCCCAGGTGATGGCGTGACAATCCGAGATGTGTATGTCAACATGTTGCTCGAATAAAAATTGGCCTCCAGCTGCCGCGACGTCTCAGCTTTGTGATTAATTGATGTACGACTAACAAAGCCTTCAGCTCGGGGTCCCATGAAAGCACGGCATGCTTCTAACGCCGCTGCGCCGCGCCGCCTTTATTGGAATCTTTCTGCTGATGGAGGTAGCTGCGCCGACGCCGAGAACGGCGGCCGCCACAATCAAAGGAGAGCTGGGCTGGTTTAACATGAGAGAGGGGAGGGAGTAATTGCACAGGAATCCTTTGGAACAGCAAAACGCATCGCCCTGCGCACACCATGTGGATAGTAATAAGCTGTATAATAATGGGCACACAAACAGTCAAAGCAGCCTTTGATGTCGATGGAAAGGAAACCGGAAAAAAAGAACACCAACAAAAAAAACCTACACCTTGAATAACATTATTATAACTTCAAGATTTCAAAGTCTCCCCCTGCAAGCGGAAGTTGCCGTTGCACGTACACACCGTTGAGCATGCAGTCGCCTCCCCAAAACGTTTTATTTATCTAAATTGTCAGTGTTCATGTGTAAGAAGCATTACTCGCCGGCCGCCTTGTCAAAACACATGCAAGGAAGGCGGCGCGGCGAAGTCGACCGGCCACGGCTAAGTTGCTGAAACATTACAATTATTCAGCAAGGAAGTCAAGAGGAAATTCAATTTATTTAGACAATAGATGCCGGTGCTCGTCTCATTTCTTAGATACACAGCGTGCATCTCAGAACAGCTTTTTTTTTTTTTTTTTTTTTTTTTACAGTCGGCTGTTTTTATGGTAATCACCTTCTCGTGCAAAGAGCAAATCTGTCTATAGATTCGGGTCTTGCGGCGCGCTGCTCCACCTCTGCGGGCTGATCCTCTGACAAGCAGCGAGTCTCACGCCTGCACTGCAGCTATTGATTTTATTTCTCCACGTGGAAGTTCTCAGGCCCTTCCGTGGCAAAATTGCTCCAAAAGGTCGTAGCCTCTTCAAGATATATGGAAGCCCCGACTCCTCACCGCCCAGAAAACAAACTTCTTTACATTCAACAAGCAGCTGGAAGTTTCTGACTTCCTGCACGGACCTCCGCTCATCAGAAACGAGGTGCAATAGGTTGTTTGTTTTTTTTTTCCTTCTCGTGGTTATTTTCTTTGATTGCGTGCGTCTGTGCCGCATCAATGGTCTCTCCAGCCGGCCTGTCACTCCATCGATCGCCTGGTTTTTCATACTGGGCCGCCCTTTTTCTTTTTTGCTCATGGTCATGAGGACGAGGGCGAGGAGGCAAACACCGCCTGCGCCATCTGCATAGGTGGCCGACGTAGAGTGCAAGAGGGCGACCACGCCGGCGAAGAAGGATTGATTTGATGAATGCGAGACTCCACGGAAAAATCAATGCGCTCACCGCAACCCATGATAGACTCAGCAGCACGCGGCCGCCACCCTGAGCGCCGCCGCCAGCTGATGTCGGCGCGTTTTCTTATCGATGCTTGGGAGCGCCGCCTTTGAGCGCGGCACATTGCCCGGCCGCAGGACAAACGCTCGCTCCTCCTCCGGTCAGGTCGGAATCATTCCTGCCGTGGTCGGCTGAGATAACCCCCCCCCTCCCCCGCCAACGCCATTACTTCACTCCTGTCAACCTCACATTTCAAACTAAACCTTTTCTGTAGCCATGAAGACTCTCCTCCATCGCTGACCAATGACTGGAGACATTTAGAAGTGTGTGTGTGGATTGTGTTTACGATGTACAACTATACAGTGTAAAATATTCAGTTAACACATATTTGGTGATAAAGCAAATCACACAGCACACACAGATTCTGAGCAGTTGCAGTGCGCCCTCCACCTACAATCTGTTAAAGGAGAATCAATGTCCAAGTCAATACGTATTTCCAGCTTGTCAGATTTGTTTGCTTTTCTCAAAAACGGGGAGGAAGAACCAAGCTTTCACTTTCCTGACACTAGACAGAGCGTGCAGCGCTGAGCTCTGACGGATCCCAGCCTACCGTGGGGGGTGCGAAGGTTACGGCCGGCCTATTACTGCATCGACAGAGCGGCCGAGGACACAAAGACTACGGGTTTGAAGAGGCAGCGAGAGGAGGTTGTGTTGTCAGAAGTCCTCGCTGCAGTCCGGCCGCTCTGCCAGGTGGCGTGTGGAGATTGAGACTGATCAGCCTGTCATGGCGAACTCGCTTGGCTTTTTATAAACTGCGTGACAAAGTTAGGACATGTATCCTGGGGGTCGTGTTTGGCAGACATTTTTAGCCATTTAGTTGAACTTAATCTCTCGGCCCGGAGAAGAAAAATGATCACAAGAATCCGCACTGGCTATGTTTCCATGCAGTCAATCAGCTTTTTCTAAGCAGAATATCATCAATAACCAGGTTGTGGAATATGCTCATATTGATGTCTTTAAAACCCCTCCTCTCGCCCCTGGTTCCTCCTTCTCTAAGGTGAACATGTGATGATGTCTCCTCCATCCTCCATCAGGATCTCCTGTTGTGCACAAAAGGGGCTTGAACAATTGATAGCTGTATTAATAATAATAATTTTGGATACAAATGATTAATTATTAAAAATTGAAAAAATGATTTATTATTTATTATTAAAAATTAATAATCGGGAGATTATCTCTTCTTTAATTAATAAACAATCAATAAATGCACCTTAAAGGTGCGACGGGGCACCACCCCAAAACTGGGGACTATCAATTAATCTTATCAGTCTTGTGTTTCTTAAAGGATGAATTCGTGCACAGACCCTCTTTCACCAGCTTGTTATTAAAAATGTACACAAACACAGGACAACTTCTGAATGTAAAGAACAGGTTTATTAAGAGGTACAATCGATTACTCAACACACCTTCAATATCTCTTAATCCTACAATCTAATCTACAATAACAAACAATCAAACAATCATAAGGGGTGTGTGTGTGTGTGTGTGTTTGTGTTTGTGCGTGTGCGTGTGTTTGTTTGTTTGTTTGTTTGTTTATTTGTGTGTGTGTGTGTGTGTGTGTGTGTGTGTGTGTGTGTGTGTGTGTGTGTGTGTGTGTGTGTGTGTGTGTGCGCGTTTGAAGGGGAGGAGCGTGGTAGAAGGTGTCTCTTCTGTAACGCCCCCCCTTTTGGAGGTGGGACCTGAGAGTGGGTGTGTGTCTTGTCCACGCGGCTGCGCGCGTAAGTTGAATTCTGGACACAAGGTGGCGTGCTATCAGGTGTGGTCCTGTAGCACAAGGTATGCACGTGGGTGTGATTGAATCAAGAGGAGAAAGATAAGGAGAGGACAGGAAAGGAAAAACAAAGGAGCCGTTAGCTCGGCGAAGAAATAATCACGCTCTATCACGCAGTAGTACAGGGCAGACGTGGATCTGCCTCTGATTACTGGTTCTCTCAGATAGAACGTGATGTACTCACTTCAAGCACAACACAACAGTCAGCACGGCGGCTGAAAACGAAACGTACGGATCGCTCGATCCGTAGGCAACAAGCGTACAACACAATAAACTACCTAGCTCTGCCCAGACGTAAGCCTCTTACTGTGATGGGGAGCTGGTTCCTTCGGGCCGGATGTGCGGGGCGGGGGAGTCCACTTCTTCGCCTCCGGGCAGAATTGACGCTGTTTCCACGTGTTTTAGCGATAGCAACAAAAGGGGGGAATAGCTCGGTGTCCGGGTCGGGTGGAGCGGTGGAGCCGCTTCTTCACTTCCAGGCGACACACGGCTGCTGTCCTCGCGGTGCTGCGGGAGCAGAAAGGACTTTTTCTCTCGGACCGGTTTTGCGGGTCGGAGGAGCCCGTTGCTTGGCTTACGTGAGCGGAGCGGCGGCGGATCTTCATCCGGGCCGACGGGGCAGCGGGTCGATCGGCTTTCAGGAGGGATCTGTGGACGGTGCTGCTTCTCCGCGCAGGGCGCGACTTGGCGTTCTTCGCCCGGGAAAGGCGGAATCCCGACTTGTTGCGTGAGATCGGGAATTGGGAGGAGAGGAAGAGTGGAGGAAGAGGGCAAGAGAGCGAGTCGGAGGTAGCATTGGTATTTTATACCTCCCGGTGACGTATGGGGATTCCCTGCTGGTGTGGGGCGTCACAGCCGAATCGGCGGTTGTGATTGGCTGTGAGGCGGGAGCACAAAGGATGCTGGGAAATTGAGTTTTTGGGTTGGATTTTGGGTGTTGGCTGTTCTCCACGGTGGGGGGTCCCTTTGTTCTAGTGGGGCCTTGTTTTTCCATACGCGGTCGGCCCAACACTGGAATATCAGCAATAAACCAGTTGTGCGCAGCCATATAAACACCAATATCCAATTAGAATAAGCGGAATATGCTCATATTGATGTTTTTAAACCCCCTCCTCTCCCCCCTGGTTCCTCCTTCTCTGAGGTGAACATGTGCTGATGTCTCCTCCTATCAGGATCTCCACATCAAAAGGAAGATGAATTAGTGTTGTGTTCATGTTCTATCAGCAAGGAATCTTGGTCTTTGGAGTCCAGGAACTCCTTGTAAACATGGCCAAAGGCGAGAGCAACACCACGCCACACTTTTGGAGTGAGGAGGAAAGCAATCACTTCATCAGTGTGATGAAAGACACAAACATCCTGGCATTTGGAGACGCTAGAAAGTAGCGGGATAGACAGATCCACAAAAAGGGGAGCGCAAAGTTACGCCAAGCAGGGTTTGTAGCAGACCTTCTCCGTGCCTGGCTGCTTTGATCGCCATATCACCATTGATTACAGTCACCATGGAGACAGGAACAACCCTGTTTGATCACCATGGAAACACCTTATTCACAATGTTTCACTGACCGCAATATGGACCTTAACCCTATTAGTGACTGACTGTAAAGGTAGTCATTGAGGAAGGTCAGGCTGCATGTCAGAAAGCGGCTCAGCGAGGCGTCGAGTTCTTGCACTGTGTGTTTGAATTCCTCAACAAAGAGGAGGAGGCTCATCCTTGGTGGATGCGTTCAGAGAGCATCTGTGGGCCCTGAGGAGGCGTCTTGGGGAACGCTTCCCTGCGCTCAGCGAGCATCACAGCTGGACACCGTATCCATTTGCCCCCCACAACGAGGACGGCATCGCAGGTCTCAGTCCTGGGAAGCCAGACGACCTTGTGCAGTTATCTTGTGATGTTGCTTTGAAACGGACCTTCACGTACTTTCAACATCTCCGGATGGATCGTTTCCATCTGCCTTGAGGAGTCAAACTGTACTTATAGCATTTGGGGCTTCGAAGGCATATTGTTTAGTCACCAGTTTATGTTGCCGTGTTCAATGTAATGAATGTGAGAAAAATACAAAATCAATGTAAAAGACACAATTACAAACCATGGAACCTCAGGTAATGTGGCTCAAACTATGATGCCTCCTTTGCGTCGATTGCAAAGGATACATAGTATGAGCAAGGTGATGATGGTCTATGGTATGAGTCGCTTCTTCTACGACGTTGCGTTGGTCAGGTTGGATGTGAGCACATAACCTGAAACTGATTTTCAATTTCCTATTTCGTGCCGACACTCGCAAACAGCCAATGTCACGATGCCCTCTCACAGTTTGTTAAGACTCAAACTGCTTCTCACAACGACACACACATTAATATTCTGCACATTAAATGTGAGTGTTTACTTTACATATCCTGAAATAAACATATAAGGAGAATACATTTCAAATTTTGGCAGTTTTTGTTCTTTTTGGCTAGAAATTAATTAACACCATTTGAGTTGGAGCTGAGCGGCTGGAGGCAGCTGTCGGTCTTCGCACCTAACTGACAGCAGCCGTGTTTATCTGAGCTTCAGCTTCTGTCCTCCCTGAAATTAAACCCCAGCCAGGACAAAGTGGCTTTACACCAAATGTGGGCTATAATTGCTTTTAGGGATGAAATAAAATGCTGGACTTTGTAATAAAATGAATCTTCTTAGTTATGGAAGCACTTTGGGAAATGTTAATGGACAGCCCCCCCCCC
>CAESWR010000483.1:156182-168332 GCA_903171835.1 Mullus surmuletus | reverse complement strand
ATCTTTAGAATCAGAATCAGAATCTGATTCTGATTCTGATTCTAAAGATTAAAGAAAATCACATCAACAGTAGAAATACAAAAATCAAATATTCTTTATTTTCTTCCTTATGCAAACATACAAAAGTTATTGCTGCTTCACTACAAAATAAAATGCTCTTGGAAAAAGCTCCCTTATTTAGACTACAATGCAAATACAAACCTAAAATCTCAATAAAAAAGTGCTTTGTTGTAAACCACGAGGACAACTACATTTGTGAATGAAAAGGCAGTGGAAATAGCTTCTCTTTGTGGTGGTATTGCAAATGATACATCAAGCTAGTAGTGTTCGCCGCAGTGTAGAGCGCAGGTTACCGACATAGTTTACACACGGTTTTTGTTTCATCCACAATCCTCTCACCGCTGTCTTGTCTTTTACATGGGAAGCCAAAATGAGTCCAGCGTCCGCTACTCCTTCCATCTCATCTTCCTCAATTTTGAAATGAGTGTGTTGCGGTCGTCTTCCTCTTCTTCTTCTTCGATTGCGTTTTCTTCTTGTAATATGTGTATACAGTAGGCGAGAGGGTCAAAAATAGTGGTGCCCAGCGTCCCTTCGTGTTCTCTGTTTTTGTTTTTTTTATTGATTTTTATTTTGTGTCTTTGAATTTAATTTCATCATTTTTTTATTTTGAGAAATTTCGTAACAGCCCTACTGTGCAGCCAGCGACCCTCCACCTTCTATCTTCATCTTTACAGCCAACCACAACTCAATCAAAGGCTGAGGAAACCAACTAGACTAGTTTCCTCACACTGATTTACAAGAAAACAACAAAAAAAAGAAGAACCAATGAATGATAAAATGATATAAAAAAGGACATTTTGAAAGACATATAAATGAATAAACAATAAATCATAAAATCAATAAAGAAATACTTTTTGTAATAGAAAATTAAATGGAGACATTTTTCTTTTTTCTTTCTATTATATTGTTCATTTATTTCTTTATTAACCCTTGGATGCTACACTCTTCCACGAGTGGGGTCAAAATCAATGCGTTTTTGCAATAAACTGATTTGTTATTCTTCTATCTCTATAACGAGGAGTTGTAATATTTTCATATTCCAGGTATTCCTCATAATGCAAATGGCCTCATGTCACAAACATGTTTTATGAGGAATACCTGGAATATGAAAATATTACAACTCTTCGTTATAGAGATAGAAGAATAACAAATCAGTTTATTGCAAAAATTGCATGGAAGAAGAACAGCATAGGAACAGCTTGGGGTCATTTTTGACCCCACTTGTGGAAGAGTGGGGTAGTGATACAAAAACTGCAATTTCCTAAAATTAATGAAAAAATAAATGAAAATGCAAATGGCCTCATGTCACAAACATCTTTTATGAGGAATACCTGGAATATGAATTTATTACAACTTTTCATTTTAGAGATTTTGAAGAATAACAACTTGTGGGGTCATTTTTGACCCCACGTGTGCATCTAAGGGTTAATACATTTATCAATTGATTATTTTTTTAATTTCTACTCACATCCCCCGTAATAATCACCCGCAAGCCCGCAGTAATTCATAGTACAACCAATATAGCAACAATGACAACTGATTTTAAAACTACTTAAAGTGCTAGTAAGTAAGTATTGGTTGTGCTAGTAAGTAAGTATTGGTTGGTTGGTGTTTCGACTCACACATCCATTAATCAACGCTCAGATTTAGAGACATTAAACGGTGCAAACTTTAAAATCGCCCAAACTTGGGTGTGCGCCTCCCAAAACGATGTAGCGCAAAGTTAATTTGGATAAAATAGTGCTCTGAGCTTTTATGTGAAATAAGTCATAGGTTCAAAAATTTCAGTTGACAGCTTAGATCCAAAAACTGTGCCCATTTTTCTTTTGAACTGCCTTCAAACTTCCTTTTGGAAATTGCAGTACATCACAGGCCTTGGCTCAGCCGCCGTCTCTTTGATTAAATGAAACTACATCAAACCGCCGTAGGAACGGATCCGGGGAATAGCAAAGGTAAGCTTTCGGTAATTTGTAAAATTGTTTCCATCTATAAATTTAATCTGTATTTGGTATTCCAGCGGTAATACCAAACCCGCACCATTCATTATTTTCACAGCTACTACAACACTTAGGTATAAGAGGATCGAATGGAATGCTCCAGTGAATTACTGATTATTGTGTGCATTTTATATTAAAGTGTGCCTTCACAATATCCCGTATCTCGTTATTGAATCTGGCACTTTTTTATTCCCGTATTAACCAAGCTCCACACACTTGACAAATCTCTATTTTAAATCAGTTTGAGTGGGTTCTTTCATCAAACTGCAGCGCAACATTTTCCCCCAGAAATGCAGAATCTCCAGATAAGGTTTGCCGTCAATTATGTTTATTTTTCATCGCGGTAACATTATGGACGTGAAATATAAGAAGCTGGTATTTACTGTGTCAAGCTTGCCAGGATTTATAAAGACACGTGTAGAATGCAGCTGTTGCCTATCAGCTGCTACCGTTTTCCTCGAGGTTGGTTTGTACCGCCGTTTTTGCCAATCGATTCATTTGGTGCAGTAAAAAACAAACAAACAACTCGCGCGTGTCCGAGTACAGTTTGTTTTGCGAAGAAAAAAAAATTGGACTTACATTATCATATTCATTGACCTCAATACGGCTGCTTTGAAAAGGTCGGCCGTCCCTCAAATGGCATGCACAGTAAGTATTTGTCGGTATTGCTGATGTATAACGATGTTTTGCTGTAAATATCTAAACACAGAAAAGATAAGAAGCATTTTCAGCATCAGTGAATGGATTTGACTTCACCGGATCACTGGTTGGAGCCTCTTTTGAGGAGCTGTAGAAGAACTGAGATGCTACTATGTTTTTTTAAATTCTGAAATGGACTCCATCTGAATTAGCATTTGAATCTGTATTGTTTTTCCTGTTCCATGGTATACAGTCCATAATTTACTGGATGAGACAAAAAGGCCTTCAATATAACTCCAAAAGTCATGCATCCATCAGCATCTGTTGGGCTGTGATGTCAGCAATTGTTTGGAGCAGCAGAGGACGACGCTCAACAATGGAGATGATTAAGGAGCCATTCAGGAAGCGCTCAAAGCCAGACCGGATTCCAATTTGTTAGCACAAACTAATAAACATGTCACTTGCACTGTTTGAGATGCATCTCGCCTCTGCTAATGGCAGTTGCTACCGATTTAGCCTCAGCTAGCTCGGTGATTGAGCAGTTGATTTTTCCAGGTGCTCCCCGGCAGTGAACGGCGAGGCTTCCTCGCCGCACGAGGGTGTAATGAAGGCGTGTCTCTTCCGTCAGCACGAGCAGTAAAAGTGTGTATTATGCAGAAATGATCAGCTAGTTCTGCAGTCATTAACCGCCGCTAATATGCACACGCCTTGTTTATGATTCCGCCTGCAATTAACTCTTAATTTAAAAGGTTTGATGTATGAGTGCAAGTGAGTCTCTTGAAAATACAAGTAGGGATAATAACAATAAAGACGCGGGCCGCCGAGAGCAAGGCCATGTTTTTGAGTTCCGATGGGTTGAGGAGGCTTAACATTCTTAACATTTGCAAGTCAAGCAACCACGAGGATGTCCTAAAGTTATACCAGCAAAACATTGCAACACTGGGGATTTCAAATGGCTCTCACTCTGTCCGCCGCTTCCAACCCGAGCTGACAGATGGCGCAAACTCAGAGCGGAGATTCCTGCAGTATCTGAAGCTTCGCTCCACATTTGCGGTGATATTTGCAATCGGGTCGGCGTCCTTTGAAAAGCCCCCGTATGGCAGGATGGCGTGCTGTGGGCTGGATACACGTCCTGTGTGGGCTCGCCGGGCGGCGCTGTTCAAGCTGCCGCGGCTCAGCTCCATCTTGCCGAGCACTGATGCCACGTTGTCCCACTTTCACGGATGGCCTTAATCTCTGCCCTTAGCTGAGGCAGATTAATCCCGACAGTGCTGACATTATCTCCTGTTCTACACTGTAACACTGGACACAGGAGGAACTCCCCGCATACTCCCTCCTCTAAGCCCGAGCGTCACCTCCGATGCCACCAGATCACGCTCTCAAGCCACAGAGGACTGTACGTCCAAGCTGTATTTCATACCCTCACAATGATGCCTCTCATGGTGAAGCTGCATTGCTCCCAATAGCTGACCAAATAAGGGCTCACGAGGTGCGTCAGTTGCTTTGTGTACACTTATTTTACACTTTACTATTCCTGCTCTCATTATTACTCTGTGCTCTTTTCGTTTTTCTGCAGTGGTACAATAAGCCCACTGCAAGACGATATAATTAATACCTTACCTTATTGCTTTGTGAAACGTGCTGAAGAGGGATCACTGGTTATGTGTCGGAACCCTGGGTGCCGTCACTTCAATGCTTGCTTGAGGTTGGTATTTTTGAAATGTAAATTATGGCAATGCGCCTAAAACCAAATAGTATTTCATACGGCCATGGCCGTTCAGGATCCCTCCACTTTTGCAGCCGAGGGGTGCGTTTAGGCTTCAGAGACTCAATATGACCTCTTAAGAATAAAGTGGTATTGTGTGAAAAGATAATCTGGCATTGGCTTGTTCAGCTGCATGCAAATCATCTCTTTTAACGTCATATTTATAGCCTGGATTGAGCTCTGGGGTGGTTTAAGACTTTTGCAGCCCATTGTATCCTCGAAGAGTTACGATACTGCAATTACTCATGTAAACAACATTAATGTGTCAGACGCTTGCAGTAACTACAATTTACTGCAAAGCCTGATTTATTGTACTTTGTACTACCTTGACCTGCAGACTGAGTATTGGAGCCACAAAGCTGGCTGATCAAAAGTATTTTAGGGGTAAACATCTACTGGCCAGTTTGCTGTGGCTAAAAAAAAGACTAACCCCCCCCCCCCCAAAAAAAACAAAACAACAAATGGATGTCAGGGTCCTGCTGGTCCTCTGACACATATTTCCCATTAATTATCTTTACAATTTATAAGCCAGGAGCTGTCTGATGCACAGTGACAGGTTGTCATAATAATGATGGAGCACAGTGGATGGTAGCCCACTGGAGAACATGTCCTATCGTAAGAATGAATGTTCCCCTTGTTTATGCCGCAGTAGCTGCAACACCAGCATAACCACAAACACCACGATACCAACTAAACCACCAACAACAAAACCACCAGCACCGACAGAATCACCAAGTCCAATGAAACCACCAATATAACCAGGAACACCAACAAAACCAAAACAATCTTCCAACACCAACTAAATCCCGACACCAACTACACCACAAACACCAACAAAACGAACAACAAACCAACCAACCAAACCCCCAACACCCGACGTCAAGCAAACCACCACCACCAACCAAACCACCAGCACCGACAGAACGTCCGACACCAACCAAACCATGAACACCAACAAAATCAAAAACACTGTCACGACACCAACCAAACCATGAACACCAACAAAATCAAAAACACTGTCACGACACCAACCAAACCATGAACACCAACAAAATCAAAAACACTGTCATGACACCAACCAAACCATGAACACCAACAAAATCAAAAACACTGTCAAGACACCAACCAAACCATGAACACCAACAAAACGAATAACAAACCAACCAACCAAACCCCCAACACCAAAACAACTACTAACACCATTGGGAAACTAAGGAATTCAGCACAATCATTTTCTTTTTAACCTTTGATCAGTAATGTCGGAGTCTGTTTGCTGTGATTGTCGTTGCAGAGAACATTAGCAACGCATTTTCAGGGCTGAACTGTGATCGACTTAACGGGCATCAAATTCAGTCAAAGGGACAATGGAGGGGCAGTCACACTCCCCCTCTGCATTTACCAAAATCCCTACGAATCAGCACATTTTTAAGAACCAGAACTCTTTTTCTTGCACATTTTCATTTGCATCACTGTAACTCAATCACAGGATTTCGTGGTGAACAGGATCTTATCAACCAAAAAAGCCCATTTTGATGACAGTGAGCAAATGGTCTGGAGCGTCTGAATCCAATACAATTGCTTTCGCACCTTCCCACTCGGTGGCATTTGCATCGTTTTTTGGAAGAGGCACAAACAAAGTGCTTTCTTTTCTCCCTTTCTCCTGATTAGGCACGCAACGCCTGCAGAGCTCACACACCAGATATGATGGCCAAGATATCACACACATTTGGCTGTCCCTACAGTACGAATGCAAGCTACTTCGATGATCAACGGAGTGAAGGTCATGACATAAAAGCTGTGACGCATGGATCATCACACTGTCTGGCTCTTCGAAGAACGGAGCGTCCCTGATTGAGGAGCACAAGCGTGTTGTTGGTTGGGAGGCATCAGGCAGCCACATCCCTCACACTCTCACCCTTACGTCTCTGTGGACAAATCATATATTTGTGTTTTAATTCAAAATGCTAATTTCAGGTCACGATGAAAAGCCTCCCTCTTCAGTGAAGTAATGCTGCAAATATTGGATTCAAGTACTGATTTCTGTCATATCCAAAAAGCAGAAAAAACTCATTGAATTTCTTATCTCTTGCACAACCTCAAACATGAATTGCATTTAGCAGTGACAAAAACATTTACTAATTTAATTAGCGACTTTGTTTTTGTTGTCTTTTAAGGAAATATATATGCCAAAAGAATTTTGTACATTTCAGTGGCTCCATTTCGCTTCATTTGAAAGTGTGTTGGAGCTAAATATAGGGATCAGCATGTTCAACCTCCTGTGCTACGACTTCTGCCGTTATCAGATGGCTGACTCTGTCCCTTTCTAACGGCCTGTAGCCTCCAAATATCAAGGTAATCTACGGCTTTCATTATATTAAAAGAAATCACAGCGAGGGAGGAGAGCACATATGCTCTTTTGTGATATCTCTCTATTGAGCCATATGGAGTAGATTTTGACCATCCTTCACCAGCAGCAGGCTGCAGTAATGAAGATACTCATCCCCCGAGGAGCTTCCATTTTCGCTGTCCTGTCTAAGAGCGAGGCACAAACACCGCTGAAGGACGCATCACCATTTCCTCGGAGCCACACAACCAATTGCTGTCACTGGACAGAGAGATAACTGGCTTTACGAAGCCTGTCCTTTGTGTGAATGTCAAAGTATCCACGCAGGGGCCATGACACACACCAGCATGAAGCACTGCCGCAACTCACCCCACCGCTGCAGCCAGCTGCCTCAGCAGAGGTGCTGCCCTGCTCGCCTACTGGTAGTCTGTGAAATCACGCAGAGAGAAAAGGGCCACACTCTCCACTTTGGAGGTAAAAGGGAAGAAAGGCTGAAAAAAAAGCAGAAAATCTGTGTTTTCGCCTACTATTAACACATTACACAGTCAGCTCTGGTCCTGTTAATACTTCCAGGACATTTAAGCGCTTCATTATCTCTTCCAGATGGTGCAGTAAGAGGCCGACACACTCATCCTTCACAGCTCTCCTCGTGCTGAGCTCAGGATGTTGACGTTCTCTGCTACTGTACGCGTCTGCTTCATTTAAATTCCTCCATGCCGCAAAGTCAGTCACCAGAGATGAAGTCAGACTCCACTGAATGAAATTAATTGCATAACGTCTGCGAAATCAGACGCCAATAAATGACACAGGGAAGTTACTGCTCACAGGTCTGATGTCTGTGTCAGCCCGGGTCGCTCTGCGGCACTGCCAACTTTAAACAGAGAGTTCGGCCATCAAACGTACGGAGAACAAAACGCCACAGCGGCGCGATCAATGGCAGCGACGCTGGAGTGTGATAAACTGCAGCTGCAGCTCGCGTTTGACTTCCCCCATCTTCACATTGATGATTGTGACAAAAGACACAGTGAGTTATTGGGCAACTTTCCCACATGAGCATATCTGTGGTTTGTCATCCATCTTCTACTTTGGCTACAACAGAGGAAAAAAACGCATGAGATGGAACCTTCCTTAACGTTTCACAATAACGGTCACTTAAACAAACTTGGAACTATTCGGGTTTCATCTCTTTAACTCTGTTCACGACTTCACAAGCCAACTTAACAATCCAGTCCAAAAAATGTTATGAAATATTTATTTGAAGAGCAAAACAAGGTTACAAAGTGCTTTACATGGACGTACAAACATACATCCGTATTGCCTTGATGCAGGGACCCAACATATCCCACCAAGAGCTGCACAGGGCAAAATCTTTGGCAAGGAAGAATTCCCTATGAGGAAGAAACTGTGAGACACCTCAGGGTGAGCGGTGCTACCTGCTTTGATAAAAACCCAACCAGCCAAACATAGAAGAGATCCACAAACATGTAACCACCATCTGAGCGAACACCTCGCCGCAGGCAGGAGTGCTGAGGCTAATAGGAGCGGTCACACTGGAGCGCGGCTGCTTCGTGTCGCCATGGCGTCGCTTTGAGCCACGCCCCCATTTCCGGTGTGGCTTTGTGAAGATGCGCGCGGTCTGAGACCCGAGAGTGGGCGGAGGCGCCAAGATTATAGCAGTACTCTGCCGAGAGCCATTGAGGAGAGATGGAGCGTGTTGGCGGTAAGTGGGTCCGTAAAACCCTCTGACTCTTGCTGACCCCTCTGTCAGCCCATAAATATTTTAAATAAACGGCACCAAAGTCACCGGTGAACTTCCTGAATTTATATTTCTCGCAACGGCGTTACGCACCAACAGCCAAAACACCGCCCGACCATGCCGATTACACGTCGCCGCCCGGATACAGATGTTATCCTTTAAGCTCGATCGCATCCATTGGAGCACACATGCCACCTTGGAAGTGTTCTCCACACTTCACACGTCTGCAGCAGAAGGAGCAGAAGCGGGTGGAAACGAGGTAAATGGCAACTTTCTTTCCGCGAGCCCACCTTGAATTAATCCCATTTAACGGTTTAGCTACACTGCGCAGAGCAGAATTCACTCAAACTAATCCATATCACACCCACGTACATGTGCGCACAAAGACCCGGGTGCATGCAGACACACACACACACACACAGACACACACCTGTGAAAAATAACACACACAAATATCCGTGTACCCGAAACCAAGAATCTCCTCCCGAACATCTAAATACCTGCAGCTTTCCTCTGCACTTTCCCCCCCAGCATTAAAAACCCCAAAACCCTGACACGCAGCACATCACAGTCACATGACAAACCGGGTTGAAATCCGCTCCCTCCCCATCGCGCTCACACACACCTCGCACTCACGCACACCGCCGTCATTCGGACATTGTGAGATTTAAAGAAATAAAATAAAAATAAAAACACCAACAAAGCTTCTCCCTGCATCTTCTCTCCACTTCCTGCTCATGAATATTCAGCGTCTCGGAGTCTCAGATGTGTGTTCTGTGAGTGGGAGCTCATGCAGGTAGATAAGAATCTCCACATGAAACGCAGATGAATGAAAGGGTAGCGTGACGTCTCTCGGGCTGCCCCCCCCCCCCACCAGGCAGAGCAGCCAGATCTGCAGGCTGGAGGAGCTGCACAAGGACGCTAAGAGGCTCTCAGTAAATACTCGCGCTTCTGACTCGCTCCACCTCGTAAACACACACTCCCTTTGAATATGGAGAGGCGGTGAGACACTACAAAGGCCCTCTAATGAGCAGTGTTGGAAGCAGGCAATGTGCGCCAAGAGTTCGTTATTTATTTCCCTAAACCCTCATCCTATCCATGCCTCTCCGCCGTTACCCTCTTACCTCAAGCCATGTCCTCGGTGGAGGGAACGCCGCCGCAAAGCAGGAACATCTTGTCACACATCTAAGAAGAATCGAATGATGACAAACGAGGCTCATTGTGGCTTCTTCAGAGAGGGCCCTGATGCTTTTTGCACTTGATGACTAATCATTTCTCTGCACTCCCATTACTTTCTTTTTTTTTTTTTTATTCCCACCCCCAATTGAATTCCTGCGATGGCGCATTGAATAGCAGTGAAAAGATACTTAGTGCGCCATGAAACGCCTTTAATGTGGAGATGGATCAGTCAATTAGCCATTGTATCTCGCAGCGTGCCATTCAGATTCACCCGAGCAAAATCAAAATGGAGCGTGTCAGAAAACACCCATCATCTGTCGGCACGCCATCCCGCCCGGAAAAAAAAGAGAGGAAAAAATCCACTGATGGTTCAAGGATGATCACACTTAAAAACACGGTGCAGTTTGTTAGTTCCAGTGGCAGGAAAAAAAGCAGCAGCTTTGCAGCAACACAAGCAACCACGTCTTTGACATAGACTGTGAATGTGCGATCATGTTGGCTGTTTACTGATCGATGAAGATGGAGAACCTGCAGATGTGTGAGGAAGAAGAACCACAAAGCCCTGCAACGTCTCCCCAAACAACCACTGGCCCAGTAATTCACAGAGCTTTGTTGTTTTGTTTATTTTAGGAAGGGTCGACCACAGAGGCGGAGAGAAATCGACTTGATTTGAGCAAGTGACCTCAAAATCCACAGCCCAAGTGGCCTCAGAAGGAACTTTCATAATAGACAATTAGCGGCGTTGCTGCCTGGATCTGGATCTGCCTGTCCGCTGCATGAATCCCCCCCCCCAAAAAGACATGGCGCTTCAGGACTTGGCATTTGAACACGGGCCCTGGAAGAAACTGACTAATTAGTTCGCACGGAGAGAGCAATCCATCTTGCTGAGGAGGAGATGTTTCCTCTTGTGCAGCTGCGGTCAGTGCACCTTCAATCGCAGCGCCCTGATCTCGGCCAGGAGCCGCAACCATCGTTTTTAAAAAGCCTTTTTCTTTTTAAGCCTCATTCGGGAATTTTCTCTTCTCTCCCGTGTTTCTGCGGCTGCCGAAAGAAGTGGGGGCTTGAGAACTGAGCATCCCTCGATGAGTGACGCCGTGTTATTTAAAGCCCCGTCTGCCATTTTTGGCAGAAAAAAAATGGTACAATTAACATGTCACAGCTGTGTGTGTAGAATGTGTATGTTAGCTGGGCGAGGTCTAAGACGCGTCAAAGACGGCGTCGGGAGGCGAGCCGATCCTTCTTATGGATCTGATTGTGAGGCGCAAGTGTGTGTGTGTGTGGGGGTGTGTGTGAGACATGGAGCTGTAGGGCTGTGTGGTGATATTTAGCGAAATGAAGCCACGAGACAGGAGACGTACGTGGCTCAAGCTCTGCTCTTTTCTTTTTTTTTAAACATGTCTTTATTGAATTTCATCAATAAGGTAGCTACATTAATCAATCATACATGGATCGATCTAAAGTACCTATAGAACAAGTAAACAACAGAAAACACAAGGATGATAACAGCAATAGCAACACATTTATACATAAAGTAAATGCATGAAAAATGCATATCAAAATAAAATAAAAAATAAATACAAACATTAAAAAATAAAAATATATTTTAAGAATAAATAACCTGTGATTATAAATATATACATTTATCATTTCTAAACAAATCTCAAATTCTCACATAACCTGGCATCTCCTCTGTCAAGACCAAATGAGAAGAGACGCATTATTTCAGCTGAATGAAACTACAGACACAAAACCTACATTTCCAACTGTGTGGCCAGGATTCAATCTCCACGCGCGCTCACGCTGCGACGCCAAACCTCCACAACAACATATGAGGAGGATCAAATTATTTATTATTATTATCATTATTATTATTATCATTCTCATTTGGGTTGCAGAGTGACTGATGAGTCTGGCTTTGTCGGCGGAGGATTTAATTGTTTTGTTTGCTCCTATTTATGCCATAAAATGATGGTGAAATCCGGTATCTGTAAAATTCTCCCGGGAAAACGTTGTAGCTAATATTCTTCATTTTGTAATTGTTAACAGTGTTGCTCGGCGCTGGTAAACAGAACGCCAGACGCTGCTCATCCTTTCTATGCAATTAAAGCACAATGATGATATTAATGTTGTTACATGTTAAGTGTGTAATGTGAGTTTCATTCAGGCTTTGATCAAAACGCCGCAGCGTGAACACAGTGTGCGTCCATTTAATATGAAAATAAGATGTAGGCTCATTATACGTGGCTTAATATTATCTCGTTTATTCAGCGCCGCAAAATGAAAAAGACACGCAAGCTCGTCGCCGTCAGACGGGGAAGCGGCGGCGTTTACTTACTTACGCCGATTCGCCGTCGATGGAAAATCTGAGGCGTTTGATTGTGTGACAGTGTCCTTGTTATTGTGAATGTAG
>CAESWR010000483.1:98067-118548 GCA_903171835.1 Mullus surmuletus | reverse complement strand
AGTCTGTGGCTGCAGGGACAAGAACAGGCTTTACATGGAGTCCTGTCCTCGGGATGACGCCCCCCCCCCATCACCACATGTATCTGTGCTTTGAACAGCACCCAGACAAATCCAGCCGCTCGCAGAAACGCTCGGCAGCAGCGGAGAGTCAGCAATAGGGAATCAATAGAGATTTACAGGAGAACTTTTCTCAGGCGTCGGCGCGCGACATCACCGCCATCCCGCCGACACACCAACGCCAAATGTTCCGCTGCGGGAAGAGTGCCGCTGGGGGGTGGGGGGGGGGGTTCTTAAGCTCAGAGAATGTGTGATGATGCACATCGAGCTGGTTAGCATAAAAATAACAGGCGGCGCAGCAGCAGGGGAAGCCCTTATTGTCCTGTCATAATAATCACATAAGTCGTGCCGCCGTCCTCGCTCGGCCTTATTAGCTCCACTCTCGGCGTTTATCTGCAGTAAAAAGGTCTCCGACGACGACTTCACGCCGCTCAAAGACTCCCAGCACTTGGCGAAGGCTGCAGGTCTGCTGGCTGGGAAAGGTTGCTGGATTAGAACGTGCAGTGAAATGCGGGTTTCTGCGCAGCTGTACGCGGTGAATTGATTAAATGCTTGATTAAACACGAGGCGGAGGAGTCTGGCAGCCTCATTCAAAAGCATATGCAAATAATCTTGTTTTGTAGATTATTGCCTTTTATGCACTCTTTCACGCACAGGCCCGAGCAACCGCGCTGATGCATATTCATGCACCAACTCAGTGTACATATACAGTAGTTTATACACACACACACACACACACTTAACCACACACATACAATTTTTAGAGCGAAGATGCATGGGCGCGCGGCCGGCACATGGTGCAATTTCAGCAAATCAAGCAGCATTCACGTCGCCCGGCGCTGCAGCCTCGCGTAGAAATTGCTCGGCGACGGGCGGCGGCGCGTTTTCTGTTGAGGATTACAGTTTTTAAAAGTTTGAGCAAGTACACAGCCAGAGGCAATTTCCACCCAGCATCCTCCCCCTTTTCCCCCCTCCTTCCTCTCCCTCCGTGCCGAGCCACACACTCAGAAGATACCAGGACATTTACCCATCCCATTAAGCTCACACACACACACACACACACACACACACACACACACACACACACACACTCACACACACACACGCACACACTCACACACACACACACTCGCACGGGCAGGACGCTGTAATATTTGACAAGGATAATGAAAGAATAATATGTGAGTGTTAAGACGAGGGGGGCGTGTGACCTTCTGAGCTCCATGTTGAAGTGTCCTCGCGCGAGACGCTGTAACCGCCGGCGACGGGCGGCTTGGCAGCGGCGCCGTGAGAGCGAGCGGGTGAATGAGGCAGTATAAATGTATACGTTAAAGCACTCCCACTTCCGTTAAGGCAGCCGAGGCGGCGTGTAAGTGCAGCCCGTTTGCCATTTATGCCTCAATATTTTCCTTTAATATCCTGCCCTTTTTTTTTGGAAGCGGCGTGTTTAGGTGGAGAGAGCCGCTGCTTTGAAACCCGCGTCTCCTCTTTCAACATATCTATTTCTTTCATTTTCATTTGTGCATTTATAAAGTCGTCCCACGTGTGCGGCGGCGGCGTGTACGTGATAGCCTACTTTGCACTCAAGCTGGCAAACGTCCGTCGGGAACCGCGTGAAGCCTCCTCAGATCTTTGAGGGGGGGTGGGGGGGTCGTCAGTGCCGCTTCACAGCAGGAGCATCGCGGAGCCAGCACTGTCTTTCTGTTTTTATCTTTATTATTATCATTTCTTTTTTATATTCCAGCTAATTGCGAGACGCATCACGCCGAGATGTGTGATGATAAAATAAGAAGCTCATGAAGTGTTGATTTGTTGCTAAGTGTTGATCCGTCATGCCGGGTCACGCCGGCCGCCCGGCTCATTATCCCGCCCCGAGTCCCATCGGAAATACAGTAAGTAGGCATGGATTCGGAGCGTCTGCTTTCGATTTCCACCCCCTCCCTGGGAGCGCTCTGATTGGCTGGCTCCCATCGGCTTGACTTTTTTTTTTTTCGGGGGCCCTTTGGAGAATCATTGCTTGTCATTATGGCGCCATGTTAAACAGTGGCGTGGCGGCGGAGGCGTGATGACCTCAGCTCCCCCGAGGGCGGCCGAACCTCACAGAAACCCGTCCATGAAGGTGTTTGCTCACCTCTGCAGGACTCTTTCACACACACTTAGCCGGGCTGCGCGCGCTGGCACAGGGCAAGTGTTTCTGCTTCATCATTCAGAGAAATGTTTTGAGCGACTTGTTGCAGGGCTGCCACCCACCGTTTACATTATTTCTGATTTATTCTCGCCTGTGGGTAACACATGCTTCAGTGTTGCACTGTCATTCATTTCTTTCCTTTTTTTTTTTCATTAGCTTGTTTTTTTGCAGTGCTGAAGGGAATGACAAACAGTTTGGGAGGCATCGGGAGCATTTCACACCCTGGAGTGTTTTTAACCACAGTTTCATGTGCAAAATAACTTAAATGTAATTTTTAAAGGGGCCGTTCTCGTGTGACTGGATTTTTTTTTTTTGAAACTCTTACTGAATTCCCCACGTATCACGACAGGCAAAGTTGGACGGATCAAAGGATTTAGGAGTGGATGGGCCGCCGATCTACGGCGCGGCGTCCTGGGAATGTCAAAGCCTCACATTTGCAGCGGAACCACTTAAGCCAGAATAAATGTATAGAGTCGGCGCGCTCGACGGTAAAAACAATCATTACTTCCACGCACGGCATCAGGATATAAAAAAAAAAAGGCGATTTCCAGAGATGGCTTCAAACAGGAAATGTGGCCTTGCAGGACTGTGTGTGCATGTGAACTCGGCCGAGGTGACGACAGATCGCCGCCAGCCATCAGACGCAATAAGCAGGAGAGGAGAGTCGTTCATCCAGCTGCTGATTTGGCACAGCATAGAAAATAATCTTACAAGCTAAGGATGAATACTCGCTCCTTATTAACCTTTGATTGTGTCCGATTAGATTGACTCTGGGATGTCTCTGGGATCCGATGTGATGCAAGACTTCTGCAGAGAATAAGGAATAATAATGTGAATAATCGCAGAATCTTTTTGTGGGCCGAGATGGAGATGGAGATGGAGATGGATCTCTCTAAAACACAATGTTTAATGACTCATTATTGCGGTCAGCCACTGAAAATAGATGAGATAGACATTTTATCCTGATTAACGCGCCTAATGGGTTTGCCCATAAAGCCAAACTGTGCCGTCACTGATGCATGCTGAGTGTGTCGCTCTCGTTCATATTTCCAGGTCGATAATGCGTACGCTAATCCATCAAGATTGACAGTGATCATTAGAATAATAAGGGGAGCAGATATATGATATGAACTCCTCTGGTGGCTGTTGCCAGTTGAATAAAATTGCCTGAGACAAGCGGGCAACCTTGACAGCCACGAAAAAAGCCAATAACCCAGTGAAATCCATCACTCATTCCACACAAAGTTCATCCCAGAGTTACCAACAAATATTCATTCTCAGACCATTTTTCAAGGGATCCGCCCAAGTGAAACTATAACGTGCAACCTCTCCACGGCCCTGGACAGTTTGCTAAAGTCAGGCCGCTTCAGTCGCCGCTGGAGGCATAAACAGGATGTGCAATGCAAGCGGAGGCTTGTTTGCGTGAATGAAGCGTTTTAGGTGTTTGTATGCTAATTCACACGCACGAGGTTGGAAATGATGTGCCAAGGAGAGCTAATAAATATATCTGTGAGCAAGTTTTAGTTTAGCCTCTTATTAAATATTAGCATGCTGCACGTTGTGCTACAGCACTGGAAGACAAAAAAGGGGGAAAAAAACCCCAAAAGAAATCAAGGAAGGCCACTTTAATTGCCCCGGCATATTTAGCAGGCAGGCCGCGCTGGGAGCCGCACTGGGAGCCGCACTGGGAGCCGCGCTGGGAGCTGCGCTGGGAGCCGCAGCGGACCCTTAATGGAGCCGTCAGCTGCCTCCCTGGCTGAGGTCAGCTGCAGAGAAGCACCGAGGTGGAGTGAAGCTAATGGCAGCGGTGGCCATCCGTCTCCGGAGCGCAGGGATCTGCAAATGAAGCGTGCGGTGATACAGATATATTAATGAGCTGCGCTTTGGCTCGGTAGAATATGCTTCCAATGGTCTGTTGAGAACGACGAGGTGAAGGACTCACTTTAGTCTGCTTAGAGATGGAATAATAGTGGAAGTGAGGCGTGTCGGCGCTTAAAAGAAAAGACCAACTGCAGGCGGACGGAGGCAGGTTGGCGGCCGCACACTCAGTAATGTGGTGTTTCCTTATTTGGTCCCAACTGAAAACCACGACACACGTTGTATTTTTGATCAACAGGAAGTTGATGAGCAGAGATGGTCATGTTTTGAACGCTGCGTCAGCTCGTGAGTGACGAGCGCTCTGATGGATGTGGGTCGCCGCAATGTGACAGCGAATATAAATAGCTGAAAAAAATCTTGTTTACACATGGACAGACAGCTGCTGACGGCGCAGCGCTGGCAGATTGTGAATAACAGGACTGGAACAATAGCGCAGTGTTTGTTCCATCGTAGGCTAATGGTGGGATTGGTTTGGGATTTGTAAAGAGGCTGATGAGGACGATATGAGTAAACTACATGAGACAGTTCAGATTTAATGGTGAGCAGACAAAGAGTACCTTTGCAAAATAACCTGTACATTTATTTAAGGGAAAAAAACAGACCAAGTACTGTTAAACTAACTATTTCACATATTACTCATTGATTTGTCCGTCGCAGCGCTAAGTAACGACAACACCGACACCGACCGCCTAAAATGACCGCAAAGTATAATTACTCACTAGTTTCACTAACAGCAAACAGATGAAGCATTTCAGACTGAAGAGCAGAGCTGGATGAACAAATGATCCCACTGCAAACTCAATAATAGCTTGGCTTTTTCAATCTTTTATTAACCTGAAAGATGTTGCTCCCAGGAATTGTCTTTGGGACAATTTGGGTTTTGAAAAAATGGGAAGATTTTTGAAAGCTTCCGAATAAAAGCAGCAGAGATTAAAGGGTTCGAGAGCTGACTTCTCCAGACAAGCTCTTCAGACGGAGGTACAGCCATGCAAATGAAGAAGTGCTCCTCAATCCCACAGACACTCTCAACAATTTCCGTGGAAAGTTCGACTCGCTCCTTCAGCTGGGAGAAGTGAGCCCATAATGAGTTGAAAACGCCCTTCAAAAGCCAGTGAAGCTCGTCGTCGTCACGCGCTCGATTCTCGCAGAGTTTGGTCCAAATTCAAGCATCACGGCACTCCTGATCTAAACGCCTGTGAATCACAAGGACTCTTCACTTGGAGGCAGGATGTCTTACCGTCCGTCTCCCCTTTAGTGTCCTTCTGTGCAGTGATTGAGGAAGCAAAGCAGAGATAGATGTTGATGATGACATCGCCTGAGCTGAACACACCTGCCTCCCGTCGGTGCCTCGGCGCTTCCAAAAACGTCACATCAGTCAACCTGCTTTCCTCTTCCTAAATCTCCTAATTATGGGATGGTATTAAGAGTCAAATGACAAGTCGCTCAAACCTCCGCCTCCCTGCGGCGCCAACTCTGGATTTCTCTCAGTTGGATAAAGTGCAAATGTTGGATGGGGGCGACCCGGAAGGACGCGGCTCTGCGGAAGCTGCCGGATTGATGCCAGCTCGGATGTGTAATGGACGTTGAGGAAATAACGGCTCCCCGATGGTCGAGCAGAGCCCGGCCGCTGAAGTGCCAAATGTCTTGGATCCACACTCGGGGAAGAACCACAGCAACACGGAGAACCGCGGTCAGCCTTGCAGAGACACCAGAGAGGGAACGCTGAGTGCAGAGAGCGGCCGGGCGGCAGCTCTGCTCGGCCTCCTGAAACCTTCCTTCTTTCCTCCCGTCAGTCCCTCCTTTCTTCAGTCCGGAATCTCAGCGAGAATCTCCGAGTCTGCTGAACCGAAACCCCAAGCGCCCGGTCGGCAGATGTTTGGTGTTCCTCCCCTGGGGGGCTTGTTTACCCCCGACAAAGTGGAGGCCATGGCAGACCTGAGCTCCTCTGGTTTGGCCGCGGTTTGCTGAGGCATCATGGGATTTCTCCAGGGGGCGGGGCTTTAAATCCTGCTTCATGTGCCTGCAGGTCCCAGGGATGGCTGCTCTCCATCCTGGACTGTCAGAACCAGCTGTAATTGTCTTATTGATCACATAAGTCTGTACGGGTTGGTTGGTCAGAGCGTGCCCCCCCCCCCCATCCTATCATCTATTTGTTGCTGCCTTTTTGGCTCCACCGTCAGAGTTCCCCCCCACTCAGGAGAGAACCTCATTTTGCATCATCTCATCACTCACAGTTTGGACCATTTCCCCGTGCTCGTTCTCCTCCGTCCAATAACTGCGCCGCCTCGTGTGGGATCACATTTTACCTCCCGACTCCTCATCCAATATCATAAAGGTTACTGAGCCGGCTCGGACGCAGACTCGGGGAGCTGCTGAAGCAAAGTGAAGTTGGACCTTTGGGTGGGAGAGGCTGCGAGGATGAGAGAGCTCCTGGCTGACGCTCCGTTTCTCTAAGTGAGCTTTGGTTTCCTCACGCTGCAGGACTCGCTGCCACCCGAGCACAAAGGAACTTTTCCGTCCTGAATTGGCCTCAGCGGCCGACAGGAAATCGCTCTCCTCAATAATCCGTCCATCCCGATGGATTATTCCTGCAAGATCTTTCACCGCTCGCTCACAGACGACCTCAAGTTTGAAATGTTAACTTGGAGTCTGGGATCACAGAGGAACGAAGACAGCAGTAATTAGACATTTAGTCAGAGGGAAAATCTGCTGAAATACTGCAATGACATGTTTTTGCTAACACATTTTATTCTGCGTGCACTGCTGCTTCCTCTTCCGCCATGTCAGAGATCTTCTGGACCAACTCCACGCGCGTTAGCAACCCACGATGGTAACGGATACAAATCGCCAGAGTTGTCGATGTAAAGACGTTGCGGGTTCCCACTGTTTCCAGAATTCTGGTCAACCTCCATTACCCTCCGCACGGACGGAACATTTGGAATCCAAATAACGACTTCTCTGAAACCAGACTTCCGACTCCAGGAAAGGTCCGTTTCTATGTGATCTTTTTCCGTCCACACGCCGCTCCGAGTTTTTTAGCCCACTCGTGGAGCCGCAAAGTGGTCTTTACCATGCAGCAGCAGCCGCCTGCTGCCCGGCGCCAAAGATATCCCTGAAACACGTCAGATGTCTTGCAGATGAAGCTAGGTGGAGGATTTCTGTCAAACTTTTTTTAAGTGATTCAAATGCTTGGCACATTTCTTGAAAGTGGCACATCGTCCATAATTGGATCAAGCGAATGTATTTAAAAGTCATGCTGCAAGAAAAGCTATTTTGGTTTACAGGAGGGGAATAAAGACGAGTCGACGGCGTCTCTGAGACCATTTGTGCTTCAACCTGCTCCTCGCTCCTCGCTGCCACTGTTCAAACGTCAAAACATCTCCTTTTCTTAATGAAATGCTGGGAGTTTGCGGTGCAGCATCACAGCGTGTGACCCCCGCATGTGACCCCCCCCTCACGACCAAACAAGGCGGGACAAACATGAGAAGATCTCCGAGAAGAGCAGAGTTTACCTGACGGCGTGTGTGTGTGTCATCACTGGGAGGCTCGCTTGGCGTCATCCCTCCGTCGCCGTGCAGTGACTGAGAGAGAGAGAGAGAGAGAGAGTGAGTGCCGCCATGACCCAAACTATCACCAGCAGAACAACAGCGAGCACCTCCAGCTCCTCCTCCTCAAAAACATTCAAATTCAGAGCTTCCCACAAAACCAGTCATGATTAATGTGGATCATGTATGAGAACTTACATTTGCCATAAAAAAGAGTTTTGGTGAAGAACTGAGCGGCTTCGCCCGTCACCGCTCGAGGCAACAGTTTCCTCCAACACTGATTCCAACACCATTTTTGATTTTTTTTTTTCTGCATTTGTCGTTTTGCAGATATCTGTCACATGATTATTTCCGAACGTGAAGCATTTTCTTAATTCAAAGGCATCTGTCTGACACATGCCACTTTTTCTTAAAGGCACTCTGGTCCCAGTTTTGTGCACAATCCGCATCTCCTCAGTAATTACCTTCTGTGGAGGCGGGAAGAAAGGAAACGGAGCTGCCCCCGACCCTTTTTTTACTGGAATAAATATCCTAGGAAGGTCTCATTGAAATTCTGTGGCAGCTCAGGCCTTTCATATGTGGTTGCATCACTTGAGCTCAGATATTTACTGCACATGCAATGACAGCAGCCCCCCCAAACATACACCAATGCTTGCTTCATGGTTAGCAGGACTTACGAGCCGTAAATGATGCTTTCACGTCCAATGGAGTTTTACGAGAGGTGACGAGCCACAGGTCGCTCGTCCACAAAGCGCGCGTTGTTCTAAGGTCTGCTCGCACAGAGAGAGAACAAAAGTAGCACTTAAAAACTGTCATAATGGCTGCAGCTGTAACTCTGAGTGCAGGGACATTGTGATCCCGCGCAGAAAGAGCACAGCGAGTACAGAACGTCTACTTGAAGTGGGTGCATTAAAATTAATAAGTAGTAATAATGTACATTGGGGGGGAAAAAAAATAAAAATAATGAGCTCAACACTGAATCACAACCAAAGATCATCAAAACATGACACTAACGTGATGGCTGAGCGGAACCACAGTCTGTCAGCGCGTGTGTGAGCAGCAGCGATGCGTGCGCCGTGCGAGTGTGTGTCCTGACGCACAGGAGGAGCCTCAGGAACGAGGGCTCGGCCGAGTGCGCCGTTCAAACACAAGAATGCTAATTTAACATTGAAAATCATTAGAGTTGCTGCGAGGCTCCGTAAATATCACCTAATGGCATTAAACTGAGAGGGAACGTTTACATTGATTAACGGTTCTATTAAAGAAACATCCTCCAACTGAGCATTTTTCTTTTTACAAAACAACTTCTCATGTGGTGCTGATATTTTTGCGCACACCCCGACTCTGCTCTTAAAGAAAAAAATAAGCGGAGGATGAAGGAGCAGCTCGTTATCACCGCCAACGTGACGGGGAATCCAGAGTCGCTCCCAGATGAATTCCCGGCGCTCCATGGCTGAAATGTCACAAATGTAATTGTAGTTCTCTGAAGAATGTGCACGATATCGCATCTCATTACATCTAATCTTATTAAAGTTATATTCCAACGGGCTGTAATTAAATCCCCTCCGTCGCCCAAAGACACGTTTATCACACATTGGCAGAAGGTTTGGCGTCGAAGGTGAACAAAGTGGATATAATGTTTGATTTCGGGGCCGACCGCTGCGCGTTAGCAGACAATGTGCGCTTTTCTCCAGAGGACGACAAACTGTTTTGCTATTTTTAAATGTACTTAAAGCCGTGTCCTTTGATCATTTCAGAGGACACGGCTTAATTAACGAACCCTGCCCCAAATGATGAGCAATATCCTGTGAAATAATGTGGCATAGCTACACTTAATAGTCATTAAATGTACTTCTTTAAAATGTAATTCACAGACAAGACCAATGACTTTCTTCACAATTGTCGCACGCATCATTGGGAAGATGAATGTCTTTGTAAACACGCGTGGAAGCGCTGCTGCGCTGCTGCGCTGTCGACCCCAGTTTATTTGTTACGATCCAGTTCCACTCAGGACAAACATTCCCTTCCCACTTTGATTCAAGATTTTGTTCTAAAACTCTGAAGACTGTAAATGATGCAGGTTTGTTTACAAAAGAGATTGCTAATGAAGTACTGTACGTATACCAGAGACATCGGAGAGTCTTTTTCATCTGCCAGGGACTATTTAGTGTCCCACAAACAAGATCTGGCAGAAATAGCAGCATGTTTCTCTCCCTCTAGTTTGTGTTTTGCGAGCTTCCCGGGCTTTTCTCACCGACGATTCTTTCCGCGCGCGCAGCAGAAGTAATGTTACTAGGTCTCCTACAAGAATGGTGTATGACGAATGACATTTGGCTCCATCTCCATGGAAACGCTAAGCAATGTAGTTGTTGTTCTGCCAGGAATACTTTTCCCCTTTCCTTCTCCCGACTTTGTGATACGGGCCGTGATGCAAATGGTCAATTTACTGTATAAAATACTACATACTGTCGTGACTGCTGCAGTGCGGTAAAAAGTACACACATACTCGGTCACACGGCCTCTTTTTGCAGTCCAGCAAGTGCCTTTATATTTTTTTAACGCGGTATCTGGAATCGTGGGCTGGCTGAATTACCATGGGCCAGTTGTAAGCTTTGAAGTGATGCACAGAAATGTGTAGGAAGGACGACTCTTCTGCCTTTTTCTCTCCTAAAAAACGAAAGGCCCTGATCTTGCTATGCAGCATCTTTGAAACGTGTACGACCTCAGTGTCTTGCGTGGTCACCCTTAAGGGCCGTCCACACCAGGAACTGTACCTATAAAGATCACTATGAGGATGGCGATGGCAGCATCCACACTGATGAACGATATCGCTGTGTTGCTAGGTTACGCCAAGCACATCCTGCAGCACCTACTGCAATCTCTGTTAACAAAACACTTATTACCAACTTGGGATTCCCGAGGGAGAGACCGCGCCGTGGATCAGCACGCCGGCACTTTTGTGGCGTTTGCCCACATTGGCCTGTAATCAGTCCGTCACTGTCTGTGAGGGACGCAGCGACGCGTGGAGCATCTCCACGTGTCATTTCAGATGGATTTTGATTGGCTGTTAGTATTTCTATCGTTCAAATCGCTCGTCGTTATGGTTGCGGTGTGGACTCTGCCATTCACTTGAGTTTTAAAACTATATATTTATAATTATATTTATAGTTACAGTTGTTGGTGTTGGATGGCCCTTTAAAAAGGAATTAATTTTTAACCAACTTTCCATTAAAAGAAACCTACAAAAACAAGCAGAAAAGTGACATTTTTTATGTAAAAAAGAAAGCCCATCAGCAACTCATATTCTTTGGCTTTTCTTGCTCCTTCAAATATCATTTCTCTGTAGGTTCTGAGGAAAACACTGTAATGAGATGAACACTTTAATGAGAAATGGGCACAAAGGAATGTATATTCATAATGTTGTCAGTCTAAATTGTTAGTTTTGCAGCGATAAAACCCTGTCAATAGGCTGCTGCAAGAAACATGCTGTGTTATCCAGACCAGGGCGTCCCGGGAGCAGCCTCTCCCCGCTCCATTTGGGTCGACACGGATCACTGGCTCCCACATCCACCATTTAGAGGGCGATTAATCACGCCGGCGAAATGAGGATGGGACGGAAAAGTTACTCACAATCGATGAACATATTTTTTTTAAGCAAAGTTTTCATCCGCGGCAAAGCATCCCTTTCATTTATCAGCAGACATGTTATGAGGGAGCCTAAAAACAGCCAAAGAATAGAAAAAAAAAAAAGCCCGTCAGGCTTCCAAAAAGAAATGCCTTCGCTCGCTGCCGGTGTTGAGCCACCTCATTAGAGCGTGTAAACGGAGCGGCTGTCATGGCAGACACGGAGGTGAGGAGCAGGAGCAGAGAATTTGTGCTCGCGTCGGCTCCTCGTCCTGGCCGTGACTGTCGCCCATCTCAGGGCGTCACGTCACCCAGCTCGGGAGGCATCAGAGCGCCGAGCTGCTGCCGAGCTGCTGCCGAGCAGCTGCCGATGGCCGCGCATCGGCTGAGGCCTGACAGGCAGGGCGGCGGCGGCGGTGGCGGCGGCGGCAGGGCGGCGGCGGCGGCGGCGGTGGCAGGGCGGCGGCAGGGCGGCGGCAGGGCGGCGGTGCTCAAAGAGAACGCACTTTGATTGATAGGAGGATATTTATGTGTGGTCTCACACCAGCAGCTCCCAAAGTGTTCCAGCCTATTAGCTTTAGTTAAGAATGATTTCCTCGGAGACATGGCGAAAAAGCAGTTTTTTGGCAAGTGAGCCGGCATGTCAAATGACTCAATTAATCAATTCCAGCGCCAAATTGACAGCATTTAGACTATGTTGTTTTATCATAGCTCTCCTGCTGTTTCTCATTACACTTTCTTTCACACCTTGAAATGCGACTGGAATCCCAATTACAGGAAGGAGCCATTCTTTGCATGCGCTGAGGGTCCATTAGGCTCTGCAGCAGCGGTCCAGACTGATCGGAATCAGCTCTGCTATCTAAAACTAAATATTTTAATAGACTTACCAGGTGAGAAGGCCCGTGGTTGTTCAGTGAATTCTGAGTGGCTGCTAATATGTGGTATCGGTTTCTGTGTTATCTGAGCGGCTGCTCTGTGAAGGTGGGATCTGATCTGCAGATGTTCTCCTGGATAGTTGCTGTTAGCGGGCCGAGCCCGACTGATCTGTTATCCCCTCATTACATTCAGCGTAGACCTCACACTCTCCAGCTGACTCCGTGGCATTTTAAATGCACTGGAAAGCGAGACTCTGTAAATCAGTGGGTATTTTGTGTGTCAGCTAATCATCACTGTGCTTTTGGAGGCTAAAGAATCCATTCATGGAGCCACTCGCCTCCGTGTTCTGCTGAACTGCTCTCTTGTTTCAGCAGCGGTCAGAATTTTATAACGAACACCTTTTAATGGCAGAAATGCGCTTGGAATTCCGAGCACATTGATCCAAACGGCTCGCCGCGGCGATGTGAGTCTGCAGCACGCTGTGAATGGCGTCCCTGCTTTGTTTGTTGTCTGCATGAGCTTGTTTAACGGCAAACTGAGGATTCATTCAGCATCAGCGTGCAGCATTTAGGCTGAAGCACCGTGCTGACCCAGAGACACCTCTCTGAGGAGGTTCCTATCAATGCTTTCCCCATCCACATCAGGGCTGGAGATCAGACATCACAAGGACGTCTCCACGCCACACAGCACCTGGTGGATAATGATAAGTTATATATCTCAACACTCAACCTTTACTCACACTGCACTACACTGGCACTGTGACAACAAACAATGACGTGACTCATTTGCCAAATATGCCAAAGCAACACGACACTGGCATCTTTCCGAGGACGTCTTGTTGCATGTGAATGTTTCCGGTCTAAGAACAAAAAGAAGGACGGCCTGCATCTACCTCACTGGCCAGTTATCCAAAATATTGGCCAAATACACTAAAGCGACACTTGCATCTTTTGCCATGCTGCCTGGTTGAATGTCAATGTTTGCGGCGGAAAAAGTAAAGGAAAAAAAAGAGGTGCGGTCCAACTAGGGCGACCGCCATCTACTTCATGTCCAAGGAAGCGACTCCAGCCCAGGGGAGTCTTGATACTCGGGCCTGGAGTATCAAGACTGCATTGTTTGGTGTAAAAGGGCTGTATTTATATTGTGGATGGTCACAGATAAATGCAGGAATTTTGTAGCAAAGTTGCCTCATTTATTAGGCATTTTTTCAGCTCGCACTGCAATATGAACTCCTGCTCTAAAAGATGATTATTCTATATGAGTCATGAGCAGCATCAGACAGCTTCATCCATCACCCAGTTCAAGCAACCACTGGCTTCCTCTTTCCGGCATTCTTGATGAATCTATAGCACCTTTTCAGGCGCGCCTCATAACTTACCGCCTTTAATGTTCAATTCTCGCTCGGCAGACCTTTTTATTTTCATAGCCGTTTGTGTAAAGAATGTACTCTTAACGACGGAGCGCTCAGCCCCGATAAGTCATGGTTTTGGATAATGCGCCGTGCCCGGGCTGTTTTGTTCCCTCACAACACAGATTTCATGGCTGATGCAAGACAATTACTTTGGGCAGTCCATCACTTCCCATGCCAGCATCGCATCCCATCCAACTGTTATGTAATGTGCGCGCTCGTATAATAATCTTGTTTTATAATAATCGCTCGGCCGATGGGCGGGGGGAGTGATGGATGGATGGATGGACCGACAGACCGACAGACAGACAGAAAGACAGCTCACACAACTTCTCTTTTACTTCAGTGTTTGAGTGCAGACGGCTTTGGGGACACACACACTGAAATACCCTGTAACTGTCTCCTCAATTGCTCACCACTTTGCTTTGACACATTTCAGGACCATTTTGATGTGTTTTTCCTCCCCACCCTGCCAACCGTCACCCACAGCTGACAGTCACTGGTATCACCGAGCAATCAATGTGTTTAATTCCACGCCAGGGCTCGGGATATTCTCGTCACAGAAGGCAAAGCACCTGTGAAGTGACAGCCCGGATTGTCCTGTGTTCTTGTGAGCTCTCCCTCCTCTGGCTAAATGCTCGCTGCCGTTTCTGACTCAGACGTGGAGAGTTGGGAACAAAGTGTGCAAGCGGCAACAGATTTTATTTGCAGCAGGAACACGATGGATCTCAAGCCTCGGCTGAGCAGATGGGCTGAAACTGTATTCGCTTCAAACACGTTTATTACCTCACAATCACTCACAATCGAGTGATTTTCCGACCTCTGCACATAATGTGGCACTCACGCTGAGCAAGAACATGAACTTTGTTTATTTTGTGCTTGTAAAAACAGCTGGTCCAACATTCTTCACGATGAATAATGGAAATGCTCGGCGGTACGTTTCATAGCACGTCAAAAGGTAGTGCTTGTGAAGTTGAATTTGGCCCTCATGTTGACATTTGAATGTTGTTTTCAGCAATTTGAGGAGAGTGTATTCTCCTTTTAGGGATTAGCAAACCCACATCGAGCTGTGACAAAAA
This sequence comes from Mullus surmuletus, assembly GCA_903171835.1. Classification (NCBI taxonomy): domain Eukaryota; kingdom Metazoa; phylum Chordata; class Actinopteri; order Syngnathiformes; family Mullidae; genus Mullus; species Mullus surmuletus. The sequence continues at coordinate 103,893 of CAESWR010000483.1, read as the reverse complement.
CCACATGATCCCAAGAACGGAACCTTACGAACCCCACGTTCGTCGTCACCCTGAACGTTTGGTCCGTGGAATGATGAGAAAACAAAGTGGGGGCTGTTTCGTCTGTGTGTCCTGGTTGCTCGGCGCATCCATTACTCTGTTGATTGTGCTGTGACTGACAATATCATTAGTACTGCACAGCTGCTGAAACCTCCATTTCAATGGGTTTGGAATACTATTAACTTCTGCTGTTTCCACTATTGTTTCGTGACAGCCTTTTTAATTTAGAGATCTGTGTGTAATTATGAGGGAGGAGCTGGATCAACGCCAGGTTTCTTTGAAAGGGTTTTTTCTGCCGACTCTGGGTGCGATGGAAGATGCAGAGCTTCACCAAAACGTGTGACGAACAAAAGTCTGTCCTGAGATAACGTTTCTGTTTCATCTTCCGAATAAATCCGGCCTGTTTGTGCAGCACCTGCCAAAAGTGTGCTCAAAGGCTCTTGTCTCGATACCTCGGCTCGAGGTGGCTCTTGTCTCTCTAGTGAAGCTCTCCCCAAAACTAAGCAACTTTCCATGACAACAGCTTTGTGGATAATTAGCTGAGTGATGTAATTCGAGGCTCTGAGGGCTTGGTGCTCCTGGAGGACTCGCCACGCCGCCGCCTCCCACCGAGCGCAGCCGCACTGCAGCCGGGTAGAGCCGTCCCTCCGTCCATTCATCCTGCCCACGACGCCCAGGCTTTTTCCTGCCCATTAGAGCCACACTTAGGCTCTAATGAGGAAGCAGGAGGGGTGTTGGCCACGGGGTGGAGACGCTCAGCGGTCAATTTATTTTTGTTTGAAGGTGACCATCGTGTTTAATGGAGGTGCAGCACTCACGGCGTGTGATCCGTCTCCCCTGAGTTGTTAAACTCTTCATCGCTTTGTCTCTTTAAACTTATTGTCTCCTTGTCTCGGGTCTTTGGCAACGCCTTGGCTTCTGCCGCTCGCCCCCCCCCCACACACCACCACCTCCTTTATGCCGTTCACTCGATCTTCGGCGTCTGCTTCTCCTTCACCGCGGGTTGAGTTGCGTGTCAGAGCTCGTCCTATCGTGAATAATGTGCATCAACTGCAGAGGTCAAATGGAATGGGTTTTGTGAGATAATGACTGGAGTGATGGTACCTTGGCGCCACCAGATTGTGGAGTGTCTGAGCTTGTCATAAAAACGACAGGGGAGGAGGACGCTGGATGCTCACTGTGTCCTTTAAGCATTATGAATGTCAGAAAAGGCAGTGTCAAAACGCTCCTGTTTTCATCCCGCCTCTCTCCACCTCCGACACCAACAATCCCTTTGTCATTTTCTTCTTCATACAAGCAGAAAAAAAGCGCCGGTTCACCCGCGGGTCACGCATCTGTGTACGGCATTTACAAACTCAATCTGTGAGTGAGCGACAGCCATGGCGGACACATCCATGTCATCATCCGACATCACACGCCGCTCAAAGCCTGTTATTTATTGCATCTGTCTTCTTGTCATTGAATGACTTTGATGCCTCTTTCCTGCGCGGCGAACTCGAGAGTCGCGGCGCATTTGAGCCGGGCCCTGCAGATTCTTCTCCAGATTTACAGCTCCATTGACTTCCCCCCCCTCCCCCCCCCTCCCCATCACCCCGAACGACGCGTTTAAAGCCATACGAAAACACTGCAAGTTAAGGGAATTGGCGGCATTACTCTGCTGTCTTACTCCACTTTGCTGCTCTAAACACAGTTTCAGCTCAAATTGCATCCTATTAAAAGTCAATGAGCCGTTGTCATATGATTACAGGGCCCGGACTTGACAGCTCGCGAAATCTATTAAAACCCACGAGTCACTGTGACGTGTGTGTAGCTTCCGAACAACATTAAAATTGATGTTGGTGGGCACGGGACATCACCTGTCATTGGGAGACTGAGGCCATCATTGAATAATTATTAGATAGAAAATCAATGAATAAGTGAAATGCAAGGAGACTAGAAAATGCAGCGTCATTTTTTATTCAGACCACCGCATGTGAACTGTGACTTTGCAGACAAGCAGAAAAACTTGAGGAAGAAACAGGTTGAGAACAAAGGCGGCGGCACAGCGGGGTCTTCATCTGCCCCCCCCATCGGGGCAACCATCAGCGCGCACATAAATTACACACATTTCTCTCTCGGCGTCACCGTACTTTCATAATGTGCAATGTTCCAGAACTGTAGCAGGATAATTGGAGGACACTGAAAGTAGACAATCAGTCTATGTTTATAAAATGCCTCGTGTACGGAGGCTTCACAAACCAAAATTGGCAGCATGGGTTGAAATCCTGCTGTATTAACGAACTCTCTTATAGTAACAATTGATTTATTGCTCATTTCTTGCGGGAAGAGCACCTCAAAGTGGTTTACCTCAATCTCTCCTGTAAAAAATTAAAAGCAAGGTTGGAGTGGGCAAAAACATGAAATGATTGTACGTATTTTTGAAAAGTCGTATCAGTGCATTTGAGGGTAGAAGCACCTTAAGAGTACTTAGTTGTGTATTTGTCTCTGCATGACTGAGAATATCAACAACACACTCCTAGCTGTGTGTCCAGTCCATCTGCATCATTCCAGATGTTTGTGTGTGGACTGTGTAACTATGGAACCATACATGTCGCAGTTACAGAGTAGTAGAGGACCCGCTCAGGTTCCCTGTGGAGCTCCAAGCTCTTGTTATGTTCTTAAGTTTTTTTACTGGAAAGGAAAAAGTGCCTTGCTTTTGTGGTCACCAGGTGAGTCAGCCACCGATGTTTAGGACTATTTATGTTACACCTGGAGGCTGACGAGTCTCCGCCGCCTGATTGTGCTAATATGATGCGTCTTTGCCATGTTCAGGCCTAGTGGTTTTGCGACGGCTGCTAATTTACATAAAGTCTCAACAACGGTCGAACTCCTAATATTTACCGTGACATGTTTTCGCCCCCTGTATGCGAGTCCTCTCCACCCAGAACATTCCACTCACAGAATCTGCTGCCCTGGATCTATTTTAATACAGCGCCGGCCTCAGCGCCGAGCCGCGGCCTCGCTCGGCAGAGATTTTCACACCTGATTGCTCCGCCCCCCCCGATGGCGGCAACCCAGGGCCCCCTTTGGGAAAGGCGACCTTGAGGACAGGTTCAGGGTTTTGCCAAGGATGCCACTCGTGTCCCCTATTTAGACGGCTTTGCTAAAGTGGGAAGCTGAGACAGATGAGCATCCTGAGCGAACACGCTGCCGGGACCCCGGCTGACAGGAAGCATCTCCATCATTTAGCTTTATGCCTCCGCTCGGCCGGCCGGCCCCCCACTCCTGCCTCAGCCTGGGATTAAACAATCACCCTTGCCGGGCTAAGATTCACAGTATAAACACACGGCGACGGCTACGGTACAGATATTCAGCATCGTGCAGCAGATCAAATCCAAATCTGCATATTTACACACATATTTATCTGTGCTGACATATTTGGAAATGCATCATTAAACAATTAGCGTGTGCGCGCCGACTCTGAATTCATTAACATTTCTTGGAAATGGCTGTTCGGTCACACCTTGGCGTTGTGTTGCCGGCGAAGCCATCTGACTAATGACGAGCGCCGAGGCTCAGGTGTGCGAGCGGATGTTGAGGAGCACGTCACCGCGGTAACCGTCCGGGCGATTAGCCCGGGCTGTGGTGTCTTTACATGGACTTTGTTTTTGTCTGCCCGGGAGATATTCATGCTCCTGGCAACAAATTCAATTATTTTTGACAAAGCAAAAGAAAGGTGGCGGAGAAAAAAAAGAGATAAATAATTGCACAAACACGAGTCGTGTAAACGGCGGCGGAGGAAGCAGAAAAAAGTATGGCAGCGTTTAGCGGCTCTATCTGTTTGACACATGTACCTGTCTGCCGCAGCGGCGCTCTCGCCACACACAATTATTGCCTCCTCACAGGCGTGAAAGGAGCTGTCAGAAATAATATTTTCTTTTGAAGGCGCAAAGAGAACTTTGAAGCTGTTTTCTGTTGACCAGGTTGGGGGACGGTTGCCGCCTGAGACGCCCAGGTTGCCGCCATTTTCATTTTTACGTATCGTTACACAATTATTGGATCCCAGGAGGATCGGCCGCGCTTTCCCGCCTCCGGCCTTTTTTTTTTCCTTCTCATGGTCAGTCTTAATATTGCGAAACTGTCTCTTTATTAGTCATTGTAATTGAATTTGACTAACATACATTATCGTTCATTTGCGCTGCTGCAGCCTTGTTGTTCCCTGCTGCGTGTCAATACATCGGGTTGGAGCTGAAGCAGCAGCCGTTCGCACGCTGCTGCTTCAGCTCCCCGAGGACTCCTTTTTACTCCTTGGACATTATTTTACCAGACGTTTGCTCGATTGCAACAGTTAACTGGTGCCGGCGTCAAATTTCGCAGGCAAAAGATTTTTATTACCGGCTAATTTGCAATCAAGACAAAAGCCGGAGCAGCCGATGAAGGATGTTAAAGCGATCTCTGAAGGCTCAGACTCGGGCTCTGGGTGGCGGCTGCTGAGAGACTTAATAAAACACTCGCAGTCAGTCAGTCAGACAGTCAGTCAGACAGTCAGTCAGACAGACGGGCAGACAGACGGGCAGGACAAACCAAATATTTCTACTGCAATATTACAGCTGTGTCTGACGGTGGCTACAGGGAGGGTAAAGATGCAGGGATGGTTTTCATATGACTTATTGATCCGTCCTCGGTGGCGGCTGAGAGAGAAAGTATTTACCCATCTGCCCTTCAATCGCTATCAGAAAATATTTATATAAAAGGAAGAATAAGCAATGAAGGCTTAGATGTGAAGTGTTGTGTCTCATAATTCAGTAGTTTTCACCCTTCGATTGAGCCTCGATGGTCTTCCAACCAATTTGACTTTGGAGGGAAGTTTCCATCATTTACATACTCTGTGATGTCTGATTTTTGGGAAACGTTGGAGCTGCAGATGTGCTCTTCATTATTTTTTTTTCTGAATCTGTGCTGTCCGAGTGTCATCAGGATTAATGAAAACGTGTTTTTTTAATGTGGACGTCGGCCGACATCTAAAGTATTTTCACCAAAGCTCGATACAAAACAAGTCAACAAGTTAAATGGTGGTTTCGCTTCTCAAAAGTCACCCGCATTCATTAATCCATTGATTAGGAAGCTGATATGTGCTGTTCTGGATGCGCGGCGCGCTGCGTGGGCGCTGCGCGGGCGCTGCACGACCGTCACAGATGAGTAGATGAGTGCAGCCTTTCCTTTTCCCCCCCGTTGACATGGAGCCATTAAGTCACATTTACAAAAATCGATTTTTGACATTTGTGAATTGGTTGGGTGTTGCAGGAGATAAAACTCAAACTGGGTGTAATATCAGCCGGATCCATACGCTCGCCTCCCTCTGAAGACACAGACGATTGCCTGCAATTACTGTTGGAGCTCAGACTCTTATTATTTGGAACTTACTTTGCTTTTCTTTTGTTCAGTGGATGTTGCTGCTGTTGTTCAACTTGGATCACTTTCATAACGTGGGGGGTTTGTGTAATGAAGCCGTGGCCGGCAGAACCGGCACAATCATGGCCGAGCACAAACACGGAGAGCATTAGTCTGAGAGTGAGGAGCGTCCAAATGGAAAATAACTGGGCTCACAAAGTGTTGTCCAGTTCAGCAGAGGTGCAGAGGAGACGAAGCCGCCGTCCGTCTTCTTTGATCTCCAATCCTAACAGATGTGATCCCCCCCCCCACTCACTTGCATTAATTTCCCCTCCCGTCACTAACGGGGTTTAGCCCAATTAACACAGTAGCTCTTTTACGAACAGTATGTGTGTGTGTGTGTGTGTGGGGGGGGGG